>CM075809.1:36797755-36913353 GCA_037975025.1 Excoecaria agallocha
AAAATCTTACTTGTTAAAATTACCATTAAACCCATGGTTGCCATTCAAAATGACTTAACCGCCTTCCAGTTACCAAATTACAATAAAACCCTTATTCGTATTTACATTTACCGTCACTGTGGGGTAAATGTGGGTAAGAGGAAAGGGTGTTTTGGGTAGAGAGAGAATTCCGTTATAGAAAGTGCCAAAAAAAATAACGGATCGCGTTATTGGGCTATGAGTAGCTTTATTTGTGTGTGCGGGTGAAGTGTTTTGTCTCTCCTTTTGTTCATCTTTTATATTTTATTAATATTTTTGTATTATTTTATTATTCATTGGATAATCCTTTTTCTCTTTTTATTATCATAGGAGATGAGGATATAGACTGTAATAATTAGACTCGCACGTGCCCAAGCGTTGTTTTAAGGTAAATTTATATTTGTTTAATGAAAAACAGAAATATATATATTAGGTATTTATCACATAATCTAATTCGTCTTTTCAATCAATTACAAAATCCAAAGCCACCCCACAAAATTAATTGTTAAAATTTAAATATTTCGAATTAAATTAAATTTTATCATTATTTATAATTGTAATAATATATTATGTGTGTCTTATAAAAATAAAATATTAGTTCACAAAAGTTTACCCGCCATATTAAGAGTAATGTAAAATTTATGATTATTAAGAGAAGTAAAAATGTCTTCTTTTCTTCTTTTTGAATGAGATGTATTATTAAAATAGAAGACAAGAAATAAAAAAATTAACAATATTCTTTTGATATAAATAATAAGCAAAAAATAAAAATTCAACACATGCAATTTTGATGTTATGAGGATACAAAAAGTAGAACAATTGCGAGTTTGTTCCTGTACATTGCTAGACATTTTTAGTAAAACCTAAAAACTTAATTTCATATAATCAATTCAAAATGATGTGGGATAATAAATATTAATTATTTACAAATTTGGAGAGAATTAATTTTTTTGGCACGAAAATTACATTAAAAAAATATTTATTTTTTGTTTATGTTTTATTGATAAATAACTTCATTAATTTTTAATAAATAGGAAAAATAAAATTATATATAAAAATAAATAAAAGAAATTAGGTGCTTTGAAGATGGATAATAAGCTTTAATGGTAGGGCTACGGATGTCGGGCCCTCGGTGGGAAAAAAGTTGTCAACTTTATAACTCAGCAGCCCACGCTCCGGCCAGGTTTGGCACGTGGGATGACCACGCTGCTACGCATGTCCGTGATTGTTCCTACTGACGCTTCCTTTTGGGCCGTTTATCTTTCCGCTCTTTCCTGATGGATCTTTCCTCTCCCTTCATCTTTTGCCTTTTTCATTGCCAACATACAAAATTTTTGTGCTTTCTACTTTCTAGGAATCTCTCTCCATGCTTTTACCTAAAAAAAAGAGTACTATTATTCATTTTTGCATATTTATTGTAATTTGGTTTTCAATTTGTATATAAGATGATAACACAATGTTGCATTCAAAAATTCATTCTCCTTTTTTACTTTTTTCGTTCTTTTTATCAGTTATTTTTATTATTTTTACTAAAATTAAAAAATAATAAATATATTTAAATTTAATATTAAATTATGTGATTAAAAATAAATTATCAAATCTAATTGATTCTGATTTTATTAAAAAAATAAATTAAAAAAATAAATTAAATTACATTAAAAATTAAAAAGTAACAGATAAATAAAATTTAAATTTTACTTAAAAGTGAATTACAAAAAAGAATTGAGGGAGTAATTGTAAACAAAAAAGGGTCATTCATATTTTATGAATAAGAATAATATCAATAATAAATTCTAAAAATGATGTTATGAAAGCCGCATTAAGTAATTAACAAGTTTGATTGGTGAATAAAAAATAATTTTAAAAAAGAATGCAATCAAAAGGATTAATTTATGGGGAAATCCCAGCAATAAATGTTGGTTCAAACATATTAGAAAGTTTCAAATTTAAATCTCCGCTTTACATTCGGCTGAATAAAAAGAAGTGGATTCATTTGTTTATATAAAGCCAATTATTTATAAAAATAATTGACAACAATAAAAATAAAATAAAACAAGCAGAAAATACAAAAATAATTGAAAAGAAAGAGATATTGGGATACATATTGTGAAAGATATGAGACATAATTTTAAAAAAATAATAATAATAAAAATAGTAATATAGAAAAATGGGAAGAGAGATGATGCTAGTGCAATTGCAATTGCAAATGAAGATTCTTTAGGAACACTTTATGCATGTGCAAGCTTTGATTGTCTTGACTATCTCTTGTTATGGACAGGATTGCAATCAAAAAAATTAAAAAGAAAAATAAAGTTCAATAATTTTTTTTTTCTTTTTATCTTTGGCACCAACCTTTTTTAGATTGCAAAAATAAAATTTTTTTGGCTGAAATTAGATGATAAAAGAATCCCAGTTGGGTCTAAAGAAGAAGTCAAACTGAAATTCTGCAATTAATAAAAATAAATAAATGTATACAAATTAAAAAGTATTCTGTGACAAATTTATGAAATTTTAGGAAGATATTGATGTACTTTTTTTGTTTTTCATAATTTTTGTCCTCTATTTATTTAATGATGAACGCTAAAAACTCTTCTCATTTAAAGGATTCTTTTATATATTATATTGCATTATTTCCACAATTAATTTAGTTTTTTATATATATAATTTTATTATTCACTCAATTCATGAAATATAATGATAATTTAAAAAAAAAAATAATTGTCAATGTTTGATCCTTGGGTTGGGTGTATTAAGTTCTAAACTCCAAGAATAATTTAAAAGAAAAACAGCTAAAATGTTACTTTTAGCAGTTCCATTATCACAGAATTCACTTAATTATAACATTTCATAGGCATTAAATATTCAATAAAATAAGACCAATTGATTGTAATGCAATGAGTACGATTTAGAACCACATAATCTTTCTTTTTTAGTGTTGCAGAAAGGAATCTTTGTACTGGTGAGATTCAAATTCTGAAATCCATGTCATTTTGCACACACTTTCGATTTGTCTATTGAAGTGGAAAAAATTAAATATTAAATATATTTTAGACAATTTGATAGAATATACTCTAAAATCATATTTGAGAACTTAAAACCTCAGAGTCATAATCTTGAAGTAAAAGAAGTTAATAGTTTATGCTAAATGTGAAATTAGTACATTCATGCATGTGCATATTGTTATTACTAAAAGGGAAAAGGCTATATTGGTTTGGAGGTTGATATATATATACAAGCCGTCTTAATGGATATTTAAACAGTAACGAAAGGATGATAGAATTACAGAAGTTGTTTATTTTTCAACTAGATATTTTGAATTCTAACATTTTTAGATATATGAAAGGGAGCATTTTTGTGGATTTATTAGATATAAAATTAAATTAATAGAGTAAATAAGCTTGGAAAATCCAATGAATTAATATATATATATATATAGAGGGAAGTCACTTGAGGACAATGATTTTATAACATGGAATCCAACTAAGAACTTTGCAATTGTTTTTTTTTTGGTTCGTTTAGGGTCCCATCCCATCCCATGTATTGCACGATGCATCATCTTTAACCTCTAAAGCCTAAGTAAACTCACCTTAAAATAAATAAATAAAAATGGCTACTTTGTTATTAGTTGCTTTTTCCATAAATTTATGCAAAAAGAGACCTTTTAACTGCAGCTCTTACCTGCAAACATCTACAAACGGATTGCCATTTTTAATTTGCCACTTTTCTTTATACATCAAATTGATTAGTATTCACTAGCCGCAATGAGTGCAGCTCGTTTTATTTTTCAATCTATTATTTCCCTTCTCTTTTTAGAAAGCACCTATTATTTCATATTTTATTATTACACTACTTTTTTTAATTATTATTATTATTATTATTATTATTATTATTATTATTATTATTGATTTTAAAGTAATTTAACCACAATTATTCATACTCAAAACACATTTATGTGGTCATACCAGTATTACTAAATTCAAGTTCGTGAAAACACTTATTTAACACGTTTACAAAATTTCCCAACCATTGCGATAAGAATAAATCGAGATTTTATATAAGATTGAATTGAAACAGCATTTGAATACTGAAGGCCCAATCATAAAAGAACAAAAATATACATTTTTCTAATCGTTATGATATAACTTCCTGCTGTACTTGTTTATTTTAGCATCACAGTTAATAGCCAGGAAAACCCTAACATGCTCGCTCGACTCTTGCACCCTGGCTTGCGATCTGCAAAATATAGACTTGCTCCGAGAACCAAACTAATCTTTTAAGTTTTGATCATGTTGTTTCTATTGACACTTGCAAAATAAATGACTTTGAACGCACCTTTTCGGCTTCTTTCATTTGGGCTCTAGCTTAAGCCAGAATGAACTTGATCTAACTTAGATATGTATTTTTCCTTCACTTAAAGTTTCAATTTTGTTAGTTTATGATAGAGCCTTTGTTTCTTCATATCCAGCAATGAACACATCAACGAACTCCACTTAACATATGAATTGTTGTGCTTAATCAGCATTAAGATTGGAACTCAGCCCTTAATCAGCATTAAGGGCCTCAAGTTGCTTTCTCAGTTCGTCGAGGTCATCAATTGTTGTGCTTGTTTCAGCAGCTGGGAATTTTTGAAAATCATCTGCGCTTGGGAGCTCACGGGCCAAACCTTCTGGAAGAGCATCTGTGAGAATTGACAAAGAGATGAACCGAAAATAAATAGATTAAATAAAGAGCAAATAACCGTCTGGGATAGAAAAACTTTGCACATAAGCTTCGAAGATCACCTGCTTTTGTAGCGTCAGTGCTTTCCTGCTCACTATCATTAACAACACTGCCAGAAGACCAAGAAAAGATCACAAGACAGTAAGAGCAGGCAATTAGTATCGGTTTACCAATCTGTGTTTTACCAGCACTACCTTATGTTCCATTCATTATCAGCATGAAGTGGGGTTTCTGTAACTGTTAATGCTTCTGCGTCCATCTTGGCTTTTGCAGCAGCATCGCTAGTGGGCTTTGCAAGGATGTATTCTTTCTGGAAAATAAAATCAGTTTATTTATACTCAAAATATATGCATATATGAATGTGTGAGTGCATCAAAAAAGCAACTACTTCTGAATCAAAAGCTGTTTGAATACCTGACGCTCAAGACAAGCTGCATTTGAACACTGAGGATTTGGCCTCATTTCCATGGTTGGGAAATAATCTTTAAGAGAATTGTACCCCTGAAACCGATACAAAAAGCCAGAGACCAATAAAAACTTGACAACTTAAGCGACATGCACCAACTAATTAACCCTCAAAATCAAGTAACAAAAAGAAAACATAGCATCAAAAAGTGCCGGGTACAAATTGGAGAAGGTGAAGAGAAATAAAGAGGATCAACATAGAATTTACCAGGTATGAGGACACATGTCCAAATTGTAACAAGAGCTTCAAGGTATTTTGTACTAAAAGCCCTGCAACAACTCCCTAAAATTCATTCACGTAACTAGATATTAGGATATTAGAAATAAAGCATATAGTTTGGGGACTGGAAATTCTTTAAGATCTAAAGTTTGTCCGGATTTTTAGCTACTCTATAATGCTATTCTGGAAAAACAGAGTGAAAGTGCTTCTAGAAACGAGAAAACATCCAAGAAGGTTGTGAATAAATTACCATTGTGGTTGGTAATGATGCTGCACAAACCCCCTCACGCTTGAGAGTACGCTCATCTACACCAGATGCTACAACCTAATAAAGAACCAAGCCATTGCTACAGTTTGTTATTTCACAATCGTACATTTACTTGCAGGGCATATGTACCAAAGGAAAAGAGATAAGTATATACAGAAACAATGCATAACATCCAAAAAATACTCCAGAAATTTCAAAGTTACATTTTGGTCAGCCATTCTAGACTAAAGCTTTATTAGCATTGTCAAAAAGAAAGCTGAATGAACATACTAGAGGAGGTGCACAGGCAAAACAAGCTGTTGCTCCAGGAATTAACAGTTGTATATGACCTGAGACAGCATCTTCAGATACACCTGCCAAGAAGTATCTCCATATGAAGCTGACTTCATCAACAGATAAGGTGAGACCCAATAAGCCCAAGAATGCAAACCCAACATCAATGCCCTAGAAGGTCCAAAAATATAAGAGGCATAATTATGTCTCGAAAATCTAATAGCCATGCATAAACTTGACACATGTCTGCAAATGAATCACAAAAGAAATATGTGTTCCATCGAGCACGTTTGTGAAGCCACTGCAACAGAATATGAATATTGATGGACTCAATCATACTATAATCCAATTCTCCCTCCATTATCAATCAAGCACCCATATCAGAGCAGAACATGTAAAACAAATCTTGCTACATAACATGCTTGTAAATGCTAAAAAAAATACAGTAATCTCCTATGATTTTCCTGACAATAAACTGAAACAACAATCAGGAAGATGTTATTACCAGACTCCATCCATGTTTGATTCAATTCATTACAAGCCTGCATATCCATAACAAAAGCAATCAAGAATATTTGAAAATTTAACTCCTCAAAAAATTACACAATCTTAAATTTTAATTCATAATTGATCATTGGATCATCTAATGCAAAGGTAAAAATGAGATAAATATTAGAATGCAAAACTTCTACATTACCAAAACGCTGTTGCCAGCATCCTGCATATAAACCACATGAAAAGGAAATCATCACCCATGAGAACAGTTTTCTTTACCTGGTTAACAGCCATCCTCGCTTCATAATTATCCACACAGCTCAAAACAAGATCTACTCCAGTACCTTCTTTACTTGGGTGAAATGATTTTTGTTTTAAACTTGACACAAAGGTTTCAAATCCTTGCACTTTTGTGATGTTTAGTGTATAGCTCTGAATAGAAAAGATCCAACCAGTACACATGTTCAGAACACAGTCAACAAAATCATTTTTCTTTTCATTTTTTGAATAAATTTGTGATACCAAAATCAAAGGAAATAATTGTAAGCCAAGCTCCAATTATTAGGAGAAACATACAGTAAAAACAGAAACAGATGCACACAGACAAATTCCTTCCCAAATTGTCAATACTGAGATATACCACAAGCAAACAAAGGCATACAGAACAAGCAGGCTTATCATTTTTTACTAACTCGCTACAAGTTCCCATGAACTTACCTCAAGCACAACATCTGGGTTTATGTCTGAGAGGGTCTGAACAGCAGCATCAGTCTTTGTCATGCCAACCTACAAACACGGAACTTTGTAAATGAACAATAAAGAAGTTTTGCTTATCATGTGTCCACAAAGTCTGTTGTCTGCATGGAATTTACTGCTCAATATGGGAGTAATGAATACGTCAATTTTTATATGTATGCTGTATCAAGACTTCAGCAATGTTTTATAAATAAAATGAAAAATACAAAAGGAACCTGCTCTGGACGAAAGAAAAGTCTATTCATGTTTCGCCAGCTCCACTTTGTCATAATCATACAACAAAAGACGACCTATGCCACATCTTGTTAGCATCTCAGCTGCAACACTGCCAACACCACCAACTCCCTGTGACCAAATAAAAATAACCAATTACAAGAGAAAATCAGGACATATTGGATGATGATACTGATAGAGAACAGTAATGTGCCTAGATGTGATTCTTTTTTCCTTGGATAAATGGCTAAGGAAATCATGGAAAACTAGGTTTATGTTACTTGACAGGATGGCTGAACCACGATATATATTGAAGACAGACTATCATCCAAACCAAAAAATCTTGATTGACTTCACATTTCAGGGTTTGTTTCTTTATAACTGTAAAATTAAAATGCTAAAATCATTAAAACAAATAAAAATCGCTAAAATAGTTTGTCCAAACACCAAATGTTAATCATACAGCAACAGGAGAAACAAGGAAAGAGGAGATGAATACAGACAACAATGGCAACAGAGAACGCCCGTATTCTCTCATAGTTCTGCACAATTCCCATCCTTTGAAGTGCCATGAGCCTACTATAAGGATTGCTATCCACCACCTCCGAACTCATATCCTGTCACCGAGACAAGTAACATATACATTACAGTCACAAACTTCAGCCAGTATAACTCAAAACACTTTTACTGATAACTTAAAAATTCCAGAAAATACCTTGACTTTTGAACGCCGAACAGGTGCAGACTTCGCCAGCCCTGTCAGATGTTCAACGCGGGATTGCAGCTGCAAAACGCAAAAAGATTTAGCAACAAGTAATGATAACTGATGTCAAGATTCAACTTGCCATGATCTTGATAACCAAATTCAAAAGTAATAATAATTTTCCTTCAAATTCCCAATCAATGCACGATGATTCCAATCAACACACAATTCAGATCAAGCAGAAAATTTCATCATCCAAGTTCACAAATCAGTCTATACACAAACAAAAATACATTGAAATCGAAATTCACTAAGTATTAGAAGTACAGGCATAGATTTATGAATATATACCTTATCGATTGAAGCGTGAAGAGAAGAATCGGGCAGTGAACGCTTGAGAGATTGAAGATCATTAAGCATATCATGCAATTCCACCTCCATTTATGAGCTAAACTATAATCTTCTTCTGATTGCCAAATCACAATGTTTTCTTTTCTCGCTATATCCCAGCGATCTTCTCTGTCACCTCAAAATTCGTTACCTTTGCTGCACTTTTTCTACCGCGGGATTTTGCCCATAGAAAGCAACAAAAACTTGAAGAAAGAAGCTTTGAAAAGCGGGTTTTTCTTGTTCTCACTCTATGTCTTTGGGCTTTAAGGCCCATTTATAATAATACCTAAGCGTAAACTGAATTGGTCATGGATCTTTTCGAATCGATGGCCCGATGCTGAAAAGGAAAATGGAGACTGAAGACCCCGATTGGGAGCTAGGACTTTTTATCATGCTAAGCATTTTCGATTTTTTTTTT
The DNA here is from genome assembly GCA_037975025.1 of Excoecaria agallocha. Taxonomy (NCBI): domain Eukaryota; kingdom Viridiplantae; phylum Streptophyta; class Magnoliopsida; order Malpighiales; family Euphorbiaceae; genus Excoecaria; species Excoecaria agallocha. The sequence continues at coordinate 36,806,694 of CM075809.1, forward strand.
CATAATACATCATTTACATTCTAAATTTGATATAAAAAATAATAAAAAAAAACTATAATGCATTAAAAATTTTTGAGTATTTTATTACGTACTCCAAGTTGATAAAATTATATCTATTACCACTTTACATGAATATGTGTCCTCGAGTATTATGTGCATGCATCATGAACACGTCAAAATAAAATAAAAAATAAAAAAGTAAATTTAATGCATATTACACCACAAATTTGATAAAAAAAAAGTAAATTAAAGTGTGTCCTATCACACATCAACTAAATAAAATTGTATTGCACATTATACCTCAAATAATCCCATTATTAATTTTGAATGATTCTTAATTCAACACATAATAATAATAATAATAAGAAGAAGAAGAAGAATCTTTGGAGGTCCTCATAAATATTTTGGTGTATACATAATTGAGAGCTCCTGCAAGAAAATGATAAATCTCAAATTATCATAGAGGAGGAAAAAATCAATGTATAAGATAGAAATAAATCGATGTGCTGTGTCCCACGATTCCTACCTACTTGTGGATGCTGAATCCTGCAAAAAAGATACTTGCTTAACGTAACCGGACGTAAGCACTCCAATGTTTAAGTTAACAAAGGGTGAAAGGTTTTTAAAGAGAATGCTTTAAAGAGAGAAGAGAGAGAGTGTGTATTTCTTAGAATGAAACCTGTTATTTTTATAGCTGAAAAAGTTTGAGCAATATTCTTGAATAGTTGGTCTACTTTGTGACAAGCATGACCTATTTTTATAGGTAACGATGATTGGATGCTGGCGTGTGTTAGACTATTCACCTCCTGTCAGGGAGAGGTCACATTCGACCGGATGGTCTCGATTTTCATGTTTGAGTATCTAGCTAATGGAGCCTCCATGGATCTTTATTATGGGCCTTTCGGGATCTTTAAGGCCTTCAGTTTATATTTTTCGGGATATTATCATTTGTCTCCCGCCAATTAATTCAATTAAAAAAATCGAAATCACATGATTTTGATAGCTCCAAGTGGTCATTCGACCGTGTCATGACCAGTAAATAGCATCCCTTAAACTTGAGTCAGGGATGTGGCCATGCCGACGGACATACAACATTTTTTAAACTACTTTGATCGAGATGATCGAGCTCAAATCATCAATCTTAAGATTGGAATAAGCACGTTGATCGGGATTAATTATTGATTGAAATTAATAGATCATCAGTCTTGAAAAACTGGCATAAATATATCGATCAGAATGAACCATCGATCAAAATTAATAGATCATCAGTCTTGAAAGACTAGGTTAAATACGTCGATCAGAATGAACCATTGATTGGAATTAATAAATCATCAATCTTGGAAGACTGAGATAAATACGTCGATCGGGATGAACCATCGATCAAAATTAATAGATCATCGATCTTAGAAGACTGGAATAAATACGTCAATCGGAATAAACCATCGATCGAAATTAATAGATCATCAGTCTTGGAAAATCGGGATAAATAGGTCGATTAAAATGAATCATCGATTGAAATTAATAGATCATCGGTCTTGAAAAACTGAGATAAATACATCGATCGGGATGAACTATCATCGAAATTAATAGATCATCAGTCTTGAAAGACTGAGATAAATACATCGATTAGGATGAACCATTGATCGAAATTAATAAATCATCAATTTTTTGCAAGTTAACTTCATTTGTTTACAAAATTGAACAGTTATCCAGAGGTATCTCACCACTCTTTATTTGTTTGGACAAGGGATGCTTAGATCATCGCGTTATTTTTTCTTTCATGTCATTTCGAAATAGTCAATTTTGAAAAGGAACGCTTTTATTGGGCGCTTGGCTTTTGTTACTTCGTCTTTCGCACTTTAATTACTGCATCTTTTACTCATTCATTAAATAGTGGAGCTATGTGGCTCATCATTACGTGAGTGAGAAATATTATATATAGGAGCATTTTTTCTCCTTTTTTTCTTGGAGTTTCCTTTATGGAGCGGTCTGACTATTTATTTTTTTCCTCCATTCAATTTTAGGAAGGTGAATAAATTACTGGGCTTGTTCCCGGTTACGAATGACTTGTAGGAAGTTATGCATTTTTTTCTCTTATTTGTTGTTTTCTTCTCTCAACCTTGGACTTCTCATGATTGTAGATACATTCATATGTTTGATTCGCCATTTTTTGACCTTTACCGACACCATCTCTGCCACTGCCTCGGTCACTGCACTGCAGTGATGGTGTCGATGAGAGGACCAACGGCTGCTACTCACGGCGAGAATCCGATCATGGACCACTAAGGTTTTTATTACGAGACATAATGGAGAGAGGGGGAATTGGTGAAGGGAAAATATGAAGGGAGTAGAGGTGCTGGTAGAGCCGTCTTGTCCTCTTTTCTCCTTATCATTTGTGTTTTTTTTTTGTGTGTGGGAAAGTTCTTTATTGTGACTTTCAAGTGAAAAGTTCTCTTCTTTTCTGAAGGAGTATCTTATCCATATACCTTGTATCTTCAAGAATTTCAATATTTGTTGCATAATTTTGTTATTTTATTCTTCTTGTTCTTCCTCTTTATATATCATTTTTATGACGTATAATTATTAAAAATTGGAATGTATGAAAAAAGAAGGAGAATGTAACATTTAGACTTATCTCGTGAAAGTGTCATCTCGCGGGCTGGCTCCTATTGGTTTGACTCTTTTGAAATCGTGGCCATGATTTCTTTTTGTTTTGCCGATGACTTTTGTACCTGTTTGGGTGTTTGGTTGTCTTCTCACGTTTTTTGAAAGAAAATTATATTTTTTGTACTTTTATCGCTTTTGGTGCAATGTCATCTTTAGTTGGCTAACTCCACTAGATTAGCTAGTGAGTACTTGCGAAAAGCTTTTGGTGCAATGTTACCTTTAGTTGGCTAACTCCACTAGATTAGCTAGTGAGTACTCGAAAAACTTTGCTTGGTCTCGGGCCCTTGTTCACCGGGTTATATGAGCGTCATGGCATATTAGTGGATTGATGACTCCATTAGCTCGATCAGACAGTGCCCGAATGCCTTTAGGTGTGTGCTTGCCGGGCTTTTCTACAAATATGCCTTGGATTTCAAGCCAATACTTGTTGGGACTAAAGATAATTCAGCATCATTTTTTTTTTTCTGAAGTCGTGGATCCACCTTCTTGCAAGTAACGTAGAAATTGAATTTTTTTATCTCAGCCATCCTATATGATATAATTTGAGATTTATCAGGAATCAAACAATAATATTGATATTCTGATAACCTAGCTATTTCCATTTCTATAGATATGACATGAGGGAGAAACGTGCATGCATCTCCCCCTTGTTTTTCTTTTACTGCAGTTCCAATTTATGATTTCTACCAAAACGTCAAACTCTGGAGTCCCGACCTTTCGAAAGGTACAGGTCCATTCAAGAAGCGGGAATGAATGAAACCATGACTGCCAATACGGCAAAGAAAAAATAAATAAATGAATGAAATGACTCCTACAAGTTCCAATTAGAACGTGAAATTTCAACTAAAACTATTATTAGGCGATGCCTTGGCTAGAGGCAATACCAAAGGTCCCATCCCATCACACATTAAAACCTCACTTGTGAAGCCACCCCTCCCTTTTTCGCAAAGAAAAAGTAAGTAATACTATTAAAATAATAAAAGGTCTTTCCCAAGGAAAAGTAATACTTAAAAAACCAAGCAACAAACCGTAAAATTTGTTATGCTCTCAACAGTTAAATAAACACAATTTTTCAGCAAATACAGATAGATGAATAGAAAGAAAAATCACATAATAAATTATTTGATGAATAGTAGCTTCAGTTTTTTAGGCATAATATATATTATATATCCACTCTTAAACTTGACTTTATAATTTCTTTAAATATATAAATGTTAAAAATGATCCATTGAAAAACCTAAATTTGTTGATAATAAATATAATAATTACAAATTCACATAGTTTTTGAAAAATTAAAATATATGATATTCAATTACAATGATGTAATATCAGATAATGTTAAAATTAACAAAAAAAAAATCCTTTAAAATCAACAATAAAAATTAATTTTTTCTGTTTTCAATTTCGGCGTGTCACACTGTACATGTGAAACACGAATCTTTATTGCAACGTTTTAAACATTACATTAATCCAGTTGAGGGTTATTAATTCCAATTTTTAGAAAATAATTATTTATATTTATCATTTGTAAAATTAATAAATATAAATATATTTAATATGTAACTATTAAAATGTAAATATTTAAATTAATTGGGAATTCAAATTTAAATGTCTCAATAAATTAATATTTTTTTTCTAGTCTGAAAATAGAATTTACTTTTATACGGAATGAGTCATGAATGTCATATCAAATAAAATATAATAAATTATATTTCATGTAACAGAGTATTGTATGTTTTGAGCCGCCAAAATTACGAATAATGCTGTCTGTTTTACGTACGTTGAAGCTTATCCTACAATTTATTTCTTCTCCATCACAAAATACTCTAAAATAACAATTGAAAGCGGAGCCCACATCCAGAGGAAAAAATTCAAACTGCATAATAATTTATTTACAAGTTGCATAAATATTAATTCAGAGAAGAGTTTGATACGCCACCAACCATTGCCACACCACATAATGTGTACAATACATGGGGAACCCTACGATTAATATTCTCATTTTTGTCAACCTTACATGTTCGTCCATCGCATTTTAAAATGTACTCATTTTCTATTTTTTTATAGAAATTAAATAAATAATTATAATATCTCAATTTCATAAAAAAATTATAATAAGTGAGAAAAATATCTTTTTATATTTTTAAAAATTTCATTTAATTTTAATCGAAAGTAAAAAGTGATAAAAAAAATATTCAATAAAGTATATAATAAATAGAGGTATCGATATAAACTTAATTCTCAAATTTTAAAAATGACGTTTAAAATGAAACAAATCAAAATAGAAAAAATAATTTCTTAAAGTGGGACAGATAGAGTATGTACCGGTATACATCAATATGTTAATTCAATAAATTCGTGAAATGTCTTCTCCCAAAACAAGTAGATTAATTTGAAATACTTTTGGTAATCATTTATGTTTTATAAAACCCCAAGCATACACCTTCGTTATTACTGTTATATGGATATATATGTAATACCAAAATTTTGTTGGGACTTTTATTATAGACTCTTGTTCTGATAAAGAAAGGAAAGCAGGCCATAGTATGATATAATCTTCCAACACCAAATTTTCTTAACCCTTCTTAACGTGGTGATGATGAGAATATAGTAGCAATTTTACTTCCTCTATTTCATTTTAAGTATCCATTTTATTTTATTTTTTTAAATAACTGTCTATTGTTATTATATATATATATATATAGACATTATATTTTTTTTATAGGTGTCTTCGTGGAAACTTAGCTATTATTTATTATACATCATTATATTTAATTGAATGATAAATTTAATTTTGATCATGTAAAAAAATTAAAACTGAAATTAAAAGAAAGTAATTTAGACAATTGCTAATACATTTTTATGAAATTAAGATGTTTCAATTTTTTTTTAATTACTGGGTTAAGGTGTGATATTGATAATTTAATGTGGGATGGAGAAATATAAAATTAATCAATCATCCACCAAAAAGCAGATACAGTATCAATGGAATTTTCTTGTTTATGAATGTATTATTTGTACGCAACATACGTGATGATCTAATTTTAAAATAAAATTTAACATAATCGGCGAAAATTAATACAAAAAAGAAATTAATATCAGTATAATAAGGATACATCATGCTCTTTTTGTAAGCAAGGACATAATAGCATGGAAAAAAAATAGAAACAAATAATTCAGACACTCCATGCTAATAATTCTTTTCATTTTCTTTTATGGTATGCCTTAATTGGGAGGAGACCATGAAGAAGAAATAAATGCATACAATTATTACTTGAATTATAGCAATCGAAAGCAACTTGTTAGGGGGAGAGTATTTTGTCCTTTATCGTTATGCCCGGCATGCATCTAAATTAATCAAGCCATTAAATTTTAAATATTACTTTTTTTAATTTTTTTTATCTGTCAATTTTATTATTTTTTATTAAAATTAAAAAATAATAAATAAATTTAAATTTAGTATTAAATTGCTAATTAATACTTAATTATTAAATTTAATTGATTTTAATTTTATTAAAAAATAAAAATAAATTAAAAAAGTAAATTAAATTATATTAAAACTTTAAAAATAACAGATGAATATAATTTATATTTTACTAAAAAATAACACATAAAAGAATGCGGGAGGAGTATGTGAAAAAGATTTTCATTTCATACAGAAAATGACATATAAATCATCATGTAATATTAATGTATGATTTTATCTATAAATTGTATATATAATTAATAAAAATAAAACCAACATTTCTCTAAGTGGCTAGCTAGCTATCCCTACATACCTCATATTTTTGCTATTGTCTGGTGCCTAACAACAACAAAAAAGTGTGATTGAATTAATTAGGCAAGATGGAAAGAGTAATGATTAATTAAAAATGATATGGATAGATAGTTATGTATATATGTGTGAGTATAGCATTTTCCTCTATGGTTTTGCTATTGATAATAAGCATGCAAGAGTATGATATTAATTGGCAATGTAATTATAGCACTATTAACTCCAAAACTCTATGATTACTATATAAGCAGATGAACTAATTCTGATCATATAAAGCCATAAAAAATATATATAAAAATTAAAGAAAACAAAAATAAAAAGACATGGTATCATCAATCACTCCAGCTTCCAATGTCATTTTCATAATTTAATCTCTTGTGTTGCCAGGTCAATAAACCAAGTGTATGACTATTTTTGCATTATCATTCACTTGTTCAGGGAGACAATATATAGAAAGAAGCATCAAGTTCTCTACTCACACCTCCACATCAATATTTCACCCTTCTTTCTTTCTTTCTATATCTATATATACATACATATCTATTTCTGTTTCATCAATAATTGCTTCAAATTTTAGAAAATTAATTTGGTTTTGGTACGCAAGCATACGTAAAATCTGACGGGTGTAAATCCCAAATTTTAACTCAAAAATCAATTCAGCTCGTAAGTTGTTCAAAAGCAAACTATTCAAGATTTTTAACCTTTTTAGCATTAAATTCTTGAAGATTTTTTTTTTTTAAATCTGAATAGAGAACTAAATTAAAAAAGATTTTACCTAAGAAAATTACTATATATATATATATATATACACACACACACGTTGATCTAAACCTTTGCTTGTGATAATGGTTAATGAGGACAATTACTATATATGAACATGGAATGTCATAATCTTCTTCACGACTGATGGAAGATATTTTATAATAATCAAGCAATAAAATATATGAAGCTGCAGAAGACATTGATATTTAGAGTACAATTAATTAACTATATAACATAGGTAATTAATCAATTAATTAATAAAGCAATTATTGCGGGAACTAGATCCATGTTATTATTAGGATTAAATGACACGCAACAATAACATATAATCACAAATACTGAGTATATATATACATACAAGAAATGCTATATATATAGGATTTGGCTGATCAACTTCTCCAGGAAACAAATGGCTATCTACGGGTGCATCCATGTGTTTTTCATTGTCCCTTCGCACCTGTTGAGCAGATATTGACTTTTTTTTATGTATTAATTTATAGTTGTATTTGTTAATTATTATTACCATTAAACTTATCAACTTTCTAGTGGGAGAAAAAAAAATAGAAGTACACGAAATAATTAACTTGAATTTATTAGGAAAAATGCCGAATTTGACTCTATAAAATCCGTTGCATATCAACTAAAATGATTAATTTATTGGAAAAAAATTAAAGTGATTAATTTGGAATTGGCAATAAATTAGCATGAAAACAAAAGATTAGTTTCTCTTTCAAATTCTTTTACCACGACAAAAATAAATAGAAGAAAATATTTAAATTATTTTTTAAAATAATAAAAAAGAAAAGAAAATAAAAGAAAGAAACTTCATTGGGACTCAAACAATCAGATAAGATGGGGGTACGTACTTTCCGAAAATTCTTTGCATTCTTTTATTACCAAATAAAACTCAGAGAGGTCATTGCTTACTTAGCAAACAATACCTCTTCTCGAGCATCTATTGCAGTACAATCTAAGAGAGGGCAAACAAATTAAGAGCTAATAATAAAATATAATGCATCCATATATATACCCAGTAAATTATATTCTATCGAAAACAATTTAAGTTCATGTTTTCTTTGACACTTCAAAATCATATATTATTATTATTATAGAAGAGACTGGTTATAAACTACAATTCGTTTGTTGCTTGCATGTTACTAATTAAATAATTACCTAGATAATTATTACTGTTGTAATGTTGTAATCGACAGGGATTAATTAGATATATAATTGAAAAGCTGAGCTTTGAAATGGAAGATAGAAAATTATAATAACCTACTCATCTAATCATAAATCATGCTTGCTTGCAGCATTTGAAGAGTCGAATCACACAACCTTTTTTGTCTATTAGTGAGAAAGTGTATCTTATAATAATATCATAAAAATAATTCTTTTATTACCATGCCGTTTTCTTCACAAACTTGGAACTATCGATGCTTAATTAATTATTATATGAAAAAAAAAGGTGATGAAAAATGTTTGAAAGGTGGTCATGTATAACACAGATGGCAGAAAGGCAGCAACATTCTACTCATTTCCTACCAAACTCAAATGGATTAATTCATCTTTTTTGTATGGTAATGAAAAGGATTTGTGTTCCACCAACTCCACATCTTATTAAACCTTATCCAAAATTGCCCATTTATCCCTTATCCATATTCAAGATGTGCCCATTCATAAAACATTTAATCATTCTCATTAATCCGATTAATTCGAATACATGAGAGTTATGCCACAAGTAAAAATAAAACACTCAATTTTAAATATTTAAAAATATTTTATATTTAGAACTCGAATTTTTAAAAGTATTAATGTTTTATTTTTTTAATGTTACGGAGAAAGTAATAATAATAATAATAATAATAATATCTTGGCTAACTTAATTTGCAAAACTTTCTTGCAAGTTGCATTTTTTTTTTTTGTTGGTTTCAACTTGCACTATGCGTGGAGATAAGAGATATTGATGAGGAGCCTTATATTACTCACCTTTTCTTACCAATTAATTAAATGATTTTATCCGTAATTATCAAAAAATAATAATAAAAAAAAAGTTTTATATATCCCGATGGTAGATTAATAAATGTATTAGTTACAGTATTTCCAAGTTGGGATAGTTTTTGAATATTAATTATCCAATTTTAGAGTACTGACCCATCTAAGTATTAACTATATAGAGACAATTTTCTTATTTAAATCAGATTTATGTATATTTGTATATTATAAATGGAAGCAATTTCTTGAAATTATGTTTTTGATTTGATAAAGAAAAGAATTTTAAGAAAAATATGGATAGTTAAATAGACGTGATACGTAATTAACAGGATTATTGTTGGCGCAAATAATTGTAGAGAAGCAGCACGTTTTTTCCGAGGGCTAACAAAACATCAAACTCTATATGGAGTTTTTGTATTTATATTCTGCCATTCCAGTAAAGAAACTTAGTTGATTTTATTTATTTGCTTTTTAAGCAATCCCATGGCGAAGTCAAGTCCATGCAATTATCACTTAATTTTCAATTTCAAATTCTAGCTCACAATTTTATTAATGGTTGGCTATATAGACCGACAGGTGTATCAATTTTATGCTATCACCTATATATATTGGAGGTTTTATATATATATAATTAACGAGATAAAAGTTAATCATAATCTTGGAGAGTGGATGCCTTGCAAATAAATCAAATCGGGCTGTTAGTTTTGAGAAGGAACCGAATCCAGCCAATTTATATATAAAGAATTAACCACAGCATGGATGCATCCCACAGGAATTAAAACTTCAGCCACGAATAATTTGATCTATACTCTTTTATTTATGCAGATAAATATTAATGAAAAATATTTAAGAAGGTAGTGGGTAGAATTTTGTTGGAACAGATTTATTATACGTTAAATAAAGAATGGAAATATAAAATTGAAAATAAATTGCAGCCGTCTTATAGGACAACAAACTCATGTCCTGTGACAATACGGCACACAATTACAATCGGCCATCCTAAGATATATATGCTCTTGCATCAAACTCAAACTCAAAGTAATGCCCTACCCTAAATCTGATTTTCACCTTTCAACTAATTGAATATGGGCAATTTTACATCTAAATTTATTTAATTGATTTTTATCTTTAAATTATTTAAAATTAAAAAAAAATATTCACATACATTTTAAAATATATAATTTACATCTCTAAATTTATCAAAATTAATATATTTTATTTTTTAAAGTGGATAACATTTATATTATATGATTGATTGTAGTATAAATAAGAATAAAATAAAAATCACTTTAATCCCTTTCTCTTTTTGTTGATGTTATTAATTACCTATTCCCAGCTATATATATATATTAAACTTGCTAATACCGTCACCGATTTTTGTACGTATATGAAATTATATCAAAACGCATTGGAAACGAAGTTCAAAGCATGCCTTGTACTTCAAAACAGGATTATTGCATGCTTTACTTCAACCTCAAAAGGGAATATATATTTATATATATGATAGCATATGCTAAACAATATGTATGTGAAAATATCTAGAAAAGTCTCCAATACAAGTTCATGCTCGGTGAAGCCACCAATTTTATGTATCATTTGAATTATTAAAAGGAACAAAGTTATTTTATTCTATAAAATATGGATTAATTTTATCCATGATCACTAAATTTTAGTGATTATAACGTTGTGGTAAGTGGTCACTATATTTTGATTTGTAACGAAAAATAATTTAACTTTTATTTTGTAACGAAAAAATTATAAAGGTTGGAAAATCAAAAATTCGGCTATAAAAAATAATTTAACTTTTTATTTTAATTTATTATTCAATTTATTTATTTATTTTAATTGTACAATTTGTATAACATTAATACAATTATTTTTCGATTTGTATAAAATCAAATCCAATTAAAATAGAAATTGAATTATTTTTTTATATGATCAAATTTTCGATTTTTATGTTATAAAATAAAAATTAAATTATCTTTTTTTTTTGTTATAAATCAAACTATAGCGACCTTAACGTTACAATCGTTAAATTTTAACGAACGTGGATGAAAATAATTTCATAAAACACTTAATTAGGCTGGATTTATAAATAAATTTAGTAATTGTTATTTTCTTCTGTATACTCAATTAGCACTATTAGAATGTAATTAGTAAATGAATGAAGAGAATGAGAATCCGAACTCCCAAGGCACCCAAACAAGCAGCACTAATTTGTCTTTTTCCCTTGAAGCCAATGCATGGCCCTGAGGGTGGGACCAGTTAGAGTGTTTGACCATTATCTCTCCTATGATCTAAGAAACCAGTGGAAATTGCCATTTACTCAAAAAATTAAATACTCCATTATAATCAGTTTACTTCACGTTTGTGGCTCTGCCTCCACTACCAAACTCTCTTTACATATATATAGCTTCTTTCTTTTTTAAGATGGAGCCAACAAATAGGCCTATTGCAGCATTACCAGCACACACTCCAGTCTTCGAATCATGAAAACTTAATTTCCTCTTCTAAATCCTTCTCTGCTTTTCAGTTTTCCCCATCATCCCCAACACAAATTTACACTCCCCAACATGTCTCCCAGAAAAAAGCACCGAAATATGCCTCAAATCTCTGATCTATTCGATGGATTACCAGATGATATTGTTGTTTTTATCCTCTGCAAGCTCACTTCTTCCGCCTCTCGCCCTTCCGATTTCTTCAACCTTCTTCTAACGTGCGTACGACTGCATTTCTATATTCATCTCCTTATGTTAGTTTTTACATTTTCTGTCACTGAATCTTTTTCTTGCAATCTAAACAGATGCAAAAGATTCAATCGTCTGGCTCTTCATCCTCTAGTTCTTTCCATGGCCGGACCTCAAACACTTGCTGTCAAATCCAGAAATTGGTCCGATTCCGCTCAACGGTTTCTCAAACAGTGCGCCGCCGCTGGCAACACCGAAGCCTCCTACACATTAGGAATGGTTAGTATCTCTATAATCAAAGAAAAATTAAAATTAAACTATTGTGATGAATATTCGGGTTTTAAAAATATTTCTTTTTTTTTTTCTGCTGTTGTAGATCCGATTTTATTGTTTACAGAATCGTGGAAGTGGAGCGTCTTTGATGGCAAAGGCTGCAATCAAATCTCACGCGCCGGCTCTTTACTCGCTCGCCGTAATGCAGTTTAACGGCAGCGGTGGCTCCAAAAACGACAAGGATCTTCGAGCCGGAGTGGCACTTTGCGCTCGAGCCGCTGTTTTGGGTCATATAGATGCGCTTCGGGAGCTGGGACATTGCCTACAAGACGGTTACGGTGTTGCACAAAACATCGCCGAGGGACGCCGGCTGCTAGTACAGGCCAACGCGCGAGAGCTCGCGTCTTCAATACGCTCCATGCTCACGTGGGAGCCCCAGCACCAAAGCCGCCACCATCAGCATCGGCGGCAGCATGCTCGATATGCGACGTCATGTGCGCCCGGATACATGGTCTGCCCGCTGCTGAGTGACTTTGGGTGTAATGTACCGGCGAGGGAGGTTCACCCGGCGAACCAGTTTTTGAGAGAGTGGTTCGAGTCGGGGAGGGGGTTGCTAGCGCCAAGCTTGAGGCTGTGTTCGCACGGTGATTGCGGGAGGCCCGAAACGAGGCCGCACGAATTCCGGCGGTGTTCGGTGTGTGGGACGGTGAATTATTGCTCGCGGGGATGTCAAGCGCTTGATTGGAAGCTGAGGCACAAAGCGGAATGTGTGCCGATGGAGCAGTGGCATGGTGTACACGGCGGCGATAATGAGATTGGCCATATGATAGGTGATAATGCGGCTGCTGTTCAATGATAAGGATTATATTAAAATCGTTACAGCATTATTTACAATTTTTTTTAGTTTTATGCTTTATTATTTTATTTTATTTTATTTGAAGATGTAAATATAAGAAAGGATATGGGTCTTGTCTGCATACCAATTTTGAAATAAAGGTAATATTTTTCTTTTTATCTCTATTTTGCTACTCAAATTATTTTCAAAGTAAAAATTTTTCTATGATTATTTAAAAAATATTTAAATACTTTTTATAATGGTTTAAATAGATATAAAAATATCTTTATAATAGTTGAAAATTGTGCCATAACCTCCAAAAATAATTTAAAAAGAATTAAGGATAAAAAAAAGCCGATGTTGAAAGCAAAATGATGCATTTTTTCACTACATAAATACTTTACGGTAGGAAAAGTTATGGAAATTGAGGAATTTGCAATTGTTTGTGTTTCTTCTTGGGTTGCACAGCAAGATACACAGAGTCCCCATAACAATTTATTTTTCCCAAATAAGGGTGACACCAAATTTGTTTCAGAAAAGGGTATTTAATATTTTTCCTTGCGAAATGGAAGTGGGGTTGATAGATAAATGGTGTCAAAGGCAAACAAATAAAAGCATAATGAGGGGATTGGTATAGATTTGGTATAATGGAAACAAAAGTCGCAATCGAGAATACTATGGAATTGTTGAAAGAGGGGCCTAACCAAAAACCAGACCAGACCATAATAAATCAAAGTTGCTTTTGAATGCCAACAACCGAAGGACCATATAAAAAGATCTAAACTAAACAACAACAACGACAACAACCATCAGATTTGCCAAAGGACCCCTCTAATGCGACTTTTTACAAAACACTAATTTAGATTTAAGACGCCTATCCATAATCAATCACTCCTCCTAACCCATTTATGGCCTCACACTTCCGCATTTTCATGGAGACAATACAAAACAGCTTTTTCTTCCATTTTATGTAATATTTTTAATTCAATTATATATATATATATATATATATATATATATATATATATATATATATGTTTAATTGATTTCTTGTATACCTTTTCAAAAGCTTTGAAAATATTTTCATTTTTCATTCTAACCCATCAATTTGACATGTGAACAAGGTGAAAAAGAAGTAATGCGTAGAAAGAATTTAGTAGTATTTCTCATTTAATTATCATATTTAGAGTAAAATTTGAATTTCATTCGTAGATCTAAAAACATTAAGTTGCGTAACATTATATATATCCAGTCCTTAACAAATTGGATATTGGGTGTTAAATTTAGTGTAATCAATTTACCCTCAATTTAAGCATGAAACCCTATTTATAGATAGTCAATACGTCGAAAAAAATGAAATATAATTTAATTCATTCAATTTCAATATTCTAAAATTTAATCCTTAAATTAGATATTATTGGCAACATATTACTATTTTTTTTCCATATTGCACTGTTTATTTGACCATTGACTTTAAAATGGTTTTAATCCCTTTCATTTTAAATGTCACTTTTCTATTTTATTTTGTCTCTGTTTTGATTTTTTTTTTGGGTATTTAAGAAAATTACATATTTGGCCCCATTTATTATATATTTTTATTTTTATTAGAATTAAATGAAATACTTAAAATTAAAAAAATATTTTTATCAATAACTATAATTTTTTTATGAAATTAAGTTATTTCAACTATTTACTTAATTCTAGTGAAAAATATAAAATTATCTTTTAAAATGGGATGAAATGATTAATTGAGTGCCAATTCTATATTAAATACATCAGGGCATGTAAATTATTCTATTTCACCATATATATCAATTTTAAACAAATAAAATGCAAGGTAATTGAATTTTTGCTAAATTGATAATTTTATTACTATATATGCATAATTTAATTTTTTTAAATGATTTTTATAATTTATATAGCTCTGACAGAAATACTAAAACTTTTACGGTCAAAATACTAATAACTATGCAGGTGGAGTCATGCGACTAATTTTCCGTGCTATAAAATGGAAGTGTCTATTTAAAGTGAGAGCGAGGAAATCAATTTTATTTCTTTTCCACATTTTATACTCTATAGCTTGTGTTTAATTTCAAACATAAAATAGATTATTATAACCACATAAAATGAAAAAATCAAAGAAAAAGACACCCAGAAAGCGAAGGAAAATTTATAATCAAAATTTATAATTTTTATTTATTTGACTGAAAGATGATATCTACCTCTATTACTTAGTAAAAGTGCGTGTTTGACGAGTAAATCATTTGGCCTTTAAAGCACTCTTAAATTTTATTTTGGAATAAAAGTTGTCGTAAAGTTAAAACCCTCAACAATTATAAAATTATATTAACTTGTCTATGGACTATTTAATATACATTTTAAATTATTATTATAAATCGAAAAAACAAAATTTCAATGTTTTTTTAACCGAAAACGAACATTTGATTTGACCTTATATATATATATATATATATATATATATATATATATATATATATATATATATATATATATATATATATATATATTCACAAGCAAAAGATCATACAATCACTAGTCATAAATTCAAGATCGTGAAAGAAAATTAACCCCAATAAGATTTTAGCTTATTGTTATAGTCAATAAAAATATGAGGCTCCAAGTTTAAGCCATGGTCGTTTTTCTTATAAAAAAATGTAAATAAATTAATCAGGACATGACTAAATGACTACAAATGTGCAAATGAGCTAAAATATCAATTGTATCCCTCTACGTTTTAATTAGCTCTAAAATCTTTTAAAAATTCATCCCATTTCCCTCAAAAATATATATTAACTAATTAATTATCTCTCACCATCCTATTAACCATTTATCTCTCATCATTTTTGTCAAAAGTATTAGTTTTCAAGTAGTATTGTGTTTTTTTTAATGAAATAAAAACGAATTGCTTTTTGGCTATACACGTTTAATTTATTAGTCGTCAATGCATGCAAATTAGACACGATTGTTGAGAATAAAGCCAAAAATATTATTTGCGCAAGTTTAATATGATTAACAAAATAATTAGTAAATATTAAGAAAATAAGTATAAACAAGAAATTCGATGTAAAGCCTACATTTAGAGACGAAAGAGAGTAAAATTTAACTAAACACAATCAAAAGGGATACATAATAATAATAATAGGATAGACACTCAAACCTTATAATCTAATTTCAAATAATTATAAATCACACTGCAAGTCTGAATAAATAAAAAGGTTTAAAAAACACATTAATGGCTGCATTTCAACTGGAAAAGAGGTATTTAATGTCCATTTCGCCGGCTGCATAATCACAAGCATCCTGCTTCAATGAGTGTGTTGGGCTCCAATATGTATCCAGCATATATTAGCTATATAAACTTCAATTTTTGCTTTCTGACAGGCAAATGTATATCATGCAACAAAAGCAGATGGCCAGGAGTTTGCCATCAAAGTGTATAAAACTTCAGTTCTGGTTTTCAAGTAAGTTGGATGGTCTTGTTGCTTTGTCAAGAAAGAAATGCTTTGAATCCTTAGGAAGTTTTTGTTGGAGATATAGGCATTTAAAACGATGGTGCAAAAGAGTTCTCTTGAGAGGTGAAATGAGGGAAACATTAACCAATTCATCTAATTTTGAGGATTTATGTCTATACCTCCATTAATATACAGTTCATAGGGTCAAATTTTTGTACCATCCATCCCTCAGATACACTACTTACTTTTCTGAAATCAATATATATAAATTTAGGGCCAGTATAATGGAGCTAACATGACTGATGGTTTTGCCCTGGATACAATATAATTACCCATAGATTTGAATTGCTGTTGCATGTTGTGTGTAATGGAAATGGAGATGTCACAGTGTAACATTAAGCAAAAATTTTGAAAATTTTCCAGAACACATAAAACTAATAAAAGTTGATGAACATTTTGATAAATACAACTAATAATAAGTATGAAGAAAACACATCAAATTCATGATATATTGTTAGCATTAGCAATTGGCTGAAGTATTTAGCCAGAAACATTAAGAACCAAAACAAGTAGAGTTTAAATCTAAATAACCCTGAAAACAAGTGTACAAGGTCGATAAAGATCAAAGTAACCTACCTTATTGAAGAAAATTACGAAAGCGTGTCTTTTCACTTGATTTTAGCTTGCTGCCAATTGAAATTTAGGGTTTTTAATGGTGAGCATTGATTTTTAAGGGATTTTAGCTTCCAGTTGAAATTTAGGGTTTTGAATGGTGAGCATTGATTTTTAAGGGATTTTAGCTGCCAGTTGAAATTTAGGATTTTTAATGGTTAGCTTTAGCTATGTAAATGGAATAAAGAAGTTTGATTGGTTTAGGAGCAAAATGCTCCAAAATTTTTATCACTTAGAGGGTAAAAACGATAAGGTAATGGCTTTAGCAGCCATAGTTTAGGGAAAAAAGGGCAGGGATTACAGTAAAGCACCCCCAAAAATCTTTTACATAACAGTTTTGTTTAAGTCCATGATGCCATTTTTACAATCTTTAGTATTGTTTGTCTTTCTTCAAATGAATGTACAAGTAGTGTCCCTTGTTTCAATTATGCTGCATGTCATTGGATTGTAATTCGATTTAACCAGTTACTTCTAATACTATAGGGACACAGATCGGTAGGTACAGGGTGACTATCGCTTTAGACATGGATACTGCAAGCACAATCCCAGAAAAATGGTAAAGACATGGGCCGAAAAAGAAATGAGAAATCTTATAAGGTAAGACCAACGTGATATTTTTTAATTGGAATCAATTTACTTGGGAATTTTTTATGGCAATCCAATATTTCAAATATTTTCTTTGAGATCATCTGATCGACATTGAGCATTTTGTGTATTATACATGGGTAGAATCCTAAATTTTGTGTGTTATTATTAAACTTCTTTCTTGCAATAGGCTTGAGGAAGAACATGACTATTCAAGAACACTTTAAATATCATTTACTCCTGCAACATGTTTTAGCATTTTGCCGCTTTCCATCCTAATGGAAAAAAAAAAAAGAAAAAAAGAAAGATTCGTCTAGTAATGTGATGTGAACTTTTTAAATATTAATTGCAGGCTAAAGGCAGTAGGAATTAGGTGTCCAACTCCGTATCTTTTGAGACTTCATGTTCTGGTCATGGAATTCATAGGTATTGCTCTATTTCCTTTTTTTCTAAAAAAATAAGGAAACTTTTTATGTGGGCTTAGATGGCTGGAGTCTTTATACTTTTCCATTTGCTTGCAAAATGTCATCACATGGATCTTGCAGGAGAAAATAATCTCTTTTGCATGTCACTGTTTTCAGACTTGCCAAGTTTTTCATTTCTGTTTATGACCATGTGCAGTGATTAGAAATTCCCCACTTTCTATCTATTTACCACTTCTTTTCTTGAGTATATTTGATTTATCTTTTGTTTCTTATTCTTCTTATACTCTCTCTCCCTCTCTCTCTCTCTCTCTCTGTGTGTTTTTATCTGTTATTTTCATTTTTCATCTGGTGAATATTAATTTAGTTTGTCATATCACTCGCCTTTTTCATTTGGTTGATAATATTTGTAACAGGAAAGGATGGTTATGCTGCACCTCGTCTCAAGGATGCCGCTTTATCCTTGGACAAGTTACGTGAAGGTTATGTTGAGGTGTGCCAATATATATATATATATATATATAGTTAAAGCTGATGATACATATTTAGCTTTTATGGCTCATCAGTTGGGTTGATTAGGCTGGCGAAGCCTTAAAGGGGAATTTTATGAGAAATTATATGGCACATGAGCATATTATGCTTCTAGAATACTTTTATTCAGAGGAAAAAGAAAAATTAGAGGGTTTAATTAACTTTTTTTTTTTGTTGACTATTAACCTCTTTCCATGTCTTCATCAGATGATTATTGCAATGCGGACAATATATAAGAAATGCAAGCTGGTTCATGGAGATCTTAGTGAATATAACATACTCAACTTCGAAGTGAATTCTTGTGTTTCTTTACGAAAACATAGCATATTTGCATTCACCTTGATTTCAATACACTCCAATTCTGGAGAAGAAAATATAACATGTAAAACCCCCTCTTTGGGGAGGAATTATTGGCTGACAAAGGTTGATTTATAACATGTGCAAATGTGGGCATCTAAACTGAATTGTCCCTCCTGTTTATAGGGTCACTTGTACATAATTGATGTTTCTCAAGCAGTTGATCTTGATCACCCTTGTGCCCTTGATTTCTTGCGTGAAGATTGTGTTCATGTTTCTGTAAGTTCTTTCTATAAGATGGATGTGATTTTGCTTTGACATTTTAATTTCTAAGAGGGAGTGAGAAAAAGAAAGGTTTTTAAATTAACTAGCCAAGAAAATTGAGTATGGGTTCTATGCAGGATTTCTTTAAGAAACATGGTGTAGCTGTCATGACTATTCAGGAGCTATTTGATTTCATAGTTGATCCAACCATCACTGATGATTCTGTTGACAGTTACTTGGAAGAGGTTTGCAGCCCTACTTGTGTCTCAAATTTCACTCTAATCCTGAATGAGATATTAGTTCTGATTACCAGTATCTTATTTCAGATTCAGCAAAAAAATTTGTCAAGAGATGTGAGGGTAGAGGATGAAATTGCAGACTGTGTGTTTTTGCAGGTAACGTTCGTTAAAGTTCTTTTGATGTATGTAGTTCAATTTTGATTCATAATTTTGTGAATTTTTTGTATTACTGCAGTCATATATTCCAAAGACATTAGATTATGTCAAGAATGCCGAGGAAGATGCAATACGGTTAACAAGCGGCAAGGATACAGGAGACATGTACTATAAAACCATTACAGGACTGAAAGAGGCTCTGTCTAAAGTTCAATCTTCTCCAGCGGAATGGGACCGGGGGGGAGATGATGTGAACAGTGTATTAGAGTCTTCTATGAGTAAGGATAGCCACTCTAGCATCCCTGAGGATGAATCTGAGGCTAAGTCGGATGAAGATGAAGACAATTCCCGTGAGTCAGATGAGAGCAGGTTTTCTTCCGAAACTGAGAAAAGGGATACATTCGATAAAAGAGCTGCCAGAAAAGAGAACAAAAAGAAAGTAAAAGAAGAGAAGAGAGAAGCTCGGAAGACAAAAATTCCAAAGGCTGTGAAGAAAAGAAAGTTGGCCAAAGCCAAGAAGACCCGTTAGACAGTGACCTCTAGCGAGTTCTCATGTAAAGCAGGGTAGAACAGTGAAGTTAATTTATTTTTAACGGTCAGTCCATCTGTGGATGCCCTATGGTGGATGATGGAAAGGCAATTTGACATATATATATATATATATATATATATATATATATATATATATATATATATATATATATATATATATATACATTCTTTTAGCTTAAATTTTGGGGTTAGGTACTAATTTAACGTGTTATTTTGAATAGAACGAACATAAAAAGTTTTGTTGCTAATTATTTATTTCATTCCACCAAATTACTGTTTTTAAAAAAAATTAATTGTACTTTGATAAATTTAAAATAACATTTAATGATACTTTTTCAACTTTATTTTCAGTTGATAAAATATTTAATAACTTAATTTATGTTTTTTATTGTATTAAATTTTATTATAATAGTTTAAATTAAAAGTAAATATTTTTATTTATTCAAAGTAATTTTTTTTATAAAAATTAGTAAAATTAACGATAGCATTGATTCGTGCAGTAAACGACAATTTAGTAGGACATATAGATATAAAATTATCTATTTAAAATTAAGAATTTGATGCTATTTTTGTTAATCAAATCATCGGCAAACAAATAACTCGAGGTGTGAAGGAAGGAGTATTTATTTATTTGACGAGTTTAACTTTATGTTAATATTTGCTTTTTTTCTTTTTGTTTTTTTGTTAAAGAGGACTTTTATGCGAGAATATAACAGGTACGTCCATACATTTGGTGCATTCTGTACGCATCGTTAGATGTTCGGCTTTTTAAAATCTAAGCCGCTCATTTTAAGAGAGGTAACCTGGTACCCAGAAAATTGGTTTCTGCATTGAATTTTTAAAACTCAATCATGAAATCAAGAGCCGGTGCAAAACTCGACCCAAACTGGGATAAAAAAAAATAAAATACATCTTTGGCTTAAGGATTTTCACTGGATCGGCTAAAAGAAGT
Source organism: Excoecaria agallocha (assembly GCA_037975025.1). Classification (NCBI taxonomy): domain Eukaryota; kingdom Viridiplantae; phylum Streptophyta; class Magnoliopsida; order Malpighiales; family Euphorbiaceae; genus Excoecaria; species Excoecaria agallocha. The sequence goes on from CM075809.1 coordinate 36,827,828, forward strand.
GGAAAACTTGACATTAAGCTAGCAATTATTCTCCTCCTTGGCCGCCACCGTCGACATGCGATCCGCGTGAAGGACGGTGAACACTTTTAGATCTACAACATTCGCCTGACTGCCTGAGAATCGCTAAAGCTCGCATCGTATTTTTTCAAAAGTTTGTTGATGATCCTAGGTTGATGATAACCTATAAATGAAACTAAAAATAACCGAAATGCAAATCTGAGAGAGATGTGCAAGCGCTTTTTGCGTTTGGTTTTATAATTTTTAAATACTTATTTTCTTTTTTTTGTTCATATTTCCTAGAATAACTGTTTAGATGGTGTTTGTTAACTTTGAAAAGATCGGGATAAAAAAAAAATAAAATCATTCAAACTTTTTCGATCTTTTCAAACGTTTGTTAAAAAAAATTAATACCACAAAAAAAATTTTTAACTACCTATATCTTATCTTGACAAAAGATTAGGATATACATATCTTGATCTTTTAAGATAAAAAAATAACTAAAAAATTGAAGAAAATTTATTTTTAATTCATCCTGAAAAATTTAACAAACGATTGAAATAAATTTTCAGAATATTTTTCAGTTTTATCTTGATTATTTCATATCTTGGTCCGAAAAATATTTTAACTTTATCTTAAAATTTTTTATTTGGATTAATTTAATAAATACTACCATGAATATGAATGGTTAGAACTTGGAAGACAAATCAGTCATGTTTTAAGATCATGATTTCATGGATGGACAAACTTTGATTAAAATTGAAAAAATAAATTAAATTAAATTGATTTCAGTCATGTTTCCAGAAAAAGGTCATGATTTTATGAGTGAGCAAATTTTGATTAAAATTGAAAAATTAAATTAAATCAATCAATTTTTTTTAGTTTGAATTCAATTTAAAATTTTAGAAAAATTCAGTTATTTTGGTTCGATTTTTCGATTTTTTAATTTGATTTCGGTTTGAAATATTAGAAAAATTCAATTATTTTGGTTTGGTTTTGAAAAAAATTACAGAAAAATTGAACCGATCGAAATTATACTTAATTGGATAATTTTTGAATTTTTTAATTATGTAATTATTTTGTATATATAAATTATTTTATTTTAAATTATAAATTATATGAGTAAATTTATTAATTATTAATATATATTTTTAGTTGATAATTTGAAATTTTGATCATTGAATTGAAGGTCGATAGAATGAAAAAATTTATTCAATAATTTTTATTGTATTATTTATTTTATATTTTGAGATTATATCTTTAATTTAAATTTGTATTTTATATAATTTGAATATTTTTACTTTAATATATTATGATTTATAATTTTATATAATTTTTTTGACATAATTTTTTATAAAAATAATTATAATTTTCAATTTTTTGATTAATATAAAATTTTGATTTGATTATTTTATTAGTTCGGTTCGATTTATCAAAATTTTAAACGATTCTCTATGATCCGCTACCTAATAGCGTACCGCACCATCTGGCACGTTGGACGTACCGAATGAATGCCCCTTTATGCTAATCGTTAGCGACATGAAATAAAATATGAGGTAGATAAAGCTACGTTGCTAACAGTAGTGTTCGATCGTGATTCGGGAACAATTCCAAGTTTATCGCTGTATAAAATTTGTATCGTCTGGTAATTTAGTCACAGCCAACGACAAACTCACACAAAGGCCACATAAAAGAGGGGCACAGAGAGTCGAGCTTACCCAGAGCTGACTTCTCTGCTTCTCTTCTTCATCTTCCGTTTCTTGCTTTCCAATCAAAGGAAAATTAATGGGATTAATACCCATTTAATTTTTAATTTTACCTATTACTTAATTTTAAAGTTTGGTGTTTTTGGGTTCTCGACGTTTCGTTTGTGGAGCCAAGAAACGTAAAGATGGTGGTTGACTTTCACTGCCTGAAACTCTTGACAATCGTGTCGTTTCTCTGTTTGGCAAACTTGAGCTCTGTTTTGGGGCATATTAATGCGGGTGACCAACCACTCGCCAAGATTGCCATTCAAAAAACTACAGTGGCTCTTAAGGATTCGATTTCTGTTAATGCTACCCCGGCTTTTCTTGGTTTGAAGGTAATGACTTTTGATAACTGCCTCGTTTCAATATGGCTTATAAGTTAAAGTCCATTGCAATTTATGAGTGTAACTAAGATAATACTAAGACTTTGAAGTGGGAATTTCATGGTTGTGTGGATTTATGCTCAATTTATATTTGAAAGCAATATAATTGTTATAGCAGATCTGGTAGTAGTGGTTTTTACCAGATGGTCTTTTTGCATATTGAGCGTGCGTGCTGTAATAGTGATTATGTGCTGCTAATTTGTAAGATATTTTTGATGTTCTTATCAATTTTCGGTATGAAATTGATATTAATTTTTATTTGTCAAACTCCAGGGTGAGGATACTGAATGGGTAACGGTGGATATTGTGCACCCTGAACCATCTGGTGATGACTGGGTTGGAGTTTTCTCACCTGCAAAATTCAAGTATTGCCCATCTCACGTCCTACTATAAACTGCATAGCTATTTGGACTAAATATATCATGAACTAGAAGACAAGTTACTGACGTGCTTTTTGTTTCCATAACTATATCTCAGATTATAATATTAACTGCATTATCGAGGATGATATATAGGAACACTCTAAGCGGTTCTTGCTTTGATTTGGCAGCTCATCCAGTTGCCCGCCGTCAAATGACCCCAGGGAGCAAACCCCATATATTTGTACAGCCCCAATCAAGGTGTGTACACATCTGATCTATTTTATTGCCTCACAAATTAATTATAGGCTCTTTCAGGTCAGAATTCTCTAACTTCTGAGCTCGTAAATGTTCTTATTCCAGTACAAGTATGCTAGTGATTCCAATTCAGAATACACAAAGACAGGCAAGAGTACATTGAAGTTTCAGCTGATAAACCAGAGGGCAGATTTCGCCTTTGCATTATTTTCAGGTGGATTGTCAAATGTTAGTCTACCCATCTTCACCTGAAACCCAAATTCTATTCAATTTATGTCCTAAATTGCGTTTAACTATCTGTGTATGACTTGATGCAAATAAAAAAAAAAAAATCTTGATTTGCCATGATTTCCCCTTAATGGCCTAAAAATTTGACCAGTAAAGAAGTTATAAATTTGACATTTTTCATATTTTGGTTTCTCTCAGCCAAAATTGGTAGCTCTTTCAAATTCCATAACATTTGCCAATCCTAAAGCACCTGTATATCCGCGCCTTGCTCAAGGAAAATCATGGGATGAGGTTAGTTATTTATTGCGCACTCTATTTCTGCAGAGTTAACATTCTTTGTTCTCAGAGAATTTACATTATTTTATTTATGACAAAATGTAGTTTCTCATTGCTTATAGAATTGATTTATTTAGTTTATAATAATTTTGAAAACATAAAATCTCTTTTTAGTATGACAATGGTGCTGAGATAATTTTATTTTACTTTTGAACATTTTCATATTGAGATTAAGTTTATTATTTGTCTCATGTCTTTGGCTAGTGGGATTTTATAATATCATATCCAAATTTTTTTGTTATGCAGATGACAGTAACTTGGACTAGTGGTTATAGCTTAGATGAAGCTACTCCATTGGTTGCATGGGGTCCAAAGGGAGTCATTCCATTGAAATCGCCTGCTGGAACCTTGACATTTGATCAAAATAGCATGTGTGGTATGATCACCTTAATCTATTCATGGTGCACAATTGCAGTATTTGGACTCTGCTATGCTTCATTTGGTTTATTTTTTAATTTCTTAGGGTCTGCTACAAGTTCAATTGTCTATATATCTCCATTTTAATTGGTCACTGCTGACCAATTATTTGGTTATGATCTGTATTGATAATTAGTCAGGGTGGCTATGATTCATGCACCTGTGGAGTACCACCTTCTTATATCTCATGTTTAATCAATAATTTTTCCTGAAGTTTCTAACTTGCCCTGACAGCACCCTATATTTTTCTTAGTGCTCAGGTACCAATGTTGCTTGCAAACCAACTTTACATTGTCATGCTTAGTTAAAGAAGCTTAAAGCTCTTGTAGCTAGTTGGATTTTTTCTTTCTCCTTCTTGTATCTTATATTTGCTAAGATTCTTCCACTATCATCTCCAACTACAACAAAAAGTGCAGGATGACTACCACTTAGTTTTCTTGTTGTCTGGGTGGATGTCACTGTACTGACAAAATTTCGTTGCTGCATTGCAGGAGTTCCTGCAAGGACAGTAGGATGGAGGGACCCTGGATTCATACATACAAGTTTTTTGAAAGATTTATGGCCAAACACTGTGTAATCACCTATAATATTAGTCATTTATTTTTGAAATTCAACATTCTTTTGAGTTCCATAGCTTAGGTGAATCCTGAAAACTTGATCCTGTTCTTACAGGTACACATATCGGCTGGGTCATATCTTATCTAATGGGACTCAGGTTTGGAGTAAGATGTATACATTCAAATCATCCCCATATCCTGGACAAGACTCATTACAACGTGTCATTGTATTTGGTGACATGGGAAAGGTAGTCTTAAAATTTTATCATGAGAAAACTTCCCTTTTATTTTTTATTTTTTACAATGAATTACAGAGTTCTTTATTTTTTTTCCTTTTCTTAGTGGGCCTAAATACAAGCTTTTTGTATGTTCATAAATTTCTGTTCACACCTGTACTTCTTTCCCTTTGTAAAGTTGATCTGACACGAAAAAAATATGCCCCTATATTGTCTATCCTTTAGGCATACAAATTCCAAAATAGGTGGCAGTGTTCTAGTCCCCGATATGGGCAAATATGAAATGATTACTTGGATCCTTGCTGCCATCGGAGTCCCCCTTTGAGGGATAACGTAGTTTTCAGTTAGTCTTCTTCTGGATTTTGAGTTGATTTGACATTCTAAGTAAATCAGGTACTTCTGGATGATGCTATCTTTAGAATGCCGTACAATACTTTCCCTGCTTACCCTTGAATAAAAATATTTAGCAAGAAGAGTGTTTCTTGTTTATGATAATGTTGTATATAGGAAGAGCTCTACAAATCTAACAAATGTCTTTCAGGCAGAGCGTGATGGTTCAAATGAATACAGTGATTATCAACCAGGTTCACTCAACACCACAGACCGTCTTATGGAGGACCTGAGAAACATTGACATAGTATTCCATATAGGAGATATAACCTACGCAAATGGATACCTTTCACAGTGGGACCAATTCACTGCACAGGTGGAGCGCATTGCATCATCTGTGCCATATATGATTGCAAGGTTTGTTCACATCTTTTCATGAAACTTTCTGTTCATGAAACTTTGACATTGCTTAAAGTTTTTTCCCATCATATGGTTCTTATTGAAACACATTTGCTTCCTTCCCTTCTGCAGTGGCAACCATGAACGTGACTGGCCTAATTCAGGATCCTTCTATAATGGGATGGATTCAGGCGGAGAATGTGGTGTGCCAGCTGAGACCATGTTCTATGTTCCTGCAGAGAACCGAGCTAACTTTTGGTAATCCTTGGGTAGTCTGCTTTTGCAAATTCAACTCCAACATTCAGTTAAGCTAATTATTTTATGAATATGCAGGTACTCAACTGATTATGGCATGTTTCGCTTCTGTATAGCTGACTCTGAGCATGACTGGAGGGAGGGATCTGAGCAGTACAAGTTCATTGAGCAATGCCTTGCATCGGTGGATAGACGAAAGCAGCCCTGGTTAATTTTTGCTGCTCATCGTGTGCTCGGGTATTCCTCTGACTACTGGTATGGCCAAGAGGGCGCATTTGAAGAACCTATGGGAAGGGATAGCTTGCAGAAGCTTTGGCAGAAGTACAAAGTAGATATTGCATTTTTCGGACATGTACACAACTATGAAAGGACATGTCCAGTTTACCAGGTAAGTAAAATATGCATTAGAGCAGTCTATAGAACAGGAACACTTTTCTGTGAATCTATTGATGTCCCATATATTATCTTATTAAAGTAGACAAATGTTTGTCACTTGATTGATCAGTATCCAGCCCCATTTTGTTTTCATACATCTGTTTTCGATAGCTTGACAAGTAGTCATTGAATTTGGAGTTTAATTAGTTAAGGTAAAATAATTTGTAATATAAAAATTATTAAAATTTTATTTTCTTTAAAGTAAAAATAACCTAAAAATCAATTTTATATGTCACTAGCGTGATAGCTAAGCACACCACAAATAATTGTTATGTTATTTTAAGACCATTCAACTTTATAAGTAGGCTTGATTATTCTTGATTTTTTTTTCTTTTTGTCTTTTGTACACATTATATTTTCATATTTTTACAATAATATGATACTATTTCTATCTGGTAATTAAACTTACAAAGTTCATTAATTTCAAAATAACGTAGCAATAATACATGGCATATTTAGTTGTCATTTTCGCGGCATATAAAATTAATTTTCACTTTCATTGAAATAAAATAAAATTTTGATAATTTTTATATTACAAATTATTTTATTATTAACATTTGGTTATTAAATCAAAATTTAATAACCACGGAGGTAATTAAACCTATAAACTTGAGCATTTCTTATTTTATCATATCTCTAATGCTATACTGTTTATGTTGGAGGTACAGAACCGATGCACTCGTTCAGGAAAAAGTCATTATCAGGGTCCTGGGTGGAACAATCCAAGTTGTTGCCGGTGGAGGAGGGAGTCACTTATCAAAGTTCAGCGATGTAGTCCCTAACTGGAGCATTTACAGAGATTATGACTTTGGATTTGTCAAATTGACAGCATTTAACCACTCATCCCTGCTCTTTGAGTACAAGAAAAAGCAGTGATGGGAAGGTGTATGATTCTTTCACATTTCAAGGGACTACAGAGACTGTTGGAATGTGTTACAGATAGTTGCGCCCCAACCACTTTGGCGTCTTGAACTATACATGATTTTTTTTTTTTTTTTTATATATAAGTTTACAATGTCTTAGTGTTCATCTCTAGTCAGATGCTAATTTTTATTAAGTGATATGAAACAATCCAAGCCAAATATGGATTAACAAAATTCATATTCCTTGGCTTTGTTTGGATGGGAGTTAATGAGAGTAAGTAAGAGTAGAGTAATTGAGAATAAATATGAGTAGAATACATTTAATTATTTTTATTTACTTTGTTTAGTTAGTTTAAAATAAATATAAAGTCATTGAGAGTAACTCTTTAAATTTAGAATAAATATGGAGTTATTTTTATTTACTTTTAAATTGGAAGCAAGTATTTTGGTTCATATAATTAACTAATTACTATCAATTATTTTACTTTATCCTCAAGTACTCTGTATTTTTTACAGAGTAACTCAATTATTCTACTCACTTGCTCTCATTAACTCTCATCCAAACAAAAGCTTGATGTTCTCCTACTTTTGCTACTATGTTTGACACCATACATTGTTGTATTTTTTTTTCCGGATTTAGCGCAATGTACTTCGAAGAATGTTTACCTTGATGAAAATCAGATAAGACCAAAACAAGAATGATGGACCTGAATAAACTCAACTTCCCATGAGCAGGATTCTTGGCTGCCTAACATTTTTATGGATCTGAATGAACTCTGTTTTCAACATAAATTTTGAATCTACAGCAACCAACATCATTTTGAATTAAACAGCTTTATTTGAAGCAAGGGCTATGCCTTATTTGCCTGCATCATTGTCCTGGTTCAAATGTTTCCGGTACAGAAAACAAGCTAGAAGTCATTTAAGGCTGAGAATGAATGCAAAGAAGAAAGATATATACCAAACAACAACGCAGTATGTTTCCCTTGATACATAAATATTTGGAAGGCAAAAGCACGTTTACATATCATTTTGTCTTTCCCCATGTTTTGGCATTGATTACAAGAGAAAGTATGAATCAATAGAGATAATAATCAATACATCTCTTCAATTGCAAAGGCGTGCTAACGAGTTTCAACTGGGCTACAATATCAAAGACCGTAGTCCAATCTGAATCTGTACACAACTATAATAAAAAGCTGTTTAGACTTGTAATTACTGTTATTTAAGGTATAAGGTTACACACGAGTTGCTAGCTAGATATACTCAATAACTCTCAGCCAAGCACTAACTCCAGTTGATATCCCACAGATGGAAGGAAGATGGCAGAGAAAGCACGTGCAGGAGACATCCAGAAGATTAAGCACCAAATCAGATAAATAAACTTGCTAAAGAATGAAGCCTCTCATCACTTAGAATCACCATCAACTGCTCATCTCAATATCACAAGGTTTGCTTTGCATATCTTCTGATGAACAAACAGCTGCAAGCAGATCATCAATTTTCAGAGGAGAATGCCGAGCCATATGCTGGAAGATAACCTGCAACAGTTAATTTTGACAATCTAATCAAGCAAGCCTCCAACTGCAGGCAACTATAAGAACTTGCATGAACAAGTAAAACACAACCAAAACTATCGTATTAAACATAAAAAATTAGCTTTCTCAAAACTATCATGTTAAACTGCAGAGGTGTACTAATACATTGTCCTTCCTTTGTCCAAAGAGCAGTTCTGTGACTAATAACTTCAGAGGAATTAAAACAACTTGGAAACCAAAACCACCTCTCTCCTTCATTGCTACCATTGACAACATTGTTGGCACAAAACAGCTTTTATTATTCAGAAGGATGCTCTAATATCCAAATGGCATTCTAATATGAATTCTGAAGTATGCTTGGCTATTCAAAAAGCATTTTGCTCTCTCTTTAGTAAGAGTTACTTTTCTTGTATTTTTAACAGCTGATGCTCCTCTTTGTTAGAGATGAAAAGCTTTCAGAAATGAATAGCAGGTTTATCAAGATAACTGCATATCCACATGGATTTATCAAGGATGGCCTCTTTTTTCATCAAGAAAGTCACCATGCAAATCCCAAATAATAATGATGATGATGATGATGATGATGATGATAAGAATTATAGAATCTAATTTTCCAACTAACCTTGGAGTTACTATCTGCAAAAGCTCGTGCTCGATTGACCTTGCCTAAATAATGTAAATCAGCTTTCTCAAACTTTCCATCCACTAAACTCAAACCTCCATCAGTAATAGCAAAGCGTAGAAGATTTCCTGAGTGCAGCCCTGTCTACACATTCGCAGAGAACAAATTTTAAACTAGTTAGAAAATTTTCCTTTCAAGATAGAGAGGAAGTTGAATAATATCCCAAAACCACAAAGGACCCTTTAGAAATAAAACCTTTTGAATAAAATCTGAATCCATACAGCCAAATACAACAGGAGGATCATCTGATGTAATCAGTTTTCCATCATCTTGTAGCTCCAAAACAACCTGGTCATATGGATAACCCAGGTGTCAAACAATGATAAAACAGTAAATGAACCTAACACTGGAGTTTATAGAGGAGTATTTTTACTCAACCAAAACAAAGGTGTGGTGAAAAAGGCTCCAAAAGAACATGAAAGCAAGTGCATAAGGCAGGTAACTTTAAATACCTGTTGTTTGCTTGGAACCTGCCCATTACTATCTGTGTCAATGACATACTGACTACAGTTCTCATCTTTCCAGACTAATGCTAGCGGAGTATTTCCAATTTGATAGTGTGCATGCCTGCAAAAGAATCAATGTGGTTATCATCAAAATATCTTTCATAAGACATACTGTAAAAGAAATGGATGAACCAAAGTTCAAGAAAGACAATGTATAAATAGGAATATTCACTTGTTATTTGTTAAGTGACAAAAAGCATGCCAGAGCAAAAACAATGCTCAAGAAATATATCACTAAGAGGTACAAATGAATAGCTCCATAATCACTACTGGCTCTAACAAAAACCATAACTGCAACTAATCATTTTTGACATCCAAACCAATTGAAACAGACAAGTAAACGACAAATCTCATATAAATGAGACCCATTACAATCGTAAGCTTTAGTTAGATAAAAGCATACAGACAAGCAACCTTGTGAACCAACGTGACTCAAAACCCTGAAATATTAGATCCAGAATATAAAAATTGGCACCACAAGTCCATTCACATGCTCTATATATTATATGAAAAACTCTTCTTGCATCATGACACCTTAAATCACTTATGTTTAAAAAAAATAGCCTTGACATAGAAAATATTTGATCCTAAAAGTATGTCTAACTAGGATTAATGGTTCCTTTTCAAAAGAAAAAAAAAGGGGCATCATTCCCACTTTAGTGCCCATAAGATCACTATGGTAACCAACTTCCCAATTTATCAAAGAACACTAGTCAATCTCAATTGAACAATTAATATGATATTTCTTGATAAATACATATTTTTACTCTTGATAACAATTACCAAAACAACAGAGGAAAAGTCCATTTTGAACTCTATAATATAGAGAAGAAAGCTCCGGAAACTGAAGAATTTAAATTCTTCTTCAAAGTACAACTAGGGCTTTTTCCTTAAAATGACAAGAGCATAGCATGTACAAGCCTTGTTGAAGGTGACACAGCCATTTTTATGAACACAGCATTAAAATTACTGGCAAGAATCTCAGCCTTATCAAGTACCACATACAAAAGGAATCCACTGGAATGGAACCTGCAATCTAGAAAAAATGCAGTTCTTCATTTCTCCAAAGTTGGTGTTCTTCTAAAACTTAAAACAGTGCATATGAAGTAACAACAATGCAAGCCCATAAAGTATATTCCAGCAAACAGGAAAAAGGAAAGGAACATGACAGAACAAAAACTACAGATGTCAGATGAGGCAAAATTCCATACTTGTTATAGAACAATAAACCATCCTTAACATAAAGCAACGCTCCTGTATATGCAGTCCATAGACCATTCTGGTCACAATTGTAAATAGGAACCGTGCTGAATCTATACTTATGGTAAAAAGAAGGAGGATCACAAGCCCCAGTTTCTCCAAGCTTGGAGTTCAACCAAAAAAATCTGAACTCAGCGGTGCAGTCATAGAGAGAGTAACCTCGCCAGCAAATCATGTCTATTACATAATAAGTTTGGTCTGACTGCAATGCAACACAAATTAAACCAAAAAAAAAGAAGAAAAAATCAACAAAAAATAATTGAATATTAAAGACGCACAAGCTAAAAGATTTATGTACCTCATGGAAAATGCAATCCAGTATACAATAAGACTGAGAAGGCCCAGAAACATCTCTACTCTTGGCTCCATTTGGTAAAGCAGATGGAAAACGATGCAGAATAGAGCCATTCCTTTGCCTACTCACAGTGGTTCCGTTAGAAGAAACAACCAAACATCTTTTTCCAGCTGGCCTCCCAAATACATACCTAAAGCAATCAATCGCCATTAAATTTTTGTAAATTTTTGTTTTTCTATTAAAAAAAAAGTCTACTTAAAAGAAGAAAGGAAAGAGGAGGTTAAAAAAGGACCAATCTTGAGGCAAGCGATCAGGAACGTCGATCATCCACTCTGGAAGCATTAGCTGCCTCGCAAACCACTTCCTACCCTCTGCTCCTCTGAGCTTCGATGCCTGACGGACGTCTAGGTCCTTTGAAAAAGTTGTGGATACTTCTTCTTCGGGTCGTTGGTCTGGCAGGGTTTCCGGGTTCGAATTCGATATCTGGCTCCTGTTCAGGTTGGGTGTTTTGTGATTGTAGAGAGAAAACCGTGGAGGCTAAGCACCGGGCTTGTTGTTGAGCATCGCGTCGGCTCTGCGCTTGCCGCTGTAATGTTAGCTCCCTTCGCCTTTGCTGATCGGAGATCGCTGCTCTCTTGAACGGACGGCGTATGTCGTGTTGTGCCATTTTCTTATTCTGCAGCCAGCGGAAAATTGATCCCAAGCCCGGAACCGTATTTAAATTTTACAGGCGGTTTTTTAATTTAATTTACTTTTTCGAAACAACGTCGTTTCGCTTACCAAAACGCACAGTTTAGATAGCCGTAGTTCCGTTCATATCTGGCCAACAGCTCCAACAACTCATGGCGGATATTTCGAAGCTGTGCTAGCTCTTTGGATGTAAAACCCACATAGTGGACCGAGCTATGAGGAAGAGAAGGCGAGAATGAGACATCGTTAACAACAACTCAGAATTGGTATCTCCTGGCCGGCTTCGGACCGGAAGTTCACTCCTTTTATTTATTGCTTTTGCCTTTTAAAGTAAGATTTTTTTTCTGGTTCTTACCAGTGATTCTGTTTTGATTTTGGCTCTTGATTAAGTTTTTGAATATGGAGATCCCACTATTGCGTTACCAAAGTATCTCATTGGTTCCAATTCAGAATAGTTCTAGCGTGCCTGCCTTCATATATCACAAGGGTTTAAAGCACAGAACTTTATTTTCTGCGTATCCGTTTAGTAGGTTCCGGTGCTATTCTCTAGATCAAGGTCTTCAACCACGCCCTAAGCCTAAACCTTCAAAAATCGACATTGATGTTGAAAAAGAACCCATTCAAGACACCAAAATTAAAAAACCCAGTGCAAGATTTTGTAGTCAGATGGAAAAGTTTGTGCTTTATGGAAGGTACAGAGAGGCACTTGAATTGTTTGAGATTTTTGAACTTAATGGTGGATTTGAAGTAGGAAATAGCACCTATGATGCATTAGTCAGCGCATGTATAGGTTTAAGATCTATCCCCGGAGTTAAGAGAGTATTTAATTATATGATAAGTAATGGTTTTGAACCTGATCAGTACATGGCAAATAGAATACTGCTTATGCATGTTATATGTGGAATGATGATCCATGCCCGTAAATGGTTTGATGAGATGCCAGAGAGGAATCTGGTTTCTTGGAACACTATCATTTCTGGGCTCGTGGACATTGGAGACTATATGGAAGCATTTAGGTTGTTTCTAATTATGTGGGGGGAGTTTTCTGATGCTGGATCTCGCACATTTGCCACCATGATCCAAGCATCTTCTGGGTTGGGGTTGATCTATGCAGGAAAGCAGTTACATTCGTGCGCTTTGAAGATGGGAGAAGGGGATGATATATTTGTTTCTTGTGCTTTGATTGATATGTATGCTAAGTGTGGGGACATTGATGATGCTCATACTGTCTTTGAAGAGATGCCTGAGAAAACTACTGTAGGGTGGAACACTATCATTGCAGGTTACACACTTCATGGTTATAGTGAAGAAGCTTTGGATATGTACTTTGAGATGCGTGATTCTGGTGTTAGAATGGACCAGTTTACGTTTTCCATTATAGTGAGGATATGTGCAAGATTGGCTTCTTTGGATTCTGCTAAGCAAGCCCATGCTGCTCTAGTAAGACATGGTTTTGGATCAGATATCGTAGCAAGCACAGCACTTGTTGATTTTTATAGCAAATGGGGAAGAATTGAAAATGCTCGGCATGTCTTTGACAAGATGCCTAACAAGAATGTCATCTCCTGGAATGCCTTGATTGCTGGATATGGAAATCATGGTCGTGGAGCTGAGGCAATCGAGTTGTTTGAGCAGATGGTCCAAAACAGAATGAGACCCAACCATGTCACTTTTCTTGCTGTTTTATCTGCTTGTAGCTATTCTGGTTTATCAGAGCGTGGGTGGGAAATTTTCCAATCTATGAGTAGAGATTACAATATAATGCCTTGGGCAATGCACTATGCATGTATGATCGAATTATTAGGTAGGGAGGGGCTCTTAGATGAAGCCTTTGCTTTGCTAAGAGATGCTCCTTTCAAACCTACAGAAAATATGTGGGCTGCCCTACTAACAGCTTGTCGGGTCCATGAAAACTTAGAGCTTGGAAAATTTGCGGCCGAGAAACTTTATGGAATGGAACCAGAGAAGCTTAACAACTACATTGTGCTTTTGAATATATACAACAGTTCTGGCAAGTTGGAGGAAGCTGCTGCTGTCTTCCAGACCTTAAGGAGAAAAGGTTTGAGAGTGCTTCGGGTGTGCAGTTGGATTGAAGTTAAGAAACAGCCACATGTTTTCTATTCTGGAGATAAATCCCATCCCCAGAGTAAGGATATCTATAAAAAAGTCGATGACTTGATGAACGAAATTTTGAAACATGGTTACATTCCTGAGAAGAAAAATTTGCTTCCTGATGTGGACGAACAAGAACAGAATGTGTTGTTGTACCACAGTGAGAAGCTGGCAATTGCTTTTGGGTTGATTAATACTCCATATTGGATGCCTTTGCAAATTGTCCAGGGTCACAGGCTGTGCAGTTATTGTCATGGAGCAATTAAGCTGATAGCCATGATTACCAGAAGGGAAATTGTGGTAAAGGATGCGAGCAGATTCCATCATTTCGAAAATGGGATTTGCTCTTGCGGGGGCTATTGGTGATATGCTGTGGAGGTTGAAACATTGTCAAAAAAAAAAAAAAAGGGATTTTGTCCATTTTATTTTTCCTCTAGAAGTAGCGATAGGAGTACCACTTGTAATTTTTCCATGTCATAGAAAATTGAGTTCTTTAGCCTGTGGCTCCTCAGGTGTGAGAGGTTTAGGCCTATTCAGTATAAGTGGAATCAGCAAATTTAAGGTTGGTAACCATTGATATATAGATAGAACAAAACTTGGACAATAATTGTATGTTTGATTAAAATTTAAAGGCTAAATTTGTAAAAATGCTTCTAAAATTTGGCAAATTATGCAAAATTGTCCCCATTGTTTATATCAAATTATCAATGCAAGGTTACCCTTTATAAATTTGTCCATAATCAACGCGATAGTTAAATATTTTTCCTTTCTCATCTCTCATTCATTTATTTTAATTTATTATAATATAATATTAAAATATTATTTTATTACTCAATAATTGTATACAATTTTTAAAAATTTTAATTCAATAATATTAATGTTCATATATATGTCTAATACTTTTGAAAAGATTTTTAAAATTTTTTGCAGACCCTAATACTCTATTAAATCAATTTTATATTAAAAATAATAAAATAAATAATATTTAAACTCAAAAATTTTAAAAATTTTCAAAAAAAAATAAATTATTACTACTTTAATACTATATTTTTTTTTAAATTCTATATCTAACATAAAAATAGTATATAAAAATGAATGTATAAATTAAAAAAATAATTAAAAATAATCTAATAATAAAAATAATCTGAAATTTTATATTATTAATAATAGTCAAGTGTACCGTATCAAAGAAAGAGTTTCATTGAAAAAAAAAAAAAAAAGAGTTTCATGAATTTGTGGTTATCGAGTAAGTGGGATTATTTTATTGCTGAGAATCAGAAATACTAACCATAAGTTGGATACTCTCATCCAAACATAGCGCTAGTTCTGAGATTTTCAGCTAATTAGGGCTAGGGCCTAGGTAAAGTCTGAATTTTTTCGCCCAGAATGCAATTTATGGATTCAAATTGATGAATGAGCTGATTTGGGGTAGAGATGGAGGATAGCTTTTGGGGTCATTTACCTTTGCTGGTGAGAGCAAACTCCAAGGAATCGGTGGAGTACATACTTCAAGCTCTCTGGAGAACTCGAAAGACTGGTCTCGATGCCGCCGACCGCCAAGTCATTAGCGAGATGCTGCAGCTACAAAACGACGTTGATCTTGACCCAGTATGTATTGCTTCCCCTCTTATCTATGCTGGTTCTGGTACAAGCGGGTACTTTTAGTTTATTATGTTAAATGATCAAATGTTTCAGTTACTGATTGGTCTCTGTCCTTAACCTTTTGTAAAAAAATATTCGTTTGGCTATATAATATGCATGTTGTGGTTTGACGTGAAGTATCAATGCCTGACATTTTTGGTAACATGGATTTGCTTCCTTTTTTTAATTGACTGAAGCATTTTATAGTTTTTCTATTTTATCTCATAAATGAGTACAGATTGTTGTAACAGGTTTAATCTTTTTGATATTCCACATTTCTGCTGTTTAGCTACTGGTATGCCTCCGCATGCTGATCCGAAGGTGTGTCTCTGAGAATATAAGCAAAGATGAAATTCAGAAGCTATTTCCTGATGAAGTTCTGCCTGATTTGCAAAGGCTATTAACAATACTGCTGCAAAAGTTTCAGAAAGACTGGCGAGAAGATGTATTCAAGGATCAGGTGAAGTAAAATAGTTAATGCGTTCAACCATGTTGACCTTTATTTGGCAAGAGATGAGGATCTAACATTCTATTCATAAATAATCTTTTTTGTTAAGGTTACTTTGCCTCGTTTGAAGGCAATGACGTGGAGTATGGCAAATCAGGACACAGCAGAAGTGACAGAACCAATGGCTGTTATAAATTTGAAGGTATTTGACCAACCATTGCAATTGCAGTAGATAAGGAAATTTCCTTTTATAATTCTTCTGGTTTTTATCAAATTTTTAACAAGTTCTATGGCGGCCAAACCAAAAGCAGAATACAATGTTATGTTTCTTTTTAAGTAATCATGATTGATTGGGTGATCTCTCTTCTTTTTTTTTTTTTAACAGCTTCAAAGTGATGCTCCTTCTAATTCAGGAGAATTGGATGTAAAATTCCAATTGGCTAAAGATACTTTAGAAACAATGGTGAAGTCCATGCACAACATAAAAGATCAGTTGTGAGAAGTTGTAAGCATTGTGCTTGAAATTTGCAAGTTTATTCCTTTAGGAGGAAATTTGTTGTATTTAGTTGCTTATGTCTTTATTAATGTGTTTTCTCCTTGGAACTATATAGCACATCAAACAGGCAACCATCTCAGGAACCCAACACCGTCTGGTTTACCTATATATTGCGAGGGCAATTATATTGCTTGTATCCGGAATCAATTTTTTGTTTCAGCAAATCAACAGCGTGTGCTCTAGTGAAGAAGCTAGCTGAACTATGGGAATATAAAAGTTTTTAGTTTTTTTTTTTTTTTCTTGGCTGTTGGGTGCTCAACATATTGATTATTGTCTCCCAAAATCACATTCATATTAAAGGTTTGAGTCACTGACACATTCTTTTTCATATTTGGTTTACTGCACATAGTGATTACATTGTTGAGAACCGCAGGAATCCTCTATTTGCTGAATGTATTTCCAATAATATGAAGGAGGGCTATGAGTTTCTGAAGATTTGGTTCCATAAGCTGGTTGAACCTATTCTGCTTTCACGGCAGTGAAATCCATGTCTAGTTATCAACATAATTATCTGAATTGGGTCTTTGTTTAAAGTCATAGAGTCAGATTTACTACAATGAAAAACCAGTATGAATGCATATTGAATTGCATTGCAAAAGCAATGGTTTACCAATTTAGTATGCCTAACTGAAAAGAGATATAATTGGTACAGAAAACAAAGGCGTGTATAGCAATATTTTCTGTTGACTTCTCAAAGTTTTCCTGTTTCTTACAATTCTATTTAAAAAGAAATACAAACATTTATAATGCTGATGATGTGAGGATGAGGTGCTGTATCATGGATGTCATTTAAGGACGAGACAAGGAAGATGCTCATTTTCGGAAGGAATAAGTCGATGCTTTGACTAACTTGCAACGTCCTGTCGTGGATATTACTTTTCGAAGTAAGAGCTTGCATTAGCATTTAGCAATTCCATCTCATCTGAAAGTCAATGAAATGAATGTACCCTTTTGTGGACATACCATATATGAGATCCATTGCGTTTCCATTGACAAGTTATTTCATTCTCAGATACAGTTAGATCGAGTTAGACTTGCATTGTGTGTTGTAAGTAGATGCTAGATATGTCCATGCCTTGGATGTTTTGCGATATCTATCACTGCTGCGGACTTAACTGAATAGTTGCATGCAGATCAATTGATTATGCCTTATTGGAGGCTATAAGCTGTTAAAGAACCAATAAGAAGGCAGTGGTTCTTCTGCATTACTTCCACTGAGATGCTGAAGGATAAAGATGTGAAGGAATGATTGATGGAGAAATTTTCTGCACAGTTTTGTTTCCATAAGTTGATCTTAAGTCAAGGATGTGTGATGATGCTGGTGCAATAGTTGCTATTGAAATGATGGCAACTTGGAAACCTTCAATCCTTAAGGATGCATGCCTTAATTGCACACAATCTCTGGTGCTCATTGGCAAATTGTCAATGTGTATTGGGGTAGTTCCAACTGAAAATCAGTCACTGCCTAACCAGGAATGATTTTTGTAGGCCATTTGTGGTGGCCACGATACAAAGAATTTATTCTATTGCTCACTTCTTATTTGTTTGGCATAATATCCATTATTAAAAAAAAAGAAAGAAAGAAACAAGGAACTGCCCTAAATAAATCTGAAGATAATTTCAATATTCATTAGAGGAACTAATACATTGTGACTATAAGGAGACCTACCCTATCAGCAAATAACAATTATATGTAATTCAGTATTAAAGTTCTATTATTGGGTTTAATCGATTCATAATATAGTTTTAGATGGACAATTGCTTTTAAAATGTGGATGAGATGGACATGGTTATCGTGAAGTCCGGCAGGACACGTGCGACAGTACATATTCTCTTGTCTTCTTTCTTCTTCTAGTTCTAGCAGGTGGAATGTAATATAAGTTTTTCCAGAGATAATAGTAAGATATTGCAACTTGATTAATTCTATATTTTATTAGTTCCGCAAAAATGCTAAATCTTATTTATTAACTAAGGTTTTTCTTATAACACACGCTTTACCGTGATTACTTCTTTTAATCACGTTTACGTTGTGTATTACTTTAATTTAATTTTTGTTTAATTTCCTGTATTGTTACGAAAAATATATTATTTAAGTTTTAAATTACACCGCGGCAGCCGCGTTATATATCGTTGTATTAAATAAAAAAGAGTAAACGAGGAAGAGTTTGACCATTGTTTAGAGGACGTCGATGAGCTAAAAAGCATAATCTAATATTCAAAAATGTCGACTATCAGAAACTTCTTCATTTTCTTCTTCTTCTTCTTCCTCTTATTCTACAGTTGCGGCCTCTCTTCGTGTTATTGTTAATTTCAAAGAGGCAACTGCCAGTTTTTGGTTGGATTAATCTCATTTTCCGTGAAAATTGGTCAGATTTTGTGACAACGCCACATCTTCCACGCATCTATTATTAATTTCTACCTTCCATACCCACGATTTGATGTATAATTTGTTCATTATTTGCCTCTCTTGAGAAAAAAAAGTAAAAATATATCTATTTAATTATTTTATTTTATGAAAATAAATAAACCTCAATTAAGCTTTTAAATTATGATTAGTAATTTACTTTGTAACTATATATTAGCAGAATTTTGCGAGTATTATAAGATACTAATGCGATGTAATGTGAACCCATTGAAAATTAGAATGTGCCAATTTATTTTGTATTGTTAAATAATCTAATTAATCTTTTCTACACCCAATTATGGATTGTAGAAAGAGTCATCCAAGTCAAGATTGAAAATTTTCCCATTAAAAAAAAAAAAAAGGCCTACGACTCCAACACCAAATTACAAGTACCGTCAAGCAATTTTCTAAGAATTTGACCAGGTCCAATTTATCATGATTTTCTACATTACTTTTCACACATGCAATTTTATGTTAGTTATTTTAATTTCTTGAATATGTTTAGGCAATTACATAGTCAATGCGGCCACATTATTATATTTTTTTATAATTCATCTTATACAGCTTACCCATAATATCTAATTTGAATATAATATCATATTTAGGGCACGGAATGGTGACTTTGAAGAAAAAAGATGGGGCCCAATGGCAAAGGGCCTAAGCCCAATTAAAAAACGACAAACAAGGTAACCGCAGAAAACTCACTGTACAAACTGTAGAGTAAAAGACAGTAATTGGGACGATAAGTCTGCTGTTTCCATGGCTATTTCCTACCTTTTTTGTTAGGACTAGTCAGTCTTCAACCCAATTTATCATCTCTCTTCTTCTTCTACTATTTCCTTTCTCGCCTTTTACCAGTAAGCCCGATACTCTCGCCGCCCCAACACTCCCTTACTTCCCTTCAATCTCTGAAAAAGGAAACAAAAAAAAAAAAAGAATTTATTAGAAATGAGTGTTATACTTTCTTCATCTTCTTCCTCATTACTTGCAAGTTTTTAGTGATTTACTTAGAATCAGAATCCCCAAATTTCCATCCCCAATTAGACATAAGAATATCAGAGACCCTAAAAATTGCGAATAACGAGGATATGGCCACCACAACCACCAGCCTTGGTGGCGGCGCCGACGATCGGGTTATGGCTACGGCTCAGCAGATCGTCAAGAGTCTCAATACGCCGAAGAACGTTAGAGAGGATATGCTTCTGATCTTCTCCAGCTTTGACAACCGGCTGTCCAATATTACCGATTTGATCCGGGAGGAGTCTAATTCCCAGTCCAGATTGGATACTGCCGAGAAGGTCATTCTATGCTGGGATTCTTCCCGACATTCTGCTCCGTCCTGGGAAGAAGCGCCTGACCAGGCGGCGGAGTATCTGACCGCCGTTGACGAAATTCTTGACTTGTTGGACGATTTGTCGATTCGGTCCGATAACGAGGTGATCGACCGGGCTGAGACCGCTGTCCAGCTCGCTATGTCGAGGCTGGAGGATGAGTTTCGACACTTATTGATAAGGAATACTATACCGCTTGATGCGGAACGCTTGTATGGATCAATCAGGCGAGTGTCGCTCTCTTTTGTGGCCAATGAAGGGGAAATTGGCGATGAATTTGAGAGTTTCGCTGAGGTTGATAATGAAAGCACTTGTTTTCATGAGCGAGGAGCGAGTTTGGGTGATGATGTGTGTGCGGATTTGATAAATCCTGATGCCGTCGAGGACCTTAAAGTGATTGCTGAACGAATGATTCGATCTGGTTATGAGAAGGAATGTGTTCAGGTTTATAGTAATGTTCGTAGGGATGCTTTAGATGAGTGTTTAGTGATTTTGGGAGTTGAGAAACTAAGTATAGAAGAGGTGCAGAAAATTGATTGGAGAACTTTGGATGAGAAAATGAAGAAATGGATACACGCTATTAAGATTGGGGTGAGAGTTCTTTTGACTGGTGAGAAGAGGCTTTGTGATTATATATTTAGTGGGTCTGATTCGGCTAAGGCAATTTGTTTCAACGAGACCGCAAAAGGGTGTGTGATGCAGTTGTTGAATTTTGGGGAGGCTGTGGCTATCGCGAGGAGGTCCCCGGAGAAGCTGTTTAGGATTTTGGATATGTATGATGCGTTGGCAGTTGTTTTTCCAGATTTGCAGGTGATGATGACTGACGAGTTTGTGTATAGTGAGGCAAAGGGAGTGCTCGCCGGATTAGCAGAGGCTTCAAAAGGTACTTTTGCGGAGTTTGAGAATGCTGTTCGGAGTGAGACTTCTAAGAAGCCTATGCTCAATGGAGAAATTCATCCTCTTACTCGTTATGTTATGAATTATGTGAGATTGCTTGTGGATTATAGCGGGACTCTGAATTCCCTGATGGAGGATGATGAGGATGAATCCAATGATGATGTAGAGACCACAACTCCCATATCAAGGAGATTGGTGGCCTTGTTATCAACTTTGGAGTCGAATCTTGAGGAGAAGTCAAGACTCTACGAGGATGGTGCTATGCAGTATATATTTCTGATGAATAATATTCTTTACATAGTGCAGAAGATTAAGGACTCTGATCTTATCAAGATAGTGGGAGATCAATGGGTTCGCAAGCGTAGGGGCCAGATACGCCAATACGCCACTGCTTATCTTAGGGCTGCTTGGAGTAAGGTCTTGGCTTGTTTGAAGGATGAAGGGATTGGTGGGAGCTCCAATAATGCCTCTAAAGCGGCTTTGAAGGATAGGTTCAAGAACTTCAATGCATGCTTTGAGGAAATCTATAGGGTTCAGACTGGTTGGAAAGTTCCAGACCCTCAGCTTCGTGAAGAGCTTCGAATATCTATATCTGAAAAAGTTCTACCTGCTTACCGTGCGTTTTTGGGAAGGTTTGGGAGTCAGCTAGAGAGTGGAAGGCATGCTGGGAAATATATAAAGTACACAGCAGAAGATTTAGAGAATTATTTACCAGATTTGTTCGAAGGCGCACCTCTTGTTATCCACCACATGAGAAGAAAAAGTTCATAGGATGCAGGACTTCTGTTTAGAGGTAAGCATGCATGTGCCCGTATCAAGAATAGAAGGAACAAAGTGTTCGTCTATTTAATGTATCTGAATGGTATGCTCTTTGTATTTTGCTGGTGCTAATGTTTTAAACACAGGTTTCTGCAATGGTTAAAAAGCGCTCCTTTTATATATTATGTTAAGCTTTGTACATTATTATAGACCATAGTTTTTTTTTCCTTTTTTTTTCTATTTTGATATTTTTCTGGTTCATGTATATTTCTGTCATGACTCACCATCAACATTGATAAATATGGTGGCAATATTTTTCCAAAACTAGTGGGCTATTATCGTTGAGTCGTGCGTTTCTGTTACCATGTTTCACTTTGCTATTGCACATTCTTAGAGATGTGTCTGTGAGAGGATAGATGAATTGAATTCAAGTTAAGATATATATATATATATATATATATATATATATATATATATATATATATATATATATATATATATATATATATATATATATATATATATACATAAATTGGTTCATTGGGTTTGTTGACTTCTCTTACTATTTGTCCACATCGTGTAAATATTTTTCACTTTACTACTACTTTCTAGAGATAAATTGGCATACCAACGGCAGTGTATATTGGAAATTCTCATATCAGCGTGCTGGTTAACGGAGATAAATCCACCAACAACTCCCTGCCTCTCTCCAATGAAGGATGATATTAAGCTTGCAGTTCTAGAAATTATTTATGTTATGAGATGAAAAGTTTCAAAAGAAATGCTAGTGTATGTCCTATGTCAGTAATTGCGTAATGTATTTTGAAGGATTTTATTTTCAAGCTGTAATTGTTAATGCATATAAACATAATAGAGTCGTTGACAGCAAATGTTAAGGCAAGTACTTTGCCTTTAGGTTGTATGTTTTTCACCGCATGGTTCTATTTATGAATTCCTTATTTTTAAGAACTAATGTTGTGCAAGCTTGTTTATTTTCAGAGTACTGCAGACATTTTAGAGCTTTGTATTCTGCGCAGATCACCAGTGTGCGACTCCATAGCTTCGTCAATTTTTATTTTAAAGGTCGTATTCCATTGATCCCATGATAACCTGAATTATAAGTGCTTTTTCTAGTCTAGGAACTTTTTTCATTTTGAGGGGTATTATTTTGTAGTCACCGGAGATGTGGGATTAATTCTGGAGGCTTA
Source organism: Excoecaria agallocha (assembly GCA_037975025.1). Lineage (NCBI taxonomy): Eukaryota > Viridiplantae > Streptophyta > Magnoliopsida > Malpighiales > Euphorbiaceae > Excoecaria > Excoecaria agallocha. The sequence continues at coordinate 36,850,956 of CM075809.1, forward strand.
TTAAGTTAGAGTTGTTTGCTACTTCCAATGTTTTTTTTTTTTTGCAAATGCTGGTTGCTAATGATGCCTGCGTATCATCTTGAAATGATGCCAGCTGAGTGCAGATGTTGATTGCATGTGACATTAGAGAGAAGTACATAAAATTAACACTTAAAGAGCATATATGAAGGTTAATTACTAGCAATATGTACATATCCAGCATGTATCATTTTCTCAAGTGCGTTTGCTTGAAACTATAAAGTCAATATAATGCAGTTTCAGGTCTTCCATAGATTTGTTAGAAGACTTTAGTAGTGATAGGGAACAAGTGTGTATACTAATTGCTTCAATTTTGTCAAAGATATTCAAATCAGTGAAATGTTTAGTAGCGTGTAACTTAATTATATGAATTGCAACAATGAAGTAGGAGCAATTCTGAACCCTAAATCTTGCATTCCACATTAAACTTGTCATTGTTGGTTTATGAATTGTGAGGGATTGGTGCTTGAAAGATGAGAAATAGTTGGTTGCAACTTATATCTAGACCAGTGACAATTAAGTGTCGAGACCAACACCTAAGATGATTTGCAACATATCTGTCTCAGGAATTCCTAGATATCGGTTAATGGTACAGATGAAAAAGCCGTGGCAGGGCAACTCTTAGACAAAGTTGAGCCAAGGTGTCTTACAGATTATTTGAAATATTTGTGGCCACTTTATATGTGGAACAGGAATTAGGCCAAAGTTCATTCCCTTCTTAACTAGTATCTAAATGGTTGGAATGGGTCAAAGTCTTGGTTCATTTTGCCTTTTGCTTAGAATAATGTGGACCGTCGCTCGCGTTTAAGTCGTGGTGTTCTTGATCTGGCTGGGAGGTTTCGATTTTGAAATGGCCAAGCAAACCGATTGTTTAGAAATTAGATCGAGGTTAAATTGGAGTTTATACACCAAATCTGAGGTTCGATTGGAGTATTTTTAGCTAATTTGGTCTTTAATTTCCATGGAAACTTTCTATTCCGTATATACGCCTGAAATTCACCTTTTTCATGAAAATTTTGTAAGCTAAAACGGAACTACTAATCTGCTCCACTAATTGTGTCCTTAACGTAAATGATAGCAAAAAACAACATTATGACCATTCAATAATTTTAGCAGGCAGTTGAGTTGGGTTTTGTCCCTTGGTTGTACTCCAATCGATGGGGTCATGTTTGTGATCATATGAAGCATATACCCCTCCTGCCTCTTGCTTACCCGAAAACGTGACCTGAGAACGTGCCCTGTCTGGCACTTAAACCATGCAGGGATCACTTAAAATTCATTAGTACGTTATGCGTTTTATATTTCCCTCTTCTCCAAAATTGGATTTGGTGCATAATCCGGACAAGTTGCATCAACTGATAACGTAGTGCACCAAATGGGTCATTCACTCTTGTGTTCTAGCTGTCCTTGTCCTTCCATGGACTTCATTTCCCATCTACTTAATTGTTGAACTGGACACAAAGACCTACCAAAGTTTTATAAACATGGCCTGGTCCCCGTTCACACTAAGGGCATTTTAATATATGGTGTGATATTTTCTGAATGGTGAAAGTTTAGTTCTATTTAAATCAATGGCTGAGAAATGCACAAAATGGCGCACATGGTAATATTACTCCACACTATGCTAGTACTCTTAACCAAAACAGTTGCCGACTTCTTCCAAAATTCATTTTGATCCCAGTGTTGTTAGAATTATGGCTTCAACCGAGAGAATTTATTTTTAAACTAATTTTCTTATGCAACATTATATTGTAGGTGAAATGGTGGATTTGATTGGACTAAAAATTCCTTGGTTGCGTCTACTTTTTGGCAGTAGAAACTGGCAGTTTGCTTGTGATGGTGAAGGTAAAGGAAATTAGAAAGAGGCTAAAGTTGTAGCATTGGAATCGCCGTGGAATTGATGTTTGCAACTCCCACATGGGCTGGCATCAAATAATACTTTACTTTTGCTTGGAACAAGGGAACCTGTCTCAAACAATGTTATTAAAATCGGATCGGCCTATCGGACTGGTTTAACCACGAATCAAAATCTGATCCGGTTGGTTCGATGCCTAAAAATCGTAAGAAATTGATATGAACCAGATCAAAATTAGATATACTCAGAGAAAACTGGTTTGAATCCAAAAAAAATCATTTTTTACCAAAAATATCCATATCACATTATTTTTTGCTTGAAAAAAATATAATATAAATATAAATACAAAATAATTGAAATTTAGGTAATTTTAATACATTTTTAATGAATAAAATAAAAATTATAATTTATAATTGATGGATATTGTTGAAAATTTGTAATTTTTTACTATATTTATCTTAAATTTTCATTATAAATAGTGAATAACTTGAAAATATTGCTTAATGATTAATGTTTTGATGATAAATGTGTTTTTGAAACTATTTTTTTATTTTTTATATAGTTGTATTTTCATAATATTTATAGAAAGTTTTAAAAATAATATTATTAAAAAAACTCTGGTTTAATCCTATCGAATCGATCGAATTAAAAATTATTTGACCCTCAGGTTCTTTATCAGTCCGATTTTAATAACATTGGTCTCAACCAGGGTGGAAATTTAGATAAGTCTGTCCACCTTGCTTGGATTTTAGACAATGTCTATAACACATTAAGCAAAGTTTGATACTTTGATTCCTTGCTTTTAATCCGGATCATATATCTAGCTATGCATGAGACAGAAAAGCTGGATGTTGCTTTGGATTTAGAAAAAATCAAGAATGAAATAAAGTTGTCTGTTGCATTGATTAGAGAATCTCTGCGAACTTACATTAAGCACTTGATAGCTTTTAAAGGTTGCCAAGATCATTAGCCATATTATAGACGTTGAACCATGAATATTTTGAACCCTAACTTTGTCTTAATTGGCTAACTAAACCTTTCTGAAGATCCTAGAGTTATTCCTGCTAATCACGATATACAACTTTCTGACTGAAAGAGCATCAAACAAACTTTCATTAAATAACGATAAACTGTAGTACCAGGTAGTTCATTTTGTTCTGCAACGGCTAATAACACTGCGTTAGAACACAAATGCTTTCCCCTTTTCACCTAGGCAAACACAGGCTCGGTATATGAATTACTGAGGCAAGATGAACAATTCCTTTTTATTCACTTTTCTGATAAAAAGGGAGCTCACAACCATCTTGTATATGCATCAAACATCAAAGCTGAACAATACTAATTACACAAAACTCCCCTATGTTACAGTCACTGCATTTTCTCGATGACACATTGATCCAAAGAGATTGGAAATGACCATCCCATCATAACGGATAGCACTTAAACTCTGCTGTTCTGGGGCAGTGGCAATACTCCATCAAAGAAATCTCCAAAATAGCCTGGGGGCTCATGAACAAGCCTTGAGATGATGTCTCTTAGTGTGATCACTCCTTCCAGATTCCCATTATCATCCACGACATAGCTCCGATGGAGCTTTGTGGAATCAAGCTTCAGAATCAATTCTTTGATTGTGTAGTCTTTTGTGCACGTAACCATGTCATTCAACATTGGTGATGTTTCGTGATGCTCCTTCAAGTAATTTCTAACAGCAGTCAAAAAATTCTTTGCTGTTATCGACCTGTCAAAAAAATTATCCATATTGCAAGGTAGTTAGGGAATTCGACTATTAAAAGCAGAACATTCTAATTATAGGGTATGAAATCAAATAGAAATGTGATGGAAGATGAATTGCCAACCTGTAATCATGGTAGATCTCTGATGCAGTTAGCAGGAACTGAACATCTCCTAGACTTATATTGCCTACAGCCTTTCTACTGCCACTTTCAACAACAGGGATTGCTCCAATTCTCTTTTTTCTCATCAACTTAAATGCCTGTAGCACGGGTTCATGCTCGTACACCTATACAAATCACGTTACCGTTTGAAAGTATATCAACTTCCAGCTCAACAATATTAGAGGTGTACACTTAAGAGAATTCAGAGACACAAAATGATTAAGAAGCCGCAAAGTGCCAATCTCTGAAAGATTCTTTCACCATATATAAAAAACAGAAGACAAAACTTTCTTTCTGATTTTAGATGCCCATTTATAGACATCACTTAAATCCACATTAACAAAGAGAAGAGACACACCTTGACAATTTGGCGAGGGGACATGACTGGAAGTCCAATTTCTGGAAGCGTCCTGGTCCCCCAACTTTCGAACCATTGAAGGCCTGCACATTCTGCTAACATGTGAATAACAGCAGACTGCGTAACGATGTTCTCGATCTTCCCTTCATCTGGATTGACTACAGGTACACTCTTCATTTTATACTTTGACAGCAACAAGAGCATTGTCAAAAAGGAGTTTGATTCCTGTAAAGCAAGAAATGGTGCCCACCGGAACCCCCCTGAGATGTCTCGAACCTGCATGCTCCGACTTTACGATCTTTATGCTTTCGTGGAATTCAGAGCATCAGAGATTAAAACTATCATAAGGTAAAACGTATAACCTTTGAGTTTATGTAGAATTCAGAAGAAGTCAAGGCCTCAAAAAAGTTTCCAGAAGTTGCCGAAGCATCTTCAGGGCCTAAAGTTCCAAGCCCTGCAGCATTAGTGAATCCGTTAGCTGCCAGTGCACTTGCTGCTCCAGATCTTGCACTCCTAGGTGATGGAGGTTCTGACTGCCCACAACACAAAGATGCATTTTCTAGAACTCATTGAGATAGGTTTTTAATCTAAAATACCAAGCAAAATTATAATTACCTTCATTATTTTGTAAAACTGAAAAAAAAAAAAAAGAATCCAAAATCATAGTATACAAGATACGATCAAAATGAACGAAGTGGACTCCGCCTTTGAATGATAAAAACCAAAAAGGTAAAACTTTTAGTTAAAAACAGGCATGACTTTCTATTACAGTTTAACAATCTTGCAACATTTGACTTTTTAAAAGAGAAAAAACACTCTGTTGAAAACACTTTCTTGCAATTTCATTTGTACTTGCAAAATTCCTACAAGACCATGAATATGAACACAAACGAAAGGACTCAAAATCTCCCTATATCAGCAGAGAAAGTTTATACTCCTAACTGAAGCTGCCCGATAATGATCATATTTTGTATTTCCGATATCTCCAAAATTGACAATAGAATCAACAAACAATCCAATTATTTGTTTACACCTAAAACAATTTAGAAAATACTTGCGTCCCTTACACTAACAATTACCAAAACAATGAAATAGGTTAACAAGCTAACCTGATGCAAAATCCAAACAGCAATTCCGGCAAATTCAACCACACCAAGATATCTATCCATCCAAGTAGCATCCTCAGGCGCATCAACATCCAATACAGGCGCGCTTAGCACCTTGTTATCCGCTAGTATTTTCACTGCATCTGGTAGACTCGTGTCTGATCTTATTTCCACAACTGCGATAGAGATCAATTTTTCAATCAACAATCAGAGAACCGATCAAACACAAAACCCGATTGATCAAAAGGACACTGGCCTTTAAAGGAAGGAGGAGAAGGGAAGGCAGAGACAGGGATATTTTCAAAGCAAGCATTGAGCTTTTCAGTTGGACTCAGCTGTGGCTCTTGTACATCCCATAAATCCTCCACTTTCATCCCTAACCTTACCTCAGGGCTCCTCGGAATATTCTCTTGCATAGAGAGCTCACTCTCTCTAATCATCTGCAAAGTCGCCATCTTTGATCAACTCTCTCTTTCTTTTCTTCTATGAGTATGAAAACTGCAAGCTTTGAAGCCGACTTGATATAATTATAAATGAAAACCAATATCCCCTTCAATGATTCCAATTTCCAAGAGAAAAGCCACCTACTTATCCCCTACATCACATCTCACCTTCCTCACAGATCATCACGGAATAAGATCGTTTAAGGGAATGGGATAATTGAAGTTTGACACGTGGAGGCACAGGAATGGGGGGTTTGAGTGAAGGTATACTATGGGTGATGGAGTGGAGTGGTCAAAGCATATATTTTAGGAGTACTAAATTAAGAGAGGGGGGCAGTTCTTATCCGAAGGTTAATGGCGGCCACTGGGGTGGTGATCCTATACGAGCAGGAGCGTGAATTGCGTTGCTCTTGAAGTTGATGATAGGCTTCTGAATGTGACACGTGGATGCCAATACCTGTGTGCGCGCCAAGTGGGGGCTTAAAACCTTGTCTTATCCGATTGAGTGTTGCAAGTCTGCGTGCGTCGATAGGATCGGTTGGCCATAATATATCAAGCAAAAAGAAAAGGCCCAATTTTTTATACTTATTTTTTAACGGCCCCTTGTATTTGCTTTTTAACTCTTTGATCCTAACAACTTTTTACACTTGCATTATTGGATCCCATTCAAATTCTAAATATGGATGATTCGAGTATTTCACTATTCTTTATGTATTTGTTTGGTTTTTTTCTTTTTTAGAAAATTTATTTGGTGGTGAATTGACATTAGTAAATTTTAATTATAGTATAATTATACTATATAAACATTTCCATAACTCATATTAAAAATTGTTTTTTTTCGAAAGAAGACATGATTTAAATTATAATAAAACGAAAAGATAATTAATTTTTTTTGTATAATATATTTTTGGATTAATAAATAAATTTACTCTAAATTCTGAATTAATTAAATGTTAGATTAACTTTTTGAATTTATTAAAAATATCATATTATCCTCTTATAGCGACACTTATCAGCTTATAAAAAATAATTAAAAAATACAGATTAAATAGTAATAGAAAATAATTTGATATTTTTAATAAATTTTAAGAAAATAATTTAATATTTTCAATAGTATAATGTATATTTTCTACATTTTAACTAAATTTGAGTGAATAATATGATATTTTTAATAAATTTATGAATAATATAATATGCTATTAGTTCAGAAAAAATTGATAAATAATTCTAATTTAGAAAGAAAATTATGTATTGTCTTTATATTTTAATGGCGACAATAGATATCAAATCTTAATCATTTAAAAAAATAAATAAATTTTTAACTATTTAAACTAAACGTTATTTCAATTTGAAATTAATGCAGGTGGATCCATGTACAAACAGAGATAACCTAAATACTGTTATAAAGTTGATATTTCACTCTAATTACACGAGCTAAACAAAACTCAATTCAGAAAATGTAGTTTTTGCATATGAAAATGATGCAATTAAATGGGGAAAATCAAGAAAAACATATGACTTAAATAATACATCTAAAAGTGTGAGATGCACATAGTTGGGCCGAAAAAATCCGAAGTCCAACGGATAATGGAAACAATACCAAGTTTATAATAGCAATGAAATTACAATGTAAACGTAATATTAATACGGTACCGAAGCCATTAAATTATGTTTGAGCAGTAATTTCATAGCATTTATTTATACTTAATTTTATATATTTTTATTTGGTGATTTTGATTTAAGTATGCACCTTCTATTTGGTTTTGTGTTTTATGCTGTTTATAGGTGATTTGGGTGAAATGAAAATTTTGGAAGCCAATTATTGATGCTTTGAAATTCTAGTCGAAGCTGCTGGGGAGAAAAATAAAATTTATGTTTGATGGTTTACACGTTTGGACAATTTGACAGCAGATACTGTAGAGTTGAGCTAAAAATTAAGTGCAGATATTTTACGTGCTGATTTGACTTTTCTTCTCAATATATTTCGAATAATTTTTAGAGAATATTTGGATAGTTGTTTAAAGATTAGATGCAGCGTTAAAATTAAAATTTATAATTAAGAATAAATTTTTGTTGTATCTTTAATATTTTCTTAAATTTGTCTATTTAAAAAAAATCAAAGAAATAAGAATATAATTTCATACTTTTATTTCAATGAAATTGGAAACATAAAAGATTTTTATTGATAAAAAACTCAATAAATAAGTGGAGGAGAAAAAGGTAAAAATAAAATTTTAAGGAAGCAAAACTATATATATATATATATATATATAAACAACCTTCCTCTCAATGTGGCATCACCACGGATTAGATCATAAATGTTTTTATAAATTTTTTGGATAGTAATTGATTTTTAAATTTTATATTTCCTATCTAATCTAAATTGCTCCGCAGTAGTCTATTTAATTAGAAGTTTTCTTTTTAAAGACGTAAACTTAGATCTGAATTTTCTTGTTTAGACCTAATTTGAGGGTTTTTTTTTTTTTAGAATTTACACACGCACAACGCATACACACGATACAGAAAAATCACAAGCCATTAAACAAAATCATGATAATTTCGTTAGACGCGAAGCGTTATATATGCCACACGCATGCTTATATGCTAGCGACATGGGATCCAAGACCTAATTTTAGGTTTAGTTTATAGAATTTGCCATCTTGCGTTTTGCATTTTGTTCAGAGCAATATGTGGCTAAATATTTATTTCCAGCTAGATGTTAATCTAAAGTCAATGTTTATTCATGAATTGTGAAATTTATTTGTTTATTCTTTATATCTTTAATTGTTTTTATATTCATATGATTTTATGTAATTATTGAAAAATTTCATCTCAATTGTTAGTATGTTTTTTATTAAATAAAATGGCATTGTTCATTTGATGGGTTAATATACAACCGATTAATGAAATTAAAATTGTAATTGTTTAATTGAAATAATATAATTTTAAGAGGGTTAAAACTCTCTCACTGTATTATAGAAATTATATGATATCGTTTGAGTGAATTTCGCTAATAGATTTACTGGATAGTATCGAATTTTTCTAATTTATAATATTGCTAGCGAATTGAAGTGAAAGTTGTTTGCTAATTAGAAATTTTATGCAATCCTTTTATCTTATTTAGCGAACTTTTGTTAATTCTAAAAAGGTTGGGATGAAAAAATAATAAAATTATTATAATATTTTTGATATTTTCAAATATTTATTAAAAAAATAAAAAAAATTAACCATATATATTTTAAAATATCAAAATATGCATATTTTGATATAGTATAAAAATATGTATTTCTGTATTTTGATAGATAAAAAATAATTAAAAAATTGAAAAAATATTTTTAATTCATTCAAAAAATTTAATAAATAATTAAAAAATTTAAAATACTTTTGAGTATTATAGTGATTATTCTATATTTTATTTTGAAAAATATTTTAATTTTATTTAAAAATTTTTCGTTTGAATAGATTTAAAGATGACAGGAGAAAATTAACAGGAAAACTGGTTAGAGACGCTTGTTTACAGTCACAAATCCACATTCCCGTAAATATAGCGGATTAAGACGCAAGCAAAATAAACGAAGTCACTCTGGTCGCGCTTCTTCTTTTTTCTTTCATACTTCTCTCTCTCTCTTTCCGCACATCGCGAGGTTTTTTCACCGCAATGGAGGATTCGTCTTCTCAGCCGTCCGATTCAAATCCAACGGCTATGGGCGCTTCCAAATTCCTGGCTAACCTTCCTTCTCGCGGCTTCTTGTCCTCTACCGTCCTCTCGTCAAATCCGGTCAATCACTTATTTTCTTTATGTTTTTTTCTTTCATTCTTTCAATGTTCGAGTCTTCCCCGTTTGGTTGCTGAGAAAACGTGGGAAAATTTGAGGCGCTTAAATTTGTAAATTTACTGGGAGTGGAATGAGTAATTTAATTTAGCTGTGGTCTGACATTGTGTAAATAAAGGATTTTTATTATTCGCCCGAATTAGAGTTGGGGCTTTTGGACTAATGTTTCGGGGGAGTTAAATGAAGAGCATCGTTAGTGATGAATAGAGTAGCAATTATTTCCAATTGTTCAGGAAATTGTTTATGTCTTTCCAGTTTTGCCGGTTGGGAGTACTCAGAGTACTGTACTGGGTACGGGGATGATCGCATTTATGTCTATAACGTATCAAAGTGTTGTGGTGTTGTTGCTGGTTATGTATTGTGAGGCTTGGATTTGATTATTGATCAACCGAACTAAGATATTCCACTTTTGAGGGATTGAGCAAGGCAGTCCTTTGTAAACAATACTTTTTTTTTATTTTTTATTTTATTTTAATGGTAAACTTAGTTCTTTGCAATTACATAGGATGTAGATCTTTTCATAGATTCACTATTAGTGAATGTACTTTGTTACAGTCAATTTGGTTACTAATTCACACCATGATAAATGATGTTAAGCACAAACATCCACAAGCAATCAGTAGCAAGGATTGGTGTTTGTTATTGCTATTCCGTGGTGTAATTATGGAATCTTTATCAAGCTAGATCTCCATGTCATCATTTCAGTCCATCGGGTTGCTTCATTACTCCGGCCATCTTTGGGTTTATGTTGACGTACATTACCTTCTATTTATGCCATCTTAATGTTTGGAGTTGAAGGCACTTACTTTTTCAAGATATTGGCATTGAACAGAAATATTCACGAGAGGGTATTTAATTTTCTTTCGTGTTTAATTTTCATTCTCATGTTGGTATTTATTTGTGCAGGGTGGGATGCGAGTGTATATCTGCGAGCATGAGACATCACCCCCAGGTGTGCTTCTGTTTTCAACTTCATGGACTTAACTAAATTTTGGTGCTTCAGAAGTGTTTCCTTTATTTTTATAATTTTGTTTTATACTCCATCTGCTGTTTCACTGAGGGAATCATTAAATCCCTTTCTGCTTCTCTTTCTCTCTCTCTCTCTGAATTGCATCATAACTGGCTTTTAATTTTCCAAAGCATGCTTTTTCTTCTTCTTCTTCTTCTAATTTTATTCTTAAGCTGGAAGAGCTGATTTTCTCTTGCCTGTATATCAGAGGGCCAACAGATAAAGACTAATCAAACAAATATATTGATTAGATCGCTCCAGATTAAAAAACAAAAGGGCGATACTGGTTCCAAGGATGTGAAGGGGCTAACAGCAGCTGAGGGTTCTCGAAAGCGGTATTGCCTCCATCTTTTTAGAGCAAGATGTTCCTTTTAAAGATTGTGATATTTTGCATTTGGTCTAGACGGATATCTGCGGTTTTGTCATTCCCTACTTGTTGCAGTAATTCACATAGATGCATAGGCGCACGTATTATGCTTTGCTACAACCTATTCTAATTGCTATATTGTCTTTGCTTTTTTCATTTCCTGTGAGTACTCTGTATTAATAATATCTTCTGTATCTGTGAATAAATATCATGTTTAGCCTTTTTGATGCATGCCACCTCTTACTTCATTTTCAGTGCTCCAGAGAGGGTTCAGGATGGCCGCAGTTCATCCAAGAGAAGTAATAGTCAAATTATGACTCGCCAAGGTGAGCCCTTGTAGTTTTTGTTTTTCATTGGCAGTCATTTAGTTGGTACGTGCATGTATTATTAGGCCTTAACACCTTCCCCTCTCTGGTTTCTACCACAAAATTAATCCGTAATTTCCTCTGCCAAAAAAGAACCCTCTCAGTGCTTTAAGCTTTGTCCGTAAATTATGTGCTTTCTATTAACTTCAACAGATATACCTTGTTCTTCCAGATAAAATTAATAGTCATTTTAAACCTGAATGTGGTTTTCTATGTCCATCATTAAACAAATTTCCTTGTTTTATTTGGACTGTAAGTTGCACTTTTTGCTTCAAAATATGGAAATTATATTGTAAATTAATGGAAAAATTGAACATGAGAAAATGTTGAAGAAAAGGCTCTTGTAGTTTGTATAAAACTAATAACTCCCAGGAAGTTTTCACTATTGACTAAATGAAATGTTCTCAAAGAATCTCTCTAAATGCAAGCAAGTTTTTCTTTACCTTTTTTTTTTTTTCTTTTTCTGTACATATCTCGTTTTTCTGCAGCTTGTATTGAAATTAATGTTTGTAATCTATGCCATTGCTTTAAGTTTCTTAAATTCTTTTGCATGCAGGGGGATCTGATAGCTTGACATCTGAGAGGGACTTGTACAGTCTGACAGTAGAAAGGCTCCGTGGTCTCCTAAAGGAACGGGGGCTTTCACCCAAAGGAAAGAAGGTAAGTATAAACATAATCAAATGAAGTAATATTTATTTTACCTAATGTTTTGAGCATTCATTGCCGGAATGGAAGCCAAGCAATCAGTTGCTGGTTGGCTATTTCAGAATATCCCTCTGCATCTTCCTTTCCTGATCTATTACACCATATGTGCAGGATGAGCTGGTTGCAAGATTGAGAAATGCAAATGGATAATCCCCCAGAAATTTGGTATAGATCCGCTGTCCAAATTGTATACATCCAGGGGAAGGTATTAGGTGATTTTGTTGTCTTTTTTGTAACCTAGGAAATTAATGAAGTGGCAAAAATGACGGCCTAGAAGAAGTTACATTAGAAGTTGAAAAAGTATGCAAGTTGTTTATTTAGCTAAAGACACTATTTTATGCTGCCATGTGTGTTCATATAAATCAGAAACTGGCGTTTCTATCCATACTTTTTACAATGTACATATATGGTTATCCACTTCACAAGGTGGAGGAAATGGCTGAAATGGCAATCAGTGCCAGAAACAGCTTATACTATATAGTTAGCAGGTTACTTTCCATAACTATATGATCAATTCAATGCCCTGGTCTTCGCACAAACGATCCATAAGCCAACAATTTAATCAAATAGGGGCTCCGTTGATTAAATTCTGAAATTGGAGGCAACCTCGTTATTGGTTCCGTTGTGTGTGAAAAATGGCTCCAATTTTTGGCCTTTTGGGTGTACAGGATGTTTATTTAAGTGTGTGAAGAGTTGTTGTTTGTTCAAGTGTGTGAAGCGTTGTGCTCCTGATTAGTTATTTATGAGAAGCAAAGCTAACGGAAGGCTCCTGAAACATGAAAGGGGGGCTGCTCCTGCTTTCTTGATGAGTTTTTTTCCTCATTCTTTCATTTTTCTGGGCGTCTTGTTTTTAATATGTACTAGAATCATTTTTTTATTTATTAAATTCCGATTTTGTAATTCTTATGTAGGCGTTAATGTGTATTTGGTATGACCTATCACGCACACTCGTGTAATTTTAATATTACAATGGTGGTGTGGATGATGTCATATGGTGTAAATGTTAGTAAAAATGTCTAATATAATCGATAAATTTACGTGATTGTATGATTTTTCAAAATGTTGAAGCGTTCGATGATCAAATTTACCAACTTTAAATGTTCATAAAGTCGTGTTAAACCACTGCACTGGTGTACTGTGCATTACTGTCGGATTGAATGGTCCTTCGTAAACTGGAATGAAAAGAATAAAATAAGAGGATAGTTATAAATATCGTTGTAAGTTGTTACTTGTGTTTCAATTAGTCCTCCAAAAAATAAAATCGAGAGAATTGATTTTTAATCTCTTATGATGGTTCAATTCAAACCCTATATTAAGTTATTCATCCACGATTAACAACATGTGTTATAATGTTTCCATGTTAAATCTTAATTCAAATATTCCCATTTAAAAAGTGTTGTGTAGGTTACCTAAAATCATTATATGCTATCTTTTCAAACATGATAATAATAATTATAACATTATATTATACTATAACACATCATATCATATCATGATCAATTTGATCCCGTCTTTAATTTCTAGGTAGAAAGAAATGGAACGAATGGAGATCAGAAGAAGACGAAAAGAAGAGTTGTCAACAAACAAAGAAGTAGAGTCTCGTAGTCAGCTGGTTTTGGACTAGGATGAGCGAAAAAAATAAAAAATATGATTGGAAATTGAACGATTTTTACGGTTAACTGATTCAATAGATTCAGTTACTATTTTTAATTTTTATATTTTTTATTAATAATTACGATTTAAATTTTTAAGTATCGATTAATTGTTAATTCACAATTAACCGATATATATATGTATTGATTAATTTTTTTTGCTTATAAATTGACTAACCGATTTATGTTCATCTCTATTTTGAAGGTTACAAAAAACCAATGGATCCAAGAAGACGAAAAGAAGAGTTGTGAACAAACAGTAAAAGAAAAAAAAAAGAAAGTATTATCACGATCGATCAATTTGCAGTCTCCTCTGTCTTCTTCTCAGCCGTAATATATATGAAAAAACCTCACATTTTATAAATGTTGGAGGTGAGCCTTCCCACCTCCGCAATTATCTTCCTGCCTGTTTTTGCTTTTGCTCATTGTTTTTTCGAAAAAAAAAAATTGTGACAACTATGCACCAATCATTCAATCAAAGAGATGGAATCATAATCCCAAAAGAAAAAAATCTTGAAAATTAAACTCTAGTTTTAATGTGAAATGGGTAATAGTAAAATAGATCAAAATTCGACGATTAAATTAAGCATGCAACGTAGAGCGGATTTCTATTATAAAGGTAAGCTCGGTGATTATAAGGTAGGCGTTTGTGCAAGTGAATATTCACTCTTTTCCTATAGCAAAGTTAAAATTTATCAATATACAATTAAATTTATAACAATAGAATTTCATTTTATATGACATAAATGTGATGAATTATTGTAGAATGAGAAAGGGCAATTAGTGGTGACTTGGGGAAAGGGGAAAATTTGATTTTTAATTGCTTATGTAGATATTATATATATACAAATCAACTAGAAACAAGCTTTCGTCTTGACATTTGCACCCAATACTGTTAAGATAAACTCTTATTTAGTTCTATTTGGAAAAAGGAAATATGAAATATCCCTTCCCCCATTTTAAAAGATTATTTTTTATTTTTTATGAAAATTAAAAATATTATTAAAATATCTTAATTTCATTAAAAAATTATAATTATTGATAAAAATATCTTTTTATATTTTAAAAAATTTATTTAATTTTAGTTAAAAGTAAAAAATGATAAAAAATAAATATTTAATAAGATATATAATAAATAAAGGTATACATGTAAATTTATCTTTTAAATTTTTTAAAAAATATTTAAAATAGAATAAAGTAAAATAAAGAAAATAATATTTTAAAATAAAACGAAGAGCGTACTATCAATGCATTAATTATCAATTAAATGAAGACATTTTATAAATGATAATCCAAATGCATAACTTGAACTCCTTAAACAAGTTTATCAATATTTAAAAATCAATCATAACTAATAGATGTTATGCAATTACTAATTAATTAATTTATTATTTATTAAATAAGTACTAATTTAATCATCCAAATGTTTTTTAATAAAAATTCATGGAAATGAAATATTAATCAATTAGATGGTTGCTTTAATGCCAAAATTATTATTATTGTTATTATAATTGTAGTTGATATTTCAATATGGTGATAAAGGTATGGGCAGCATAATTAGACTTGGTTTGACATTTTTTTGGCTCAAAATCTAATTTTGGTGGCAGAACGGAGAAGAAGAGGAAAAAGAGGGTGCATCGCTTGGCGTGATTGGCTGTCACCATCCTAACATCACCTTCCAATCCCTAACTACGAATGTCTTCACCTTATAACGGCGCCGTATCATGATTGAACTGTTAAGTGCTAATCATTTCGAGAGATAAGTGTGGTAGAGAAAAGTGGTGCATTCCCTTTCTGCCACGTAAATTGGGCTCTCTTCCTTCAATTTTCCATTTCACATTTTTAATTAAGCATTTATAGTTTGTCAAAAAAATAAAAAAACTTTTTAAAATTCAAATTCAAAGATTATACTTCCTTTCGAACAATTCAATTTATTTATTTTTATATGATATTAATTCAAAGAATATAATTTAAGTTTTAACCCATTACCTAATTTAAGTTTCAATATATATATATAGAGAGAATAGTAAATTTTTTTAATAAAATTAAGGGACTACACAAGAAAATCTAAAAAATAGTAATACGATCAATCACAGTAAATTGTTTAAAAAATTAAAAATAATCCAATCACTATCTTAATATGTGTGCAAGATTTAAAATAATTCAAATATTTATTATTAACAAAATTATAGAGCTAATTAATGCATTGAAAAGCATGCAAAATCTTACTTCTAAATATTTTTATAAACAGATAAAAAGGAAACAGTAACTAATCCGAGATTAACTGAGCCGACAAATAAATACAGTAAAAAAATAGAAAAGAGGTGGAAAACTTCGTAATCACGTACGAAAATGAAGTGGAAGTCAGCTCAAGCTTTCCAATAGAATAGAAGTTTGATTAGTTATTTTTGTTGTCTAAATCAAATGGCAGTCTCTCTTCTGGAAACAAAAACGTTATTCTCATTTTTCACGTGTGTTTTAAACTCTAAACACCAACCCCACTCGAGCTTTACGGTGTTTTGAATAAGTATTACTCACGATCTCATTTTTCACGTGTGTTTTAAACTCTAAACTCCAACCCCACTCTAGCTTAATTTACGGCGTTTTGAACAAGTATTACTCACAAGATTGTTTGCGTCTATTTACCTTATGTTTTAAATATTTTAATTTACCTAGTCAAGTCTTAAAGCTTTGTTTGGTTGCTTCTTCTGTTTAACAGAAACATTCTAGATGAGCCGTCCTTTTATTTATTTTTTATTATTCTTTTTTTGTAGTCGCCTGTTCTTTGTTGTTCTCTTTCAAGTTTCACCAACGACTCATTGAAACCAAGAATCATCGTCCTTTAATTAACCCATTATTCCATTTAATTATTCATTTTTCACTTAAAAAACATCTTCATCAAAATTCAACATCCTTTATGTATCTGATGGGAACGCCACAACACACAACAAAAGTTGCATTGATAATATTTCCAAGAAATAATAGAAAGTATTCCAAACGTGATTTAAAGGAAAATACAAGAATTGTAATACCCTCTAAACGGTTCCTAAGTCTATATTATGTTATTAATATTTCAAATACAATTAATTTATTACTTAATTAATGAAAATTTGGCAACATGACAACTTAAAATTTATGCTACCAAAATCTGTAAAAATTTAATGTACACTCCTAATATAATTCCTACAACCCCCAAAACTCCAATCAACAACACAACATTTCTAGAATTTTGTCTCAACTCACACATTTCACAGCCATTCACATTCATGCCTAATACATATATCATTCATTCATACCTTTCACTGAATCCATAGAATATTTCTATTACATGTCTATTTACAACAATTATTGCAACTGTCGCATAATTTATACATATTTACGTAACAAAATTCAAAAGACTTTCTTTTAGGTACATGCCACGACTAATTCTCCTGGTGTTGGTCTTATTGTGCCTGTC
The DNA here is from genome assembly GCA_037975025.1 of Excoecaria agallocha. Taxonomy (NCBI): domain Eukaryota; kingdom Viridiplantae; phylum Streptophyta; class Magnoliopsida; order Malpighiales; family Euphorbiaceae; genus Excoecaria; species Excoecaria agallocha. The sequence continues at coordinate 36,868,018 of CM075809.1, forward strand.
TCTACACGCAGTCATAATAAACTACACGCTAAACAACAAAGTCACTTAATGGTAGATGTAATTACATACAATTTCATTCAAATTATTTTATTTATTTCAGTTAACTAATCTATTATTAATTCAATTAAATCTCCATGAATTAATAAATTACAAATTTATCCTCTTTGCATCAAATTTCCTTTTTAATTATCTCAAAAATTAATTTTCTTATTTAATTTTAATAATTTTTCAATTTAAGCAAAAAACTACAATTATACCTCTAAAATTTGACTTTTATTCCATTTTGACCTTTGAGTTGACTATTTCAAAATTTAGTTAGTTTGATCTTTATTTTTACTCGTTTGACTTTTCTTGACTTTTATTTTAATTCAATTGCACAAGTTGCATTTTAGTTCCTGAAAACTTTTCTTTAGGTGAAAAAATACGATTTAGTCCCTATAACTTTTTTTAATTATGATTTTACCTTTTTTAATCAAATTGACTATTTTGGTCATTTTAACTATATTTTTTCTGTTAATTGACCATTTTACCCTCAATTTATCGTGTAATTACATTTTGTCCTTGTTGAACATATTTATCTCATTTTTCATCTAAATTCATTTTAATTCATAATTTTAACATTATTAAAGTCGTAATTACTCTATTTACACAGTTTTTATGCAAAATTATCATTTTTTCCAGTTGTCAGCAGTAGAAAATTATGAACCTGATAAGCGGATGAGCAAATCCAGTATGAGGGAGTGACCATACCACTAGGATATGATGCCACTCCCCAGTATATCAGTAAAATGAGCCGGCTAACAGTATATCCATATTTTTCAGTTCAATAGCAGTGCAATAATAGTACAGTATACATAACACAGCGGGATAAGTGCCGATATGGCTAGCCATACTATCGTAAGGTCCTGGATTACCCATTAAACACTAAGGGCATTGTACATCATTGTTTTTCCATATTCTAATTATTCTCATCACAGTATTTTAATCACATTATACCATAAATTATTCTCATATGAGTTTATTACTCAATAATTCTTCACATTTTGGCATTTAATACTATGAAATTCAATTAACCCATATCATTCCATAAGTAATACTATTCGGCCACATGGAAAAATTACACTTTCCATTTCTTTATTCCTCCAATTTCATAGCATACTTGTTTTAATATTCATTTTATAACATAAAATAACAAATTACATCAATTACACTTGAATATCTTTAAGTTACTATGGTTTTCATCATTATGTAACTATATCACAATTAGGATAAAACCTCATATTTTTATTTGATCAACATAATTTCACATTTTACACATTACTTTAGCTAATTGTTATCAAATATCTAGTTTATATGTCAATTTGTCTTAAAGTACCCTAAGGTATCGATTCAGCCAACATAGCTTCTAATCTTTTTCATTTAATTTCTCCACATATTCAAGTTTCTATTGGCCTATTATAATATTATATCATGTTAACTTGAATTATTTCACCATTACATGTAAATAAGCATAGTTACATAATAGAATAATTAGGCTAAATCAACTAAAATAATGAAATTTGATGTGATACACATCTACTAACCTCAATTTAGCATGATTTTTACTTATTCTTCTTTTTGTTTTCCCTTTCCTCCTTGGATTTTCCCTTCCTCCTTATTTTAATCTTTTGGCTGAATTTGAAAGGAAGAGAAACACAAAATTAATTTATGATTTTAAGCAATTTGAAGTCACTACTATATTTTCATACTCATTTCCTACATGCTTATGCAATTTTTCTCCTTAATTCTCACTAAAACTCATAAAACCACAAAATTGTACCAATGGGTTCTTACCTTATTTTCTTAATTTTTTAGTCCTCCCTTTATGTAAATCCTTTCCTAGGTTGAAGAGGATGAATTTCTAAGTATATGGCTGGAATTAGGATGTGAGATTAGGAGAAAGAAAGCTTTGGCCAGAGAAAATGGTGGAGAGACCAATTTTTAGGGATGGTTGATTTTAAGGGAAAGAAGAGGGAAGAAGCTATAATTTTTGAGAGACTTCCAGATATCTCTAACCCACATCTGATGACCTTTTTATATGCAAAAGAAATATCCAAGATTCATTCATTTATTATTGAATCTAAAGGCTTTAAATTTGGCCACTTGTCACTCATACATTTACTTGGGCTTATCCTACTGATCTAAGTTCTCTTGCACATGATTATAACTTTATTTTAATGAATCTTGTGTCCTATCATGGTTAAATTCTTGGATTTGATCCTCTAAATGATCCAGTCTCAATTTTACACCCCAAAATGTGAATTTTTATTCCACACATCAAAATATCCTAAAATTTTGGTTCGAGTGTCTTAATATATTAAAAAACATATGATAAAATTTTTAGCTTATTCCAATATCATTTTGGTATACTTCTAGTTTTGGTCATCTGTGCAGCCGCTCCAAAACCTGAAATTTCAAAACTGCGAGAATACTTATTTTTCACTTCTAACAAACCATATAGATTATTACTAACATAATTATGAAATCAGAATAATTTTAGAGGTCAGTACACTAATTGTACCACTGAATTCCATTTAATATCTATTTTCATAAAATACTATTAGAATAAACTACCATTCGGATCACCCATCCTCAGATTATCCTGACTCGAACACGTTTAACCTTTATACTGGATCCCACTTTCCTATCCTATTTAACCTCTAAAATTTATCCTAGGATAATTATTTACGCTCTACATTATATCATACATGACAGATGCAAATTTGGGGATGTTACAATACCCTCCACTAAATAAAAATTTTGTCCTCAAAATTTATCTGGATTGAATAGGTGAGGATACTATTGTCTCATGATCTCTTTATACTTTCAAGTAGTTTCTTTTATATTGTGGCATGTCTAAAGTATTTTAACTAACGGGATCTGTAGTTGCCTGATTTTTCATGCTAAAATTTTCACTAGTTCTTCATCATAAAACAAGTCAGGTCTCAAATGTATTTCTTCTGATGTAATGACATGAGAAGAATCCAAACGATATTTTCTTAGCATAGAAACATGAAATACATCATGGATTCTTTCCAATTCAGAAAGCAACTTCAACCTGAAATAAGTCCTGGCTAAAGTTGGTGGAGCTGAAGCACTACCTCGAGCTGATGTAGCTCCACTGGGTCCGCCTCTACCTCTGCGTCGGGCTGAAGAAGTACCCTATCTACCAGCAAAAATCTGTGTAACTGGTGAAGTGGGTTGTGTCTGTGCTCTGAGGCAATCTCTCACCAAGTGCTCTCGAGATTTGTACCTCAAACATACCCCGATCAACCTCCAGTAATCATCCGAATGTCATCACTTGTTGTGCTCACAAATTGGTACCTCAGGTTTACTGAAACCCTGGCCTCTAGGAACATTACCCACTGATGCTATAGAAAAGGATGCATGTGCTGTTGTACATTGATTGGCCACTGGTGTAGTTGAAGAATCCTGTGGGGGAGCTACAGTAGAACCTATGATTCTTTTACTGGATCTATTGCTTGATGCCCCTGAAGCTGGCCTCTTTCTCTGCTGAAATCTTGCCCGTCTGCTCATATTTTCTTGCTGAACAGTCTCCATTTTGATAAATACATCAACCAGCTCCTTTCTATTCGTGTATTCTCACACTGCTAAAATCTTTCGCAAATCATTGTGGAGGCCTCTCTGAAAAGGTTGGCACATCTTTTTTGGAGGGAATCGATAATCTTTCATATAGAAGTTGAGCCTCTTAAACTCCCGATCATACTCTTGGATTGTCCAAGTCCCTTACGTAATCTCCAGAAAGCCTCCTCTATAGCCCTCAAATACTCTCTTCCTACATATTTATCCCAAAATTGTTGATAGAAGTAGTTCCAAGTAACCTGCTCAGGTGGAGTATGACATCCGACTGTGTCCTACCATATATAAGTTGATCCCTGAAATAGTGCTAATGCTCCTTTAAGCTTTTCTTCTGGTGGGTTGTGTGTAATTTCAAACAATCTTTCTACCTTGTTAAGCCATTTTTCTGTTTGTGTGGTTGTAATCAGCTCTCGATCATAAAAATCCTCTGCCTCCAATCTCTTTAACTGCTCCAGTATAGATCTTCTAGATAATTAGGGTGGTGCCTACGGCTGGGGCTAAAATATCTGGAAAAATTTCTCTATTATTCGCATAAAATAAACTGGTGCAGGAGGCAAAGGAGCCAGAGGCACTCGTGTAAGAGTGTGTTGGGAGGGCTGCTGTGATCTGGTACTCGATACTGATTCTTGTATTTATGGACTTACAGAAGCCTCACTCTCAGCATCACTCATCAACTCAGTAGCCTGTCTGGAGCCAGAGGCCATTGCCAACACTGAAATACACAAGGGACAAGTAAGATTTAAATTCCAGCATTTATATCACAATAACGTGGCATGTACACATATCGTATACTCGTTCATTTTTTTCCAGATAGTTTCTCATGCTTTAACTTCGATCTTAGGACCGCCTAAACCATGCTCTGATACCATTTAATATAATACCCTCTAAACAGTTCCTAAGTCTATATTATGTTATTAATATTTCAAATACAATTAATTTATTACTTAATTAATGAAAATACGTGTAACACCCTTGTCGGAACAGTCTTTTTCGATGCAAAATTTAACGATAAACGGTAATTTTTTTTTTCAAACTTCAATCACTGCCAAATGATTTCTATACAATTTAATATAACTATTCTTTTTACAAAATTTCAGCAACACAACAGTTATAACTTAGTAGTTTTCTGAAAAATTAAATAATTACACAGCCTCACAGAGGCACAATAGATCATAACAGATAACAACATACATTTTAAATAATCAATCTCATATCAATTATTCTCATTTCAAATCACTTACCGACATTTATCCATCGATAAATATATCAATATTAGTCAAAATACAAATCAATATTTTTCCTTAATTAACTACGTATATACATGTCATAATACAACTAAAATAAAAATAGTTCTCTCTTTAGATCTTGCTTCACTGTGTACTGAGCTCCCGCGGACTTCCGAATCTGCACTCAGTAAATACTATGTGCTAAATACTAGATATGCTCAGTTGTGATTACTAATTCTAGAATTTACTGTTTACCGGTAAATTTTGCATCGAAAAAATTTTTACACTCCCAATATAATTTCTCCAACTCCCAAAACTCAAATCAACAGCATAACACTTTTAAAATTTAATCTCAACCCACACATTTCATAGCCATTCACATTTATGTATAATCCATATATCATTCATTCATACCTTTCACTAAATCTATAAAATACTTATATTACATGCCTATTTACAACAATTATAGCATCTGTCGCATAATTTATACATGTTTACGTAACAAAATTCAAAATACTTTCTTTTAGATACATGCCACGACTAATTATCTTGGTGTTGGTCTTGCTGTTCCTGTCCTTGCGCGCAGTCAAAATAAACTACATGCTAAACAACAAAGTCGCTTAGTGGTGGATGCAAGCAAGTACATAAAATTTCATTCAAATTATTTTATTTATTTCAGTTAACTAACCTATTATTAATTCAATTAAATCTCCATGAATTAATAAATTACAAATTTATCCTCTTTGCATCAAATTTCCTTTTTAATTATCTAAATTTTTTTTTCTTATTAAATTTTAATAATTTCCCAGTTTAAGCAAAAAGCTACAATTATATTCCTAAAGTTCGACTTTTATTCCATTTTGATAAATTTTGACCTTTGAGTTGACTATTTCCAAATTTAGATAGTTTGACCTCTATTTTTATTCATTTGACTTTCCTTAACTTTTATTTTAATTCAATTGCACAAGTTGCATTTTAGGCCCTGAAAATTTTTCTTTAGTTGATAAATTATGGTTTAATCCCTATAACTTTTCCTTAATTATGATTTTACCCTTTTTTGACCAAATTGACTATTATGGTCATTTTAACTATATTTTCCCATCAATTGACCATTTTATCCTCAGTTAATCACGTAATTACATTTTATCCTTGTTGAATATAATTATCTCATTTTTCATCTAAATTCATTTTTATTCATAATTTTCACATTATTAAAGTCGTAATTACTCTCTTTACACAATTTTATGCAAAATTATCATTTTATCCAAAATTATCATTTTATCCCTAGTTTTCAGTAGTAAAAAATCATAAACCGGATAAGCGGATGAGCAAATCCAATATGTGGGAGTGACCGTAAAACTAGGGTATGATGCCACTCCTCAATATATCGGTAAAATGAGCCGGCTAACAGTATATCCACATTTTCTCAGTACAATAGTAGTGCAGTAACAATATAGTATACAAAATATCACAGGGTAAGTACCTCTATGGCTAGCCATACTATTTTAGGGTCCTGAATTATCCACTGAACACTAAGGCATTGTACATCATTATTTTTTCTTACTCTAATTATTCTCATCACATTATTTTAATCACATTATACCATAAATTGTTCTCATATGAGTTTATTACTCAATAAATCTGCACATATAGGCATTTAATACTACGAAATTCCATTAAGCCATATCATTCCATAAGTAATACTATTCAACCACATGGAAAAATCACACTTCCCATTTCTTTCTTCCTCCAATTTCATACCATACTTGTTTTAATATTCATTTTATAACATAGCATAGCAAATTACATCAATTACACTTGAATATCTTTAAGTTACCATGGTTTTCATCATTATGTAACTATGTCATAATTAGGATAAAACCTCATATTTTTATTTGATCAACATAATTTCACCTTTTACACGTTACTTTAGCTAATTGTTATCAAATATCTAGTTTATATGTCAATTTGTCTTAAAGTACCCTAAGGTACCAATTCTTCAAACATAGCTTCTAATCTTTTTAATTTAATTTCTCCACATATTTAAGTTTTTGTTGGCCTATTTTAACATTATATCATGTTATCTTGAATTATTTCACCATTACATGTAAACAAGCATAGTTACATAATAGAATAATTAGGGTAAATCAACTACAATAATGAAATTTGATGTAATACACATCCACTAACCTCAATTTTTCTTGATTTTCACTTATTCTTCTTTTTCTTTTCCCTTTCCTCCTTGGCCTTTCCCTTTCTCCTTATTTTCCTCTTTTGGCCGAATTTGAAAGGAAGAGAAACACAAAATTAATTTATGATTTTAAGAAATTTGAAGTCACTACTATATTCTCATACTCATTTCCTACATGCTCATGCAATTTTTTTCCTTAATTCTCACTAAAACTCATAAAACCATAAAATTGTACCAATGGGTTATTACCTTATTTCTCTAATTTTTTAGTCCCTCCTTGATGTAAATCCTTTCCTAGGTTGAAAAGGATGAATTTCTAAGTATATGGCTGGAATTAGGGTGTGAGATTTGGAGAGAGGAAGCTTTGGTGAGAGAAAATGATGAAAAGACCAATTTTTAGGGATGGTTTGGATTTTAAGGGAAAGAAGAGGGAATTAAGAGAATTCTAAATTTCTCTAACCCACATCTGATGAAATTTTTATATGCAAAAGAAATGGCCAAGATTCACTCATTTACTATTGAATTTAAAGGCTTTAAATTTGACAACTTATCACTCATACATCCACTTAGACTTATCCTACTGATATAATATCACTTACACATGATTATGACTTTATTTTAATGACTCTTGTGTCCTCTCATGGTTAAATCCCTTGATTTATCCCTCCAAATGATCCGATCTTGATTTTACATCCCGAAACATGAATTTTTGTTTCACAAATAAGAATGCCCTGAAATATTGCCCCGAATATCTTAATATATTCAAAAATATATAATAAAGATTTCATATCATTTCAATATCATTTTGGTATACTTTTGCTTCAATCATTTGTGTAGCCGATCCGAAATTCAAAATTTCAAAATTGCTAGAATTCCTATTTTTCACTTATAACAAATCATATAGGTTATTACTAGCATAATTATGAAATCGAAATAATTTTTGGAGGTTTGTACACTACATCAGAGTCTAGTCAAACTTTTAGTCAACTTTTTTACGATACCAAGTAAAAACTTATTTGTCCCGTTTAGCGATCAATGTAAGTTCATTTTGGACCCTAATTGTACCACTGAACTCTATTTAATATCTACTTTCATAAACTACCATTAGGATTAACTACTCGTGGGGTCACCAATCCTCGAATTGCCCTGATCCGAGTACGTTTAACTTTTATACTGGATCCCACTTTCCTATCCTATTCAACTTCGATTCCTTTAAAATTTATCATAGGATAATTATTTATGCTCTACATTAGACAATTCATGATAAAAGAAAATTTGAGGATGTTACAAGAATAGATAATGAAAAAAACAACAGGAGCAGGGATCCCTACTGCTCTGCTCTTTCTCGCCCCTAATCAGCCCCTGCTGAACCAAATATAAATATTTCTCCTCATAGAAACCCCTACTCTTAGCTATTGCCCTTTTTATATGCTCCTCTTTCTCCCTCCTTTCCTACTTAATTAACTTTTTCCAGCTCATTCATTCTTTGTGCATTTCTTCTCTATCTTTTCAAATATACTCTCCACACTATAGGCTTTGGGTCATCCCTGCTTGCTTCTGGATTTAGCTTTTTATCATTGCCACCCAGTGGAACAATAGTCTTTTCCTCGAGACTCAATTCAGGAAATTGATTTTGCATGACAAATACAACCCCCCCTCCCAATTCCATTGGATAAGCCACTAAGGAATTGTATCCCTATTCCTGGTGATAGTACGATGAGCCAAGATACGTAAAGGAGTAAGAGTGTCTACCTCATTAGGTTCTAACCATGTGGGAAAGGAAGCCAAGACTAGGGCTGCACCAATAACTTTCTTCAAAAGGGAGACGTGCAAAACTGGATGGATTTTTGCTTCGGATGGTAAATCGAGTCGGTATGCCATAGGCCCAATATGCCTAACCATAGAGAAGGATCCATAGAATAATGGAGCCAATTTTGGGTTGATACGGGATTTCATAGATAACTGGCATCGAGGCCTCAACTTCACAAAGATCTTGTGCCTTACCTGATCCAATTCAATCTATTGACGATGCTTATTTGCTATGGATTTCATTTTTGATTGGATGTGAGCAAGTTTCAATGTCAATTGCCTTAAGGCTTCATCTCTATCATGTAGCTTTCTCCTTACAGCCTCCACTTTAATTTTTCCTGGTACATATTGGAAAACAGTAGGGGCTTTATGCCCATACACCACCCCAAAGGGAGTGGTACCCATAGAAATGTGGAAGGTGGAGTTATACCAAAACTCAACCCAAGATAACCAATAGGACTAGTTCTTAGGTTGATCAATAGCAAAGTAATATAAATAGGTTTCCAAACAGTGATTTACCACCTCCGTTTGACCATCCGATTTCGGGTGATAAGCGATATTGATGTTTAATTGCGTATCTTGAAGTTTGAAGATCTCTTACCAAAAACGACTAACAAACAGAGGATCCAATCACTCATAATGGATTTAGGTAGCCCGTGGATATGAATGACTTCTTGCAAAAAGATTTCATCCAAAGAGTGGGCAGTGTAAGGGTCCTTCAACCACCCAAATAATGTCATATCCCTTGGATTGGGGTAAACCAGTGATGAAATCCATAGATACTTCCTCCCACACCTGCACTAGAATCGGTAACAGTTGTAACAATCTGCTAGGTACCAACGTGAAAGCCTTATACCTTTGTCACATATTAGAAACTTGCATAAATCTCTGCACAGCCTTCGTCATTCCAAACCAGTAGAGGAGAGAAGTTAAGCACTTGTATGTTCAGTGATATCCAGAATGCCCCTATGAGGCCCCCTACTTATACCGTAGGAGGATTGAATGAAATTAAATAATAATTTATTAATGTATATTTATGGGATAATGTAAAGTAAGTAGGGATCTAGCCGTAATTTCTTTAAAAGAAACGGATAAGATGATCATTTCACATAAAGCTTGCATAAGTATAATTAAAAAGTAAGTGTAATGTAAGGGGGTTCGAATTGAAAGAAAAGAAAAAGAGAGAGAATTAGGCCAACACAAGAGATGAAGAGAATAACAAGCCCATGCCATAAGTTGGCCCATGGGATGAGGCCCAACCAATAACCCATAGACTATTTCTAAAAAGCTCAAGAGAAAAACTCAAATAAAGCATGAGAAAGGGAAAGGAAAGGCTAAGAGTCCATCATCTAAGGGAAAATTCATCTTCATTACCTTCTTTTAAAGAAAATTCCATTTTTACCATTAGATAACCCCCTCCTAGCATATGGTTAGTAGAGAGAAAGAGAGAGCTTGGTTAGAGATTAGACCTTATTAGGGTAGCAAATTCTTCCTTCATTTCTTCCTTTATTCCATGCATTAATAATTGATATATATGTAATGACCCGAATACTGGATTAGTCAGGAATAATATTCCGATGGTGAATAGTAACATCGGGATGAATAGTATCTTCCGGAGTCAAAAAATATTTTATTTAATCATTAAAAATAACATATTAGCCGAAGTCCATGATTCAAATTTGAGATCAAGCAGAGGTCGTTTAGATCTCAAAAAGACATTAGAAAGTTAGAGAAAATAAATATTAAAAAAAAGGATGAGTCACTCCCAAAGTTGGAATATGATTAGTTTGACCTAATTTAATCGGACCATAAAATATGCTACAGACCTCAGAAAGATACTATGAAAATATGAACGCACTCATATTAATGATCAAAATTATACGGTGAATGGACTTTGGGAATTTTTTAGTTGGGGTGCTCTAAATACAGATGTGGGTGTTTAAGAAGAAAAACCTAAATGGGTTGACCTGCTCTAGGTAGGCTAGTTCACGTGATTTTTAATGAGGCTTTCTTTTTTCTTAGGCAAATTTTGTATTAGTCTTGAAGAAAAATTTCCCATCTTCCCATCTGCAGCGAAACTTCAATGGAACGCACCAAACGCATAGCTTCGACTCGATCCTCGGGATTATGCACCTTAAGCCATCCCTTAATCTCCTCTTTAAGGCCACTGATAAAATATCCAATATATTATGGTTCCAGCAATCTAGGTGCTGCTGCAGCCCCGAGTTCAAAAAGCTTGATGTATTCATCAACGCTCCCTCTTTGATGCAAATTTGCCAAATCTTTAAAAGGGTTTGATGATTGAATCTTGTTGTAATGCCTCATCAACTCCTTCTTGAATTCATCCTAAGTTAGTTCTGGATGTATTCCCAAAAGCATAGAAAATCAATTGATGGTCATTCCTCCATACATATTTTAGCTAAATTGAGTTTCATTTCAGATGGAATTTGATTGATTTGAAAGTACGTTTTTGATTTAGTAATCCATCCCCAAAGATCCAACCCATTGAAGGTCGGTAGTTTAACCTTCTATAGTGTTGAGTATGGGTTGGCAAAATGGTTAGGTCTCATTTGGTAGTCCATTATGGGAATTGATACTTGTCCCTGTTAATAGCCATTTCCATCTGCAGTTATTTCCTCTTGAGAACTATACTCTTCTAGATTGGATGGTTGCTTCTCCAATTGCTTAATCCAATTAAGAACCAACCCTCTAAACTCCTCATCCTTCTTCTTGTTTGATTAGTAACTTTGATGAGATAAAACCAAACAAGCCTGCATTTCAGTTATCTATTTGGTTAATTCCTTGATGCAAGTTGCTAATGCCTTTACATGATACTCTATTTCCTTTATTTGAGTTGCTAATGCTTGATGTCGAGTTTCCATTATCGCCGGTGGTTTTCGAATTCGGTAGGTCCGATAAATGATGGGAACGCCACAACACACACAACAAATATTCAATGTGACTAACAATAAATTCTGAAAATGAAGTTGTGTTGATAATATTTCTAAGAAATAATAGAAAGTATTCCAATCGTAATTCAAAGGAAAATATAAGAATAGATAATGAAAAAAAAAATCAATAGGAGCAGGGATCTCTACTGCTCTGCTCCCTTTCTCCCCTGATCAGCCCCTGCTGAACCAAATACAAAGATTTCTCTTCATAAAAACCCCTACTCTCAGCTACTGCCCTTTTTATACCCTCATCCCCTTTCTCTCTTCTTTCCTGCTTAACTAGCTTTTGCCAGCTCATTCATTCCTTGTGCATTTCTTTTCTATCTTCTCGAATATACCCTCCACACTATGGGCCTTCGGCCATTCTTATTTGCTTCCAGGTCCAACTCTCTATCAGTATCATATATAAATTACATGTAAAAAGTTAAATATTCATCCAGACTAAAAATAAATTAGTATTTGGATATGTGTTTTCACTCGAGTCTAAATTTTATAAATGACAAAAGTTAATCACAATTGGATTATTTAGAACATGTAGCTAGGCTTCTAGATAGTGATGGTTAATTTAAAAAGAATAGTTTTAAGAAATTTTTAAATTTTAAAATATCAAATTGAAGTTAGGTACTGATATATAACAGCAGAGTTAATGGTGATCTAAAAGAGCCATCGTCTTCTGAATTTTTCAAGATTAAAATTTTACCTATAAAATTTAAATTTTTTTTTTAAAGAATTACTATCAGTCTCCTAAATTTTTGATATTATATTTTTATTTGTGAAATTTTGAATTTTTTTCCAAAAAAATTAGTATAAATCTTTAAAATTATATATAATTTTATTATGACTATTACTAACAAAATATTATATTAGCTTCAAAATAGAATTTTTCTGATATTAATTTCTAGTTGCATTTCATACATATATATTATTATTATCATTATGTAATACGTAACATCCATTTCATAACACTGTTAACTTACAACCTTAAGCCATAGTGATTAGATAACAAATTAATAATGTCGGTCTAATTAAAAATGCTATAAATGCGAACAAATAAAAACATAACAGAAAACTTAGAAAAGATGGTGCGATTCGATGTCATGAAACATTGAAACTACACTCATATCCCAGCCCACAGTTATTCCATTTTAAGCTCGAAAACCATGTGATCGCTTAACGGTAAAGTTTCGGTTTTTAATGGCAGAAAATTATTGGGTTAATATATAAATTTTTTTTCTAAATTATCATTATTTATTAATTTTATTCTGAATTAATTATATATTAAATTATTTTTTTAATTTTTTTAAAAATATTATATTATTTTTTTATAAAATATTTATTAATTTATAATTAATATATAAAAAATACACGATAAATAGTAATAGAGGAATAATTTAATATTTTTAATAAGTTATAGGAATATAATTTAATATTTTTGATAATATAGGATGTATTTTTTATATTTTAAATAAATTCGAATAAATAATATAATATTTTTTAATAAATTTAAGAAAATAATTAAATATACAATTATTTTTAAAAAAATTTTGAATTTATATATTAGCCCAAAACCATTAGATGGTTTTTCACTGTCACAATCACACATCTGCCTATATATTACTCTCATTTTCCCAAATTCCAGCACCCACCAACTCCATCTCCTTTTTCTTCGTCAACACTTCACAATGGTCTTCTGCCTCTTCATCTGTATCTCTCTATGGTTTTTACTCTTCTCTTTCTTCTTTTCCCTCTTTCATCAATTCAAATTACTCTCCATTCAATCCCCTCCCTCTTATCCAATCATTGGCTGTTTACCTTCCTTCTACCACAATCGCCACCGTCTCTTAGATTGGTACACTCATCTTTTATCCTCCTCCCCCACTCAGACCATCGTCGTCCGCCGCCTTGGAGCTCGCCGGACTATTGTCACTGCAAATCCTGACAACGTCCAGCATATTCTCAAAATTAATTTCTCTAATTTCCCTAAAGGCAAGCCTTTTACTGAAATCCTTGGAGACCTTCTTGGCTGTGGGATTTTCAATGTTGATGGTCATCTATGGTGCACTCAGAGAAAGCTTGCTAGCCATGAGTTTAGCACTAAATCCTTAAGAGAATTTGTGGTCAAAACTCTGCAGGAAGAAGTTGACAATCGGTTAATTCCGTTGTTAGATGAGGCAGCTGATAAAGAACATGCTATTGATTTACAAGATGTGTTGAGAAGGTTTGCTTTTGATATTGTGTGCCAGGTTTCTTTGGGTACTGATCCTTTCTGTTTGGATTTTAACCGACCCCTTCCTCCTCTTGTTGAGGCTTTCGATACTGCTTCTATGATAAGCGCTATGCGAGGAGCTGCACCGGTTTATGCTGTGTGGAAGATAAAGAAAATATTGAATCTCGGAAATGAAAAGAAACTTAAAGATGCAATTCAATCAGTTCACAGCTCAGTTCTTGAAATTATTAGCAACAAGAAGAGAGTTCTCGAAAATGAGCAAGAAAAAGGCGATCTTTTATCGAGATTGTTATCCGCTGGCCACGATGAGGAAGTTATACGAGACATGGTGATTAGTTTCATTATGGCGGGAAGAGATACGACGTCGTCGGCAATGACTTGGTTCTTCTGGTTGCTTTCCGAGAACCAAAACGCAGAGGAAATGATTGTAAACGAAGCAAAAACTTTACTCAGAAATGGTGAAAGAGCAATGGATTTTGAAGTTTTAAAAGAGATGAATTTCTTGAAAGCAAGTTTATGTGAGTCCATGAGACTGTATCCTCCGGTGGCGTGGGACTCGAAACATGCTGTCTCCGATGATGTCTTGCCGGACGGGACTTTTGTCGGGAAGGGAGATAGAGTGACGTACTTTCCCTATGGAATGGGCAGAATGGAGAAGATATGGGGCAAAGACCAGTTCGAGTTTAAACCGGACCGGTGGTTTGAGGAACCGGTTGGGTCCGGTGCTGGAGTGCTGAAACCGGTGAATCAGTTCAAGTTTCCAGTGTTTCAAGCCGGTCCAAGGGTGTGCCTTGGAAAGGAGATGGCGTTTATACAGATGAAATATGCAGTGGCTTCTATATTAAGCCGGTTCCATGTAAGACCGGTTGGGGTGGACCATCCGGTTTTTGTTCCTCTGTTGACGGCTCATATGGCTGGTGGGCTGAAGGTTGCGGTCAAGAGAAGAAATAGCAATTAAATAAATTAAATTAGTAAAATATGTGATATTATAGAGAATGATTCTTCCATGCATGCACTTGTAAATTAGTATGCGACCGAACACGTTCTGAAGAATGAAATATAGCTTTAATTAATTATTAGCCGATTATTTTGCCTTAATTTGACGATATTTTACATTGACCAAAAGGATTTAAAAAAATAATAAATTAAATTATCATATAAATATAGTTTTATGTTCATTGTGACGATAATAATGGCAAAATTTGTTTTACTCTTCCAATATTCAGTATGCGGGAACAACGGGGGTTAATTACACTAATTATTATCGAATTTTGACATTTATAACTAAATGTTCATAATGAAATAATTTATAATATAAAAATTATTAAATTTTTATTTTATTTCAACAAAATAAAAATTATTTGAAAATTAATTTTGTATGTCACTGAAATGAAAGTTAAACATAAGCCATGTGATTGTCACGTCATTTGAAAATCAATCAATATTTAACTTGTAAAGTTGATTGAACTCAAAATGATATCACAACCATACGTGACGTATTTAATTATCATTTAAGTAATATATTAAATTAATTTTTAAATTATTTTTATTTTAATTGAAATAAAATAAAATATAATAATTTTTATATTATAAATATAAAAATTTGATAATTAAGTAGGTAATTAAGCCAAATGGTTTTATAATTAATTGATTACATACGTTTCAAAATTAATACAGCTATTACTAAGGTCGTCAAGTCAAGCCCAAATACTGGCAACTGTTATTAAATGACGTGTAAGGAAGACATGATATTCTTCCTATATTTATATTTTCTATCGCTGTTATTGTCTTCGTCACTTGTTTTGACTTAATTTATAAAGAAAAGAAATCCTCAATCACCGTCTAATGCCTATACAAATTTGATATTTTCCTTCCGATTTTAAAGTTGACTTAAAATTAATTAATTGGTGGATGTGATGAAAAAGAAAAGAAGAGAGTATGATGCTTCCATCTTTTAACCGAAGAAGCCTTCTTGGCTTGCAAGAAAAAGATCTGATTAGAATATTTATTTTTCAGAAAGTCGGCACGTTGATTAAAAAGCCTTCTTTATGCTCTTTATTTTTAATTACTGAGTCAACAGAATTGACAAAACCATCAAAATATTTGAAGATTCGATTAAAGATTGCATCGGTTGAGTTTCAAAGATATAATGTGTACAGTTTGGTCAATACGTGAATCCCTGTCTTGCCGTAAGAATTCAAATCCGAAATTGAAGAGATAATAGCTTATAAAAGGTTATCCATATTTTATAACCAAATAAAACTGAGTTGAAAATATAATTTAATTCTTTATAAATTTTAAATTTACTTTAATGTTGATTATTTCAATTAAACTTACCCCTAATTTAAAATCCTATCTCGATCTGCCATGTAGCGTAAATTTTTAATTGTTTATTTCTATTTTAGTTACTACCTTCAGTTTGGCATATTATTCCAGAAAGTTCCTAATGTTGAAAATTCTAATTAAGGTATTAAAAAAACGGTGCTATTATCTTCTCGAATGCCTCTCTGCATTCTTTATTAGTTGAGCTAGAACTAGAAGTTTCTTATCCATTTTCCAAAATTTATAAGCTAAGAGCACAGAGTTCTTGAACTTCCCTGGATATTGAAAATTCGAAAGTAAGGCAATAGGGTGGAAAGTAAGTAAACTTTCTACATATTTTCTGTGCATTGAATAATATATATATATATATGATTGCAGGTACCTTATCCAATCTTCATTTATGCAGAGAGTTAATAGTACGTTGAAGATTAGTTTTATTTATATGACATGATATTATTAACTGATTAATGAATCAAACGACTATTCGCACAATGTATATATGCGTAGATGAACAATTTTTCTCAACTCAAAACACACGGAGAAAAATTAGTCTCCAATCTCAAATGAACATAAAAAGAAAAAGAAAATGATGTGACGGGGCATATTCGGATAAAGCAATGCAGCAACATGTGTTGCTGTAGCTCATCGTGGGTGCAAATAACTGTACAATTGATTGAGACATTGTGTCGTCGTGGTACAGCCAAATGAAGACAAATAAAAAATTACATTAATGATATATTATTTTAATGTTATGGACATTAAGAATACGCTAAAAGGATCAATTATATATTTACAGTGATAATTCTATTAATGACTATTAACTGTTACTCAGCATTAATAGCTTGGCTCGTTAGATAGTAATTATTACTGAGCATTAATAGTTTATCTCATTGCATACAGTATCATAACTGACAAGACACTATATAAAGATCCTTACACTAACTTGACTGGCAAATACTTGTTGAAATTCATTGATTTGTCTTAGTTTAGGCCACCTAAATCATAAATTAAAAGATGCGTCGTGTCAAAAACCTCAGCATATGTATTCCTGACACCGTGGGTCTACAAGATAACAAAGCCTCGGTGGCCCTGTGGGATCATGAGGTCCGAAGAGGATAGCACCTGGCAGAATTATTGATGATCGCTACAAATTGGTAAATGGTCCATTTAATTTGGTTGTGCAAACCCGCGAATTGTGCCTTGTAGTTGGATTCAATTTGACGTTCCATTTGGCTGTTTCTTCTTGCTACAATCTGTGCTATCCAACGCCAGAGTAAGGAAAGTCTCTTTTCCACTTTTCGAGCAACATTTATACGAAAAAGAAAGATCTTAAAATTTGTTGATAAAAAATGATATATATTGAAGATGGTACCTTTCTAACAGACAAGATATGCAGTTGGAATCTGGTCAGCTTAACCTCTTAGGCTACACCTACTTCCTAGGGCGGTTAACAACATGTGAAAGCCTGAAATGTAATTTGCTCTTTACCATTTTTTGGTAGAACAACTTTTCATAAAGAAAGCAAGTAGCCCTAGCAATTTGAGCAAGGATATGAGTGCTCAGTGGACAGCTAAAAGACTGGACCAAAGAGAAACACAATCATAAAAAGCTAGCACCTACAGTAAAGGTATCAAATTCATATATTCTGGTGCAACTTGAATAAGCAAAATATCATCAACAATTCAAAACTTTTGACTAGATTGCTCAGACCGGGTACATATGTCTATATCAATCATCAAAAATTCAGAAATTGGATTTGGATTAGATCAAGTCACATATAGTATCCTCCTGTCAAAAATAATGCGATTTGTTATTTAATTGCTTTATAAAAATTTTCATGAACCAAGACCAAACAAGTATTATCCGAACTGGAAAAGGGATCAGAAGATACAGAATATTAGAGGAGACATGGGAAAAGGGTAAACCGATGTTATTGCAATTTGCAAAAGCCAACTTAGCAAGTGATTAATGATTAAAAAGGTCAAATATATATATATATATATATATATATATATATATATATATATATATATATATATATATATATTATTCGATAAATTTGCCCTATTACATAAGCACATTGCAAAAACTCCGAGACTATGAACTCTAAGGTTGTATTTTCATAATCTCTAATACAGACCATGATTAATGAGACAGTGAATTATCTAACATGTCCACAGCTATTCAATGCAGTTAAGAAGCTGAGGAAGAAACCTCAAAAAACAAAGTCTACTATTCCCAGCATTCAACATGTGCAACTACTAAAGAAGAAATTATGCCTTTTTCCTCATGAAAGATATTAGGATCATAAAATACAACCTAACCAGATTGCATCAGAATGCTACTCAAAAAGAATCTGAAACTTCTCTACCCAACTACTTAAGTCAAACCAAATCAACAGGAGATATTAGGACCAAAAGAGCAGAACAAATCTTCACTGCCATGCCTCATGCTGTCAATCTGACAAATAATTTGTTCAAGAGCTTCCCGGAGCATCAATTCCGGCAGACTTGCGATTCAAGTAACGTATAACAGCATCTTCGACCCTAAATACAAGCAAAAATCAAATGAACAATCTTTGACCACTAAAATTATCTTCTTTTGTTTTGACTCAAGTGAAACCAAAATTCCATTACTTTAGAGTGAAAATGGCAAATTCAAGATTATGATTATACTAGAGAGCTGGTACAAGAAATAGAGAATGTTAAACAGAAACAAAGATAAATTGGATAGATAAAACTTACCATGACTGATTAAAGAAATCAGAATGGCGCTCCTTCTCTGCATTACGGCTGGCATCCCCAGCAAGGAGCTTTAAATCTTTGCTCTGTGATGCAATTACTGCGTTAACAAATTCTGCTGGAGACTGACTAAACCCCAGAAAGAAAGCTCTCCTCTTCTGATGCTCATGCATCTTCTTTATAGAATCACAAATTAATTGATCGCAAGCATCAATTTCTTTGTGCTTCTCAGTGCTTGCCAAAAATGCAGCAAGGTCTTTTTGTAATGGAATAGGAACATCAACTGCAATATCATAACAAGTTGTTCCAGCTGGGAAATTCTCTGATAATTTGATCCTGTGCTCCAAATGAATGGGCTGTGGGGGTGTTAAATGCTGACTTATCTTTTGCGGTACCATTGTGAATTTCATCTTATCTTCCCCAAATACCTTCTTAAGGGGGGGATCACACATGAAGAAGGATGGATCACTTGGCATCTGCAACTTTTTAGATTTCACATAGTGCCAAATTGCCACCGAAACTCTTGAACAGGTTTCTGCTTCAATCCCAAGAACTTCTGATAAAGCAGGCGAAAGTTTGAATTTTTCTGGCACATAATTCACTTCCAGTCTAATAATTGCAGTGAACTCCTTGTCCCCTCTCCTCTTTACTTCAAAGCCATCATTGAGTATTGGCGACCGAGCACTCTCCCACAGAATCACATGGTTATCTGGATATAGACTCTGGTCCAAGTATATTGTGATTTTCTTAAAGTAAGATGAGAATTTCGGATACGATTTCCGGGGCATTCCAGCCAAAACTGGGTCTTTTCCATCTTCTAATATCCTTCCAACAATCTTCAATGACCAAGAAGGAGGTTGTGCATTATTTTTCTCTCCTTGAACTTGATTTTCACAAGTGTTGAAAATATATACTCGAAGAGTTTTTCTTATGCAGGAAGGATTCTTAAGTGCCTCCTGAATGTCCATCTTCTTTCTTGCCAAAGCAGAATCTATCCTGGCCTCGAATTCAAGCAACTGAGTATAAAGTGGAGACTCAGGCAATGTTGCAGCCACTTTATCAGGTATCTCAGAAAGCTTTGGTTTCTTCCTAAGAGCAGCAGGGGTTAACTCCATGGTTTTAAATGGAGAAACTGTACTAGCATTGGAGGAACCACCTGTAGGCCTAGAAGGCGGTTTCTGGCTAGCCTTCTTGGTGCTTCCACTGCTGGGTGTGGACACAGTGGGGGACGATACAGCAGCATTACTAGAATTGGGGTTTTGCAGATGGGTAATGGAATGGTTAGTTGATTGTATCTGAGATTGGAAGTGAGCATGAGCTGCCTGTGCAAACTGTGAATGACCTAACACTTGAGCTTGTGGTTCAGAAAGCTGAAAGTGGCCAGGGAAGGAGGATGCACCTTGAGCTTGAGGTTGTGAGTGTGAAAGAAGGTGAGATGATTGGTTGTTCATGGGCAAAGACTGTGGTTTTGCACCAGAATTGGCAAATGGAGAAGGTGCGCCTAAGCTTTTTGCAGGATTATTATTATTCATTGAATGTAGTAAAAAAAAAAAAAAACTAAAAACTTATTGCCACATTAACAGCTCAACCCTCAAAAGAAAACCTCATAAAATCACCAGCAACACTAAAATAAAATCCTAGGCACCCACCAAAACGCTATCTGTTCGCATCATAAGCAAATTAAAAGAGCTCAATTCGAAACAAAGCTCTGAAACCCTAGTCTCAGAATGAAGCTCTCTTGGTACCAGTCAACAAATGAAACATACACCCAATGATACAAAATTACAAACCAGTAGAGCTCAAAACTCGCCCAATCTTGCAATTTCGGTTTTTTTTTTTCAAACAGTAGCTATCTGTACAACTTACCGCCTCACCAGAAATGAATGCTAAACCAATATGTTGAAACCCATACATAAAAATATAGAATTTAAAATAAGGAAACGAGAAAAAATATTTCTTACAATTTCAAGTAAGGTCTCAGCGGTGAAATTATACGCTCTCTGCATTTGCCCCTGTCTCGAAATTCCCTCTGGACCCTGGTTTTAGATCGGCTGTCAATGGAGAAGCCAATTCTGGTTTTTCCGGTTAATATTTATTCTATGACGCTAAATGACATAAACACCCTTGTTTACATGTAAATTTTTCAATTAACCATATTGGGCCTAAGCTAGCCCATATTGATATTAGTAAAAGAAGAAGCCCAAAATTAAACAGTCTGGTTAAATAATGGGCTCAATTGGAAGCCTATCTAGCCAACGTAAAACAATAAACCCATCACTAGGGTCCTGTTTGGTTGGTGGTGATATATGATTCATTAATGTACTATACAGTATAATATAATAGGATACGATATAATTTTAACGATATGATATTTAAAAATATTGTATGATAGTATGTGATTTTATAATATTTTATGTTTGATTCAATTATATGGTATTGTATAATTTTATTATAAAATTGACATAATTACCCTTTGATTTTTAAAAATCAAAATATTTTCATAATTATTAATACTTTAAAATAATAATTTTAATATTATCAAAAATAATATTAATATTTCTAAAATAATTAATTTAATATTTATTTAATAAATATTAATTTAAAAATTTAATAAATAATTTAAACATATTATAATCTAAATAAATCAAAATATTATAATAAATATTAGATATATAATATTTAAACATTAGTAGGAGTAATGAGGATAATGGAGTAATAGTAATTTATTATAGATAGATAAATAGTTATAAAATTAATTATAGTAAAAAATAAAAGTAATAAAGTTAGAATAGTAAAAGTAAATAATGAAAATTATGAAAAATCACAAAATCAATGATTCTCAAAATTAGATAAAATAATAATTTGAAAATTATTGATCAAAATTATAAAATACGTTATCATAACAAAAATTATACTTTCAAATATTGTACTAAAAATATAATACATTCATAAATTATATCGTAACATTTTTGAGTCACATACAGAATTGGGCGGAGGACTTGTTTAGCTGGAAATCGAATTATCGGCAGAAGTTGCAGCCATGGTGGGTTAGCATAACCCTTTGTTTGAATCGATAAAATTGAGAGTAATTGAAGGAAAAGTAATTAGAACTCATTCTACTTTACACTGTTTGATATTTTAAAATACAAAATAAATCAGAGTAGTTGAAGAGAAATTAAATTTTCTAATTTACTCCATATCATTAAAAATATTTCTCTTCGATTTGGAGAAAAAACGAAATAAATGAACGAATATAAGCAAGGTAATGCACGGCTGCGCATTACCTTGCTTGTATCCATGCACGGCCAAACATGATTTTAGATAGAAAAATTTAATTCACTCTCTGCTTGTTAAATTATTCAAACGGCAAAAATAAAAATAATTGAAAACATAAATTTTATTACTCCTATTTTCACTCATCAAAGTAAATTCAATTTACTCTCATTCAAACATACGGCGAAGGATTTGGAAAATTCTCAAAAGTTTTTATTGTGGAAAATAACAAAAACAACAGTAATAAAGTATTTCGCTTGCTAAAGCAGTGAAATTTTCTTCAAATTTTTGAGTTCTGTTGTATTTCATTTCTTACGGCTATTTGTCTGATTGATTTTCAGGTGAAGTATTCGAGAGAACCCGACAACCCTACCAAGTGTGAGTACTCAATCTCAATTTCGAATCTTTTGGCTTTAAAGTAATTATTTTTGGTAGATAAGAAGATTTAGAATCTAGAATTATGTTATAGAATTTGAGCGAAAATCTCATTCTGGTGTTATGCATCATTTCAGCTTTCAAAGCCCGAGGCTCTGATCTACGAGTTCACTTCAAGGTATATTATGTTCTTTTCTATTATTTCAAAACTAAAGCTTCTGAACTTTGCTTCAGCTATATCTTTAATTTTGGGGGTCCCCATTTCATTCATATCTATTATACGTTATGTGGCGTTTAATTCTATTTTAGATGACTTAGATGAATGAACTGAATTTCCTAATGATGGGTTAATATATGACGAATTTTTCCTTAATTTTTATTTTTCCGTGATCTTTATATTTTCTGAAGCTCTCAATCATTTACAATCACGATATTCTACAAATGATTTTGTGCCACCATCTTTAGTCATAGATTTCGCATTCCCTGTGAGAGCTAAGATATGAATTCTGCATTATCATACCAGTTGCTCTATATGCTGCATAAAGTTTAAGATCCCTTAATTTGTCAGTAGAAGCCCAAACATAGAATTAGGATTTGCCGTCTTTACTCCTTTAATTGAAAATTTCTCACATAGGATGACGTTAATGGTGTACCTGTCCATTTGATGTGAGTGATACTTTGTTTGGCTCTTAGTTAATTCTCAAGGAAAAGTTTGGAAAAAATAAATGAATTTCTGTTTTCCTATTTGATCATGTTTCTCATAATAAGCTTAGGAAAGTTATTCACTTTTGGAGTCTCTGTACATGTTTTGGTGGGTGACTGATGATGCCTTCAGAACCTGAATAGGAAAACACATGTATTTTTCCAGTGTCTTATCTTACGATAAATGCAACACCGACTATGGATTGGAACTATATCAACTGGCTATCTGTCTATTAAGTGCTTTCTGTTGAAAAGAATTAGTAATTGTGGTAGTTATTGTATATTGGGTACTGAGAGTGCATTGCATATGCAATTTTATCATTAAGAGTATTTGGTATTTTGGCTGGCATTTTTATTTTCTTCTCTTTTTTTCAAGTTGTCAAGTTGAAATCTTTGCTTCCCATCTGTTTTTCAATGCACTATCATTTTGTGTTCATGTTGTTGAATTGGTTCCTCTTGCTTGATGGTGGCTGTTTCTGTATCAGAATACAAGAAAAACTGCTCATGCAATTCGGAAGTTGCATTTGGCGAAGGCTAAGAGGTACTTAGAGGATGTTACTGCGCACAAGCAAGCTATCCCTTTTCAGCGTTTCTGTGGTGGTGTTGGGCGAACTGCACAGGCTAAGAACCGTCATTCAAATGGACAAGGACGCTGGCCTGTGAAATCTGCGAAATTTATTCTTGATTTGCTCAAGAATGCTGAAAGTAATGCAGAGGTAGTTTTTCTTTCTATCTTATTCTTGAAGCATTATTTATACTGGTAATTGTTGCTTTCTGACATTATTGTCATTTTAATCCGTGTACTTTTACAGGTGAAAGGTTTGGATGATGAGTCACTCTACATATCTCACATCCAAGTCAATCAAGCACAAAAACAACGGCGTCGGACTTACTGAGCCCATGGAAGGATTAACCGTAAGTGAATTCTTTCAACCATTTGTTTTTGTGTGCCCTCGCCCAACTTTCATCTTGCTTTGTTGTCTTCCCTCACCCCAACTTTTACAATCTACATAGTTAATGGTGATCTATAATTTTCTTTGACAGCTTACATGTCCTCACCATGCCACATCGAGTTGATTTTGTCAGAAAAAGAAGAACCTGTTCAGAAAGAGGTAATGTTACGAATCGTAATTTCTTAATGCTTCACTTAACGACTTTGAGAGCAATTCAGTCTATGCCTTGGCTGTTAAATAATTTTTGTTGGGTTCCTTTGGGGATAATCAGATGTAGATATTTCCTTTTCACTTTAGTCAACTGTAGCTATAATGCTTAGGTTTTGTTTCGTTTGCTGGATTCAGACATGGAGATTATGTTCATGCATGTGAATAGAAATTCATTGTAGGATTCTAGGGGATTTTAATTTGATAATGCAACTTATCATTGTTTGATTAGATTTAAGAAATTACTTTGGGTTCACAATTTGGACAGAAATCTTGTTCAATTAATAAATTGAAATACCCTGAAGAAATTGCAGTTCAAACCGCTCCAAACGAGGTCACACCATATTCATAAATCTAAACATCATGAATCTAATTAATTAAAAAAATTGCTGAAGTGTCAACAGATAATTCATGCCAAAATCATCACCAAATCCTATCTATTGAAATTTTCTAGGCGTATCAGTAGAGAATTTTGTTAATGTAAACACTTCCCCTAACATTTAGTTATCCATGTTGTTTTCCAACTATTTTGGTCCTGTTGTTCATGTTGAAATTTGTTGAGGTCAGTTTCTCTACGGAATTTCCATCTTGTAGTCTACTAAATTCTCGTATACATTCACTTCAGCCTCTAATTTGTTGGTCGGTTGATTGGTCATATTTTACTTATTGGTGTCCTCTGTCAGAGTATGGTATGATGTTGCATCTGATAACATATATATGGTTGGTTTTGCAGCCTGAAACCCAATTGGCTCCTAGGAAAACGAAGGCTTAAATCTATGCAGTGGGTCTTCCTCCTGGAGACAAGCTGAACTTGCGCTCGGATTCTCTTTGCAATTGTCACTGCAAACAAGAAAGTTACCCATGCTCTTTTTTTTTATAAAATATGTGCAAATACGACATTTGTTGTAGGGCATTCAGGCAGCTCGCTTAAACAAGTAAATGGCATAAGAGTCGCGAACCAGAAAGCTAAATGTATGTGGAGCAAACATAAAACAATTTTCCGGTTTGTATATCACCATTATAGCACCCGGTACATTCAAGAGACGCAATTGTCAAATATCCATCTCTAGTCCCCCTCTTCTGTAGTATCATTTACAATAACAAAAGGTGAACGCTAAGAAAACTCATGCAAGTGATTCCCAAAGTTACTCTTTAGGCTCTAGTATGTTCAATTCCCTTAAAATTCAGGGAATATTAGATAATAATGTAATTACACTTTATCATTTATAAACTCGAATCAGTTTTAAACTCCAAATATACAATTTAATCAACAATTTATCGTACAATCACTTGTTTGCTCACTTAAATTGAATCGGTAAAGTTAAGTATTTCATAGTGCATGACGCCTTCAGAAGGCAGCTTCAAGGTTGTACGGCTTCCAGAAGTTTCTCATAAACTTGTCTAGCCGACAAATCTTCCACCTGGTGTACCAAATTAATCATTAGTAAGCCATAGCCATCTTTAAGTAGCAAATTCCGGGATATTGAACTCATTCTGAAAATCAACCTCGTTCCTTATGCAGAGAAACATTAAGTTACCAAAATGAGTGGCCAGATGATTCTCTATGAATCAACCTCTAGCCATTGATGAGAATCCAAGACAACTCAATTAATTCAGTCCAGCTTGTTCATCGAGGTCATTGATTATAGTGGCATGATGTAGAAAAAATACACTTAAGATTATAATATCATCTAATACAGTTTTTGTGGTGAAATTGAGCGAAAGGAGCAATATGAAAGTAATAGGCAGGAAAGACTAATCTTGTAAACTTCCACAAATGACTGCTAGGCTCATAAATATTACTTTCGTCTCCAAGAGAAACACTTCATTAACATGCCAGCATTGAAAACAGCATCAAAGAAACAGATTTAAAGAATAAAAAATAAATAAAATTTATCATTTACTCACAACAAGGAGTTTTGATTTGTTGTTCCATCCCCTCTGTAGAGTCATCTGGCTCAATCTCAGGCCCAACACCTGTGGGAAAAGGAAATCAGGTTCACTTGATTCTCAAAAATAGACAATTAAAGAGTGTACCTCTGTAGTGGCAACCTCAAAATCAAATAGAGACAAACAAAATAGAAGCCATACCTTCCCCATGAATTCCAAAAGTTCATTGTTAGCTTCCCCACGTGCTGCAGGAGCAGCTACAGTGACTCGAACATCATCAGCATTTACTCCTGGCAAGCAAATGAACTTTAGTCATCCAATCATATTAGAAAATTAAAATCTCTAGTTTAAAGAACTATACACTAACAACTTCTCAAGGTTGCTAGGTTATACAATCATGGTGTTTCTTTTCATGTCCCTCGCTGAATTCTTTGTCAAATTATATTGCGAACAAAAGTGTATTAAGAAACATATGCATGTTTTTTCTGTTTCCATTCATATATATATGAAAGCATGTATTCCCACCTTTTTCTCAAAACTGCATGCGCTTTAGGAGGTTAATTTTTCCCCCTGCTCTAACAAAAGGACAGTTTCTATATAGATGCACTGCTATAAAAGCGCCTAATAATGAATGCCACATGCTACAGATTCTATTGGTACCATTACCTTAATTGCTCCGCTGTAATAATGAGCTTAATCTTTCAAAGGAAGAGGGGAAGAGATTAGAAGAGCCATACCCAAATTACAGATATCATCTTAATGCCTACACTACTCAAGCTGACATAAGTGGCCTTGTCAGCAGTCTTGATATAAACATAAATCAAACAAATATATATATATATATATATATATATATATATATATATATATATATATATATATATACCACTATTGCCATCATTTGGGCTTTTTCTCTCAATGTTCTAGAGGTAGGCATTGATGCCTTGCTCCTCTCCCGACATACAAAATACAAAATACTGGAGCTGTGTTGCACAAAATTGTAAGCCCAAGAGTGCCTCTTTGGGCAGAATAGTTTCGAACATTATAACAAAAATAACACAATTTAGTTTATTTGCACCTACCCTGCTGAGAAGCAAAATACAGAAGATAATTAATATATCTTCAACAAATAACCATATACTTATTTATTGCGACTTGTCCCACAAAAGGGGACAAGAGGCTCCAATACATTTGATTGGTGCCAAAAAAGAGATGCAAGTCAAATAGTATGAAACGGATACACATCGAATTGGTACTAAGACTATCATTACTTGTTATTGCTGAGCGTTGGGCACGGTCTTCAACTTCAATAGCCACCTGAACAAGTCCTCCTTCCAACTGTGATATGCATGGAGGCACAGGAGCATCCTACATCATATTTCAGAGAGCTAAATGAAGAAATTTGTAGCATCTATAATCTTTCTAGTTTCTAATGCTTATATACAAAGAAGGAAAGAAGTATATGCTCAGAAGATGTGACATAAAATCTCATAATTCATTAATTCGGACACAAGGATGATTCCAAGTCTTCACCCAAAAAAATAGGTACCTGAGGATTTGTTTCAGCAGCAACTGTACCGAGTGCACTGTCAACAACATATATAAAAGAAGTCAATTCCAGATCTTCTTCTGCACGATAGCAAACAAACAGGCCACAGCCCATACAGTTCATACGGAATTGCTTCTCCAATTTCCCTTCGCCCCTGGAAAACAATGGCACATAGGATGTAAATTGGAGCTCCAAAACAGTTTCTTCTAGTATGAATTTGAATTCCAAGTAAAAAATATGTTTGGTCGATAAGTTAAACAAAAGAATGATTATTGAATTGACACAAAGAACAGTTCAAGGAGTTACATGAGCTAAACATGGATTAAATGTAATACTTTAACAGCTAAATCAATAGCTTGAATCTTGATATGACATTATGCATAAATAACACAACCTCTTCAATTTCTAAATTGGAAAAATGCTCATCAAACAGAGACAGGAGAATAGAATAATCATGAAATAACATCCAGATGCCAGGAAGAAATTATGTTAAACTAGAAAATATTATTAAGGTCTTCATAATAGTAAATTATCAACTACGCGAGTCCAAGGAATCCCTCAGACTCATGATAGTTCTTTCCTTATATTTCTGATCAAAGACCTCCCCTCCAAAAATGGCATCAATAACACTTGGCCACAAACGCATATAAAAAGCCAAAAAATGCATAAGATAGTCAAAACATAAAATAGACAAATATGTAAGCCCAGCACTTCTTGGTGAAATGAAAAAACAGGATGGAATCAGATTGCATTAAATTGGATTGAAGATAACTAGTAATACCGTTTCAAGAGAACTTTTCCTGCTTCAATGATGTTCAACCTGGCAAGATGCTTCCCCTTGTCCAATACATACGCTTTGTCAGTCTTCCTTTTTGGCGTTTTCTGCAACTGGGTATCTTGTTACAAACAAGTTTCAGTCTGAAGCAAATATCATAGTGAAGTTTATTTTGTACAGGAGTACAGAAATCATAAAAGAACTATATTATCGACCTCTGCAATGATTTCATGCATCTATAAGAAATCAACTGAAATTAAATCCATCCGTTTTGTCCTCTGAACATACTAAACAACCAGGTCAAACTACAAGCAACTTAAGCAGAAACAAGAACAGCTTTCGAGCTTATGTAGTCAATAATTTTGCTAATGAAACTGAGATTAATTTCCATTTAGAGGGACTGCCCTGTTAAAATAAAACTAGAACATCAGATATTGATTCAAAGGATTCTGTTACAGGCAATCGTACAGCATAAGAAACAGGGAAAAGGATGTATAAGATGAATCAAACAGAGGTGATCTTTCAAATATCTTCTTGCATTCGCAGATAAAAAATTCATTCGTGTATGGCACTACTGAAGGCTAATTTCGGATCTAACTGCAATCGTTTTGAGGCAAATCAGGGTATCCTTGCCCCTCTCGTGAATGCTTATATAGTTAAGCTTTAAAGGGAAATGTACCAAACTCATTGAAAAACTTAATTTCAACTTCATTACAGCTAGACATGCTAAAACTGATACGAGCAACAGATAATTCTTGGACATAGTGAAATAAAGGAATGGTACAATATGAAAAGAGTATCAGAATCCAGAATCTAGGTATATAGGAGAAGGAAGAGAGAAAGAGAGAGAACCAGTAATGAGGACATGAGAGCCACAGTGCTTGCAGTAATAAACGAAGAGATCGGAGTCCGGTCTATCCGGAGCTGCGTCTTCGCTCGAGTACGTGTGTGTTGTTCTCTTCGGCATCTCTCTGTACCCCTCCTCCCCCCCTCCAGAAGCATAGAAAATTAGAAATTAATCCTCGCGGGCCGAGTCGTTTACGTGGACATCAAACGGCGACGTTTGTGTTTCTTCTTCTTCTGGCAAACAACTTTGTTTAGCTAACAAAGATTGGGGTGAGAAAAAAAACCGAAATTTCAATTAATCAAAAAATTGAAATCGAATCGATTTTTAAGTTAATCGAATTAAAATTTTAAATTTTAAATTTTTATTTTAAAATAAAAATCGATCGTTAACCGAATATATATATATATATATATATATATATATATATATATATATATATATATATATATATATATATATATATATTATGAATTATATTTTAATTTTTACATTTATATTTTTTATTTTTTGTGTAATTTATAAATATTATGATATATAATTTTGTAAAATATTATTAAAAAAATATATTTTTAGTAAATAAATATTGAAATTATGTGCATAATTAGCATTTTATTGTTAGTTTTATATTGAATATTTTAAATTTTTATAATTAATTATGAAAATTTTATTTTTATTTTGATTATTTTAATGGATATTGTATTTAATTAGTATTTTTTTCATTTTTAAAGTATTTTTAACTATTATAAATAATATTATAAATTGTATAATTTATTAAATTTATATATTAAAATTCTTTAGTGGTTAACCGATAAACCGATTCGAAAAATCGAGTTAAAAATTAAAACCGATATAGCAGTTAACTGATAGTAATAGACTAATTTAAAAAAATTATTAATGGACCGATTAACCGATTTATACTCACCCCTAACAAAGACGCAAACATCAACTAGATTTCTTAAAATTCATTTCATTGTCCAAATACTCTCTCCCTCCATTTTTTTCCTATCATTTTTAGTAAAATTTAAATTTTTTATTCATTACTTTTATATTTTCAATATAATTTAATTTATTTTTTGAATTTATTTTTCTTTTTTAATAAAATTATAACCAATTAGACGTGATAATTTAGTTTTAATCAGGTAATTTAATATTAAATTTAAATCTATTTATTATTTTTTATTCCAGTAAAAATAACAAAAGTCACAGATAAAAAAAAACGGAGGGAGTCAATTATTCATGATTTTATTAGATTAATTCCATCCTTAAAAAATCAAATATAATATAGTTCAATGACACATTTAGCTTAATTGAAAGAATACTCAATCACTGAGCTTGTAGTAAATTAAAGTTGCTAATTAAGAGAATAAATTT
Source organism: Excoecaria agallocha (assembly GCA_037975025.1). Lineage (NCBI taxonomy): Eukaryota > Viridiplantae > Streptophyta > Magnoliopsida > Malpighiales > Euphorbiaceae > Excoecaria > Excoecaria agallocha. Next base: position 36,899,066 of record CM075809.1, read on the forward strand.
TGACATAAACATATCAATGTGATGAAAATAGGTAAAAAAAATATCTCAATTAGGGTTTTTTAATAGTTTATTTGACTAATTTTATTTTGTTAAGGATTAAATTGCCATAAAATGATTAGGAGTTTGATTGACTATTGTAATAAATTTGAAGACCATCGACATACATTAATATTGTCATTTCTGTTCTGATAGCGGAGCTACATATCTTTGCAATTTCAGCTAAGAAAGTTGGTATATCATTTGCTGGGAAAACTACTTGACTTTGTAAAATTAATGTGCATTTAAAGTTTAAACATTTTTTTAGTATAGCACATTCATTCAACGAGGAAGTATTTTTCACTTAAAAAAATAGTTGCATCATTGAAAATAAATTAGAAATTCTTATTTATACCAAGACCCTAAATAGTTTGTGCTGTTGTCCCGTGCTCTAGTTCTTTTCTTGTAAACCTGCAACCAAATTATAATAGGAAAAATATTGATGATAACTAAGGACATTAACAAGTGCTAATTGGAAGTTCTCTTTTAACTCAAATTTTCATTGGCTCCTTCAGGATTGAAACTTAATGCTATGGGAGTTTCTTTGCAAGAAGAATAGCTATGTAATATGTTGTTTTTGCTTTTCTTCTAAAAAAAATTGTTATTTGTAGCTTTTTGTTCATGAACATAACCACGAATGTGACCGTAAATAAAACGTAGGTCCTCACTTTTTTTCATGTTTATGATCATAAGGTTCCCATATTATGGCCTGGTAATAATCGTAATTATTAATCTGAAGATCAGTATGCTGATGGATAATTCTACTCAGATACTGTTATTATTATATTTTGAGGGAGCCCTATGTACGTGGAAAACAATCCCCTTGGGAATGTTTCGCACGTAATAGCAGTCTTTTGCATATGAAACTTGCAGTGGGACAATTTGTGTACAAGCATAATAACTTTTGTTAATAAAAAGTTGTACTTAGCAGCTAATTTTAATGAACTTGTGATTGTAAGCCCATTTTGATGTAGCACAGTATAAGAGAAAAAAAAGTCCGTGTTTTATGCTCGTATAAAACAAGATATTTGATGTAGCACAGTATAAGAGAAAAAAAAGTCCGTGTTTTCTGCTCGTATAAAACAAGATAATGTTTCTACAACTTTTTTATCAAAATGTAAATAGAATATGGCTAAGAATTGAAGTGAGCCCAAAAGGAGTCTCTCTCCCTGGAACAACATCCCCCTTCATCGTTGGTTTTCTTAAATAAAATGCTGCACATTCAACGTGTACGTCAACTCTTATAGTTTAACGTTAGGGAAGGCGCTTGGTTAAATGTCCTGGTGATCTAAAGACGCAACAAGATTTTCAGAAAACAAGATTCATTCAATAAAAATATGGTTTCAAAATTATCACTCCGAAGAAACTACAATAAAAATAAAAAATAAAATAAAATAAAATAAAAAGCATGTGACTCGGAACAAAACCACAAGCAGCAGCACTTAATCAGGTCATTTTGCATCGAAAACAAGGGAACAGGACGCCCAGAAATGCGAGATCTTTCACTAACGGAAGCCTCACCCCTGCACCTAGCCCCAGAGACTCTGCAAAATGAACAAAAATTGCATATTAAAACATGCAAGATAAAATAAATTAGTAACAATTTTCAACAAGTCAAAAGTCCTTATGTTTTTGCATTTGCAGTTCTACTCCAACAATATATAACCTAGATTAATTGTTTGCTTTACTTACATATCTTGTTGAAGGCCACAATATCACAGCTCTGGACATACTCATTCACTGGTTCAACTGTAAGATGTTCCTCGATGAGAGTATCCACAGAAACCAAGTCATCCACAATTGTCATCATAATCTGCAACTTCTTTATACCATACCCAACCGGCACAAGCTTAGCTGCCAAAGAGAAGGTCAAATCATGATTAGAACTATTTTTATTGCTACAAGATCAAGTCAATACTTTTTCTCTCACTTTTTTTTCAGCAAACACTAAAAATTATAAATAATATTTAACAATGCACTAATAAAAGTCGTTCGCTTCAGTTACTTAACAAGGAGAGACAAATGGATCTACTTGAAAGTTCAGGCTAAGGGCGTAGGATAGCAAAATGGTGTATACTTTAGCCAAACCTACTTGCTCTTCTTTCTTCCACTAAAGGAAGCAAACTTCCTTAAAAAACTTCAAAAACTTCCTTAAAAAACTTCGATAGCAAAACAAACTTCAAGTAAAAGTTCAGTCCTACTAGTGGACTTACATGCTCCCCAAAGCAGTCCTTCCATCTGAATGCTTCTAACTGCTTCCTCTAGCTTTTGCATATCGGTCTCGTCATCCCATGGTTTGACGTCCAACAGAACAGATGACTTGCCAGCTGAAAAGCAAATAGAAGGCATATTTTGTAAGCAGGCAACAATTCCCCACAACCAACATATTAAATGATTCAAGGGCGACAGAATTGCCAGCCACATTGCTACATGCACGACTATCTTTACAAGATTCTAAAATATTCCCTTCTTGATGACTGAGAATTAGAAGGGGAAAAATTAGCAGCTTACATTCTTTCTTTTTTGCAGATGCCTTAACAGCAGCAGCACGTTCTTCTGCGGCCTTCTTTTCCTCTTCAGTCTCTTCACCAAAGAGATCTACATCATCATCATCCTCAGCAGCAGAAGCCTGAAGAGCATATTTGAACTTTTACATGTTAGAAACAGAGAATTTCACAGTGCAACTATTTCTCGAGAGTCCTAATTGGACAACATACTTGTAAGATCCTTTAGAAGAAACAATCTCTACTTCCAAAACAAATATTCTGATCAGAGTGAATTCTGAGAACCATTAAGTACAGCTTGATAAGAAAACATGAATTCTAATATTATAAGGGATTGGAAGAAAAAAAGTTTACCTTGGAGTCAGCAACAGGAGGAGTTGCAATTGCCTCTTCTGTGATGGGAGCAAACCCCTCAACAGTGATTCCTGAACCTTCTGCACACACACCACTGAAAAAGTAACCAAGATACATTCAGCCCCAGCCATCATTGAGAAACCAAATGTCCTAATACTAGCAATAAATAATGCAAATTTCGTATGGGGAGTTAAATTAGTTCAAGTTATGAGGACTTACGAGATTCTCAAGAGAGCATCAATGTGGGAGTACCACCGGGATACATTAACAAATTCAGCTGATGGAGATTTTGGCAGAGCTGCATACACTGTTAGATCATCTTTTGAAGCCTGGTACCTGAGAGAGCAAACTCACAAACAAGAAGCAGTCATGAAAACTTAAAAGAAAGTGTTTGTTTTGTTAATTGAATATTCTTCTAACTTCAAGACAGAAGAAAAACAGTCACAAAACAAATAAAATTACACGATAATAACACCAAAAAACTTACCCAGTGATATAACTGCGAGTAAGGAGGTAATCATCAAGCTTCTTGAGGCCAGCTGATGAGCCAAGATCGTAGAATGAGACTGCCATTGCCAACTACCTGGGATTATTTCTATTAGAATGCATGAACACGAAAAGATAAAGAACTTATAAGATAGACTTTCAGCACATAAAAAAAAAAAAACTATCAATGCCGCAGTTCTTCAAGGAATTAGACCTGGATAATAAATTCATGCAAAAATAAGCTGAATAAATAGAATGAGCTGGTGTATTTATGATTGAGATAAAAACATTATAAGGAGCTGCAAATAAATTCGCAGCTTTCACTGAAGTCAACATGTTGACTCATTCGACATGGAACCAAGCAAGTCAAGCTCCAAGAAAATCAAAAAGTAACCATTAAATCGAAGAAGTAGTTTATTAAGCCATCTGAGTTCGATGGATCGTGCTTGCATCAAAAAATCAGTTTCAATAACCAAAATTCGCAACACTTTAAGAAAGTAATAAACAAACGTATAATTCATAAACAAAACAGTACGAGAAACAGCAGATCTGCGATCTTACCCGATGCCGAGATGAATATACTCTCAGAGAAGTGGCGGCTCAAGTGAGGCTTAGGGTTCGTGAAATTTGTCCAGGCACATGTATTTATAGACAAGGGGAGTGATCTGCTGTCACGCGGAATAAGGAGTTATGTTGCTCTTTTTGTTTTGATTAGGGACATTTTGGAATTTTCCTCGGCATATTATCATAAACTAATCGTTTGGTGTGTTCGGACGGTCCGAATTCATATATTAGGGTTGATTCGTAATGTCAAGTATAATCTTCACTTAAAAAAATATATTAAATGTATCGAATGAAAAATATAAAAGTTGTAATTGTACATATTAAATTTATTTTATAATTTTATTAGTTACTCCCTCCGTCTCATTTTAAAAGTCTATTTTCCTTTTTCAAGAAAATTAAAAAAAATAATTGAAATACATTAATTTCATAAAAAATTGATATGAAATGATAAAAATAACCTTTTTTATTTTTAAAATATTTTATTTAATTAGAATCTGATAAAAAAATTATTATCTTAATAAATAACTACAATAAATGTCACATTTACCAATCAATTACTCCCGTTTTACTATATACATTTACAGCATGGAACATGGAATTACGTTGCCATTATCCATTTACAGCATGGAACATGGAATTACGTTGCCATTATCCATTTATATTGCCATTATCTTTCAAAATATGGAATTACGAAATTTTTTCCCTTCCCTCCAAAATCATCAACATTTTAATTCTTAAAATTATAAATGTGTATTTTTCCCACCAAGAATTATTCTATAAAATGCTCAATTATAGCTTAATGTTAATCTTAATCTTAATTCAAGTTTTTCAATGACTAATCATCATTTTCTTTTTGATTTAAATGGTCCACAATGCACAGAAGATGAGACAATTGCAAAAGATAGAAACAACCAAGAAGGAAATATACATCTTCTGGTTACATTTAATTAATACATATACACACACACATATATATGTGTACAAGAAACAAAATAAAGGTAAATTGTTTTTATAAGAAACCCAATTTTGGTCATCCATTCATTAATTAATCAAGTTTATAATATATTAATATAAAAATATTATATTTATTTATGATTATAAAAAATTATGAATTCTTTCTTTATGTATCAACAAACTCAATGGGCGCTATTTCTTAATTAATGGAAGCCGTTTTGCTAATTTGACATTATTAGATATAAATTTATTTAAAAAAATAAAATTCTACAAATATTTTTTTTATATTTGTATAAAAAATATTATTAATTCGATAATAATAATATAATGGAGGACAATAGTAATAATAATAATTTACATAAAACTAATAATGCAGAGAATAATAATAATTTACCAATATTTAATAATATTAGTATTTCACTTGTTGATAGGTTAAAAATAAATAAATTATTTTTTATCCATATTTAATTCGACAAGGGAGTTTATTATTATCGACTCCTTAGCAAAAACAATGACTCGAAAGATTTAGATATCTAATCCAATGATATAATAGCACAACTATATTTGTTTTTTAGAATTTTTTAAAGCAAAAAAAATATTAAAACAAAATTTTGAAGAAAAAAATTAAAATAAAAAATTGAGAAAACAAAAAAGATTAAAGTAAAAAAATAAATTTTTTGAAGTAAAAATATTAAAATAAAAAAATTAAGAAAACAAAAAAGATTAAAATAAAAAAAATTAGTGAATTATATTTTTTAGAGTAAAAAAATATTAAAACAACACTTTAAAAGTAAAAAAAAAAAATTGAGAGAACAAAAAGTATTAAAGTAAGAAAAACGAGAAAACTGCTGGTATGTTGGATTTGAACTTGGGATGGTTTTAATTGTATTTTCACACTACTCATCCAAAATGCACATTTTGTAGGTTTTATACTATAAAATATATACCGATAAAAATATAGGTCGGTTTGATTAATTCGACTTCCCACTTTTAGGAATCGAATAGAACCGATTAAATGAAAATTTATTTCGATTCAAATTTGAATAAACCGAATTAAATAGATAAAAAATCATTCGTTTCCGGTTCAATTTTACACAGCCATAGTGATATAAATAAAGATAGCATGGATAATTCATAATTTTCCTGAAAAAAGGAATTGTGAATTTATTACAGTGTGCTTATAACATTTGTGTTATATTTTTGTTTCCTTTAATTATAAATTATGATTTCACCATTAATTTTATCCTAATTAAAATCTGAAGAAAATAATAAAAAAATTGCAGTCTATTTCTAAAAAAAATGAGAATTTTGCATTATATTATTATTTATAAAAAAATTTGAGAATTTTGCATTATATTTTTGTATTATAGTATACATTTTTGTATTATGTTATTATCTATTTTATTTATTAATTGCCAATTGAACGAATATTTTTTAATTTCCAGATTATTCGGAGCAGTGTAAGCAGAAAACGAATGATTGGGGATTGTTCACGTCTTTTAAAAAAAATACTAAAAATTGGTGGAAGCAGATATGTCAAAATTCGGCACAAGGATGACCGGTTTTCAGCATGATGTGGGATCCAATAGTCCGGATTCCAGCACTGATTGAAGCTGATTTTCAAAGGTCTTGTCCAATCAGTCATGTGAGTCCCACATGTCGAATTCCGGCATATTTAAGAACCGATTTTCAATACACTAAAATTTTAATTTTGTTTACTGTAATACCAGATTTCGAATTTTTTTAAAAATAATCATATTTTCAAAAAAAACCTCCGCTAAATTGTTGGGGATGCAAAATATTATATATATATATATCGAAATTACGTTTTACAAATTTTCCTTTTATAATTGTAAAATTTAAATTTCATTATCAATTAAATTAGAAAACAGATACAATAAGGAAAATATAACTCCATTTATTTTTTATTCTATCTATTTCCTTTCCATTCTCCATTTCTCTTTATTAAAAGAAATTAAATTTCAAGCGCACCAAATATAGCGTAAGAGTAAGAGATCAATATACGAAAATAAGTTATTTTTCTTATCTCCAGCAAATTAAATGGAAATGGAAATTTCAATAAAAAAATTGCAAAACTATTATTTTAAGAAAAATACAGAAAATTTATCAAGAAGAAGTCCATTCCGGCTTTTTGTTTTTGCGTGCTTCCAAATGTCACAATCTAAACTAGTCATCGAAGTCCTTGCTTTAAAAAATTAAATTTAAACAAAGGATGCCTTAACCTTAATAGTAATTCAGGATAATTTTATAGGAATATATTCGAGATTTGTTTATATTATTTTTTACTTCTTAATCTCTGCAAATGACAGAGAAAAGTGCTATAATCAAGTTAAAATAACATAACATGGTATCCTATACATAAGTGGATAATTACATTTCTTTGTCCTATGCAAAGTCAACACCTAATAGCTTAAAAATAATAAGTTAAATACTTTGCAGTATTAATAAATTTGAATTTAACGACATGGCAAAATTGAGTTATCCATTAAAAAATGATTTAAAAGGGTTCATAATTTTATATCAACAAATAAATTTTAGACTTTTTAAAGGCATCCATATAAATGTGCCAAAACTAAATATAACCGAAAATCTAATCAATCGGGTTATTTTATATATTTATTTATTTTTGTTCATTTTAATAGCACTGTTGTTGTAGGTCTATACATTATATGTATTTTTATATTTATAATTATATTTTAGTATATATGAATTATAAATTAAATAAATCTATAATTCAGTTAGATTGGTTTTTCTTAAAAATTAAATCTATATAACTCGCATTTTGGACCTGTTATCTATAAAAAGACAATACGCTTTGTTAGGGAAAAAAAATATATGAAAGATGGATAATAGAGATGTAGAAAGTTGCAAAGATTGTAGGGCCAGTTTCTTGCTCATTACTCATTCCCCAACCGTGCATCTAAAATTCGAAGCAATAATCACTGCGGAGTTGACTTTAGCAGTCATACATTCGCCGCGCCGCCGTCATTTCTCTCTGCTCTAACACCAGACGTTCATTTCCGTTGCTGCCTCGCAGCATGCATGAAAAGTAAAAACACTGGCTTTCCATTTTCTGTTACAAATAATTACAAGGAAATAACGATCTACTATTAAAAAATTGACACATAATTTGTTTATTTGGATAGGGATGATCACGGGATGGAGATCCTCAGGCTTCGGTGGGACCCATCCCGTTTGGGGCAGGAAATTTCCGAATTTTCTCATATACGGAGATGGAAATGGAGAAAAAATTTCTGTTATAAAATAGGGGGTGGGGACGGGAAATATGGTATCTGTCCCGTAAAAAATATATATATTTTTATTTTAAAATATAACATTTTATAAATAATTAAAATTAAAATATAACTTAATTTTATAACCATTAAGTTTTAAATTATACTTTATTTTAAATTTATAAATAGTTAAAATTTATATTAATTTAAATTATGATTGATTTTAAAATTTTTATTTGTTAAATATTATATTTTAATTATTTATAAAATATTATATTTTAAAATAAAAAAAATCGAATGACAGGAATCTCCGTAAGGTGGGGGACGGGGGGAATTTTCTTCTCATTCTAGAGTCGGAATCAGGGACGGGGAATCCCCGATCCCAGCAGGATAGTGAGTGGAGATACAATCTCCGGCTCTGTTCCGCCCCTTCCCATGAGCATCCCTAATTTCGATCTACTCTGTGAAGGCTCGTAACTAATAATTATTTATAAAATCCAATTGTTGCGAAGGCTAATGTTTTAATCCGTCCAATCGGGTGTCCTCCACTTAAAAGCATCCGAATTAAGAACATTGAACAAAATTTCACTCCAAGTTTTGAGATAAGCATGATTTAAAGCTTCTATGACTAACTATAAGCTGCTTTTTTATTTTGTCTCTTAATCCAAAGACGTCGATCGGCCTATATTATTAATTCAAACTGGTCCATTGATTGGAATTCATTAGGTATCAAGTTCAATTCGTCTTATTTATATTTTAAATTAGTTGTTTCAAATAGATTAAAAAAATCAGATTAAATATTATCCGTTTTAAAACAAATAATTTCAAGTTCATAACATGTCAAATAAATATTTTTTTAATAGCCATTTAATATCTTAAGTTTACTATATCCATCTAATTATAATTCGCGCTCAATATATTCACAAATTAGATAAAAATATTTCCTTTTAAATATTTAAATTTACACAAATTTTAAAATTTAAATTCAAAACCTGTGATTAAAAAAAAAATACTGCTATCTCGTTTAATTTATTTGAAAATGAAGTAAACCTTTTTACTATTTTATAATTTCAACAAATGGGAAATGTTTTTCGTGCAAAATGGTTTAACCAAAAGAATGTTTTTACGTTCAAAAAAGTTACCATTTCAATCTCATTTGGACACGCACAATTTGTATTTTACGAGAATAAAGAAATGCAATTAATATTATTAGAATAATACGATATATATATATTTTTATTAAGTTATTTTTATATTTATTAAATGTACGTACATGCTAAAAGTATGAGGCAATATTTAATATTTGATAATAACAGTGAATATTGGATACTAGGGGTGTTCATCGGGCGGGTTCGGGTGAACCCGACCCGAACAACACCATATATCCCAATCCAACCCTACCCTACAAATAATTCGGGCCCCTACTCAAACAACCCGTAAAAGTTCGGGCTCCACCCGAATAACCCGAACAATCCGAATTTATTTTTAAAATTTTTTTCTTTTATTTTAAATTATAAAAATTAGGTTCGGGTCGGGTCAACCCAACCCGAACTTTGTCCATTTCCATGAAACGGTGCATTTTTTAGGAGTTTTTTGTTTTTCGGGTTGTTCGGGTTAATGAGGGGTTAACCCGACCCGAACTCGAACAACTCCCAAATCTCCAACCTACCCGATCCTAACAACCCTAATAACCCTATTCGAATTTCTTGTTCAGGTCGGATTGTTCGGGTAGGATCGGGTTATGAACACCCCTATTAGATAAAGATCAATTAGAGAATTAAGCAATTATTATAGTATAAAAAAATATAGGGTATAATTTGGGCCAAATGGAAAAACATGTATTTGTTTGTTTAAAAATTAAAACGGAGGCATATAATTTTAGCCACGTCATCCAACAAATTGGCATTAAAATTTTGAGCGAATGTAAAACTTAAGTTTAAACTCTAAATTCCTTAAATAATTAAATTTAGATTATTCCTAAATATTTTTAAAATTTTCCTAAAATCGTATTTGAATTAAATGTAGATTGGATTTATTTTTGGCATATTGAAAATATCTTCATGGATTTATTTGTCCGGTTAAAAATATTTTATATAAATTTTTACCAAATAATATTAGGATTAATTCTAAATTTTATCTCATTATTTTTTGCCTGTAATTTTATTTCATTCATAACAATAATATTTTTGTATTTTTTTTGAGAATATGAACACAAGATTTATTATATCAGTAAAACTTTGCAGTCAATTGCTGACCTTGTTGATGATATTTTTTGTATTTAGTTGATACCAATTGAATAACTTTAAATAAAATCTAAAAAATTATAATATTTTTAATTCGATATCTGACGTGTTTAAAAACCATCCAATCGATTTTTTATATTGAATGATACCATCTTTATGCCTGCACATGACATCCGTCGGATCACAGAATAACTGCCGGATTTTTTAAACCAAAAAGTATTTAAGAAACAGAAGGAAAAGTTAAATTAAACCAGCTGACTAAACACCAATGCTGCCTGAACTGAAGACCATATAAACTGCTTCCCCGTTGTGGCGCATTCTAGGAAAAACCAAACGACCGTGGCTAAATTGCTCCGCAAACTGATGTGAAGTTGCTATCATACGCTGGTAAGCACACACCCTTTACAACATGTCACATGCAGAGGCATCGAACTTTCGTGCAACAACCCGACAGAGAAATTTTATTTAGATATTGCAAAAATTATTCATTGTAAAATAAAATATAAAAGCGGGAAAATAATAATAATAATAACATAAATACTGTATATAATTCGCTTTGAATATATAGAAATGTATAAATCGTACGGTAATAATATAAATATAAATATATAAATTATATCTCAATTCTAGTATTTAGGAAATAGAGAGAAGGAACGGAGAGGAGAGGAAACAAACAAGAAAGCAGAGTCATGGTTTCAACGAGGAGGAGTGGATCTCTCTCTGCAAACAATAACAGCAAGAGATCTTGCTCGCCGGAGGATAAGCCGCCGTCACCGAAGCGTCAAAAGGTGCAGAGAAGGAGAAAAATCCCAACCCAATCGTTTACTTCTTGGTTCTCGTTCCAACAGGTTTCGTTCTTGAGAAATTCATGTCAATTTTTGTGATTTGTTTGAGTTTCAGGGTGAAAATGGTGGAGCTTCAGAGAAAGCGATACCGGCGGCGGAGAATTCCAAGGAATTGTGTTCCCCCCCCGCCGCAGATCCCGCCGAATGTGGGCATGGTGATGCTCCAGTTGCTGGGGACGGCGCTGGAGAGATGATGACTTCGGGGAAGGCTGAAGCGGCTCCCGCAGTGGCTCTAGTGACGCCGATCGCGGAGGGTAGGTGATTTCGAGTTGTTTAGTCATTTTTTTTTCTTTGCCTTTTTGGGAAATTTGATGGATAAGTATTTGAAGGTTCTACACCGATGGTAGTGGATAAACCGAGAAGTCCATTTTCGTCGTGGAACTTATATCAGAAGAGTTTGAACTTTGACACCTCAACGCCTTGGTGTAAACTTCTGTCACAGTCTGCACAGGTACTCATCGGAAATGTTAATTCCAAGAATTGTGCTTTTGAATTTAGCTGAAAAATAAGTGAAACGCTTCTCTTTTTCTTTTTATATATTCAAAAATTTTGGATGATTGATTATTGTTGTTTCATTTTTAACGGCTCTATGGTTGCTGATGCTTGATATTCAGAATTCAAATGTAGTCATATGCACATCTTGTTTCACAATTGGTTCGAGCCGACATTGCAGTTTCCCATTGAAGGATCAGAGCATCAGTGGAGTTTTGTGCAAGATTAAACACACACAGGTATTATCTTTTTGGAAGCTAAGGATGTGCATAATGGGTAAATTCACATTTAAGGAAACTAGAGGCAGTTAGTAATTTTGAGGATTTTGCACTCAGATGTACTTTAGTGAAATTGTTTATTTTATTAGTTTCTTCTGGAGGTGAACTCCTTAATATGTACATGCAGTTTGAGTACTCACTGTTTGTGGACATGATCAGCGCGAGGGAAGTGTTGCAGCTGTGCTAGAAAGTACTGGAAGCAAGGGATCGGTGCAAGTAAATGGCGAAGTAGTCAAGAGGAACACCGGTCGTGCTTTGCACTCAGGAGATGAGGTGGTTTTTGGTGTGCTTGGGAACCAGGCCTATGTATCCTTTTCTCTCTCTCTCTCTCTCTCTCTCTCTCTCTCTCTTTGTATACTTTTACTTGTAGATTTGTTCAAATACACTCATGTTCATTCCTTTTTCATTAATTTTTTTTGTTTATGAACTGTGTCAATTTCCTTAATCTCTTTGCAACTTAGATTTTTCAGCAACTCATGACTGAGGTTGCAGTTAAGGGTGCAGAAGTGCCGACTAGTCTAGGCAAATTCTTGCAATTTGAAAGGAGGTCGGGTGATCCTTCTGCTGTTGCTGGAGCATCAATATTGGCATCTCTTTCAAGCATGAGGCAAGATATATCACGTTATAAGTCTCCAACTATGAGTACCAGTAAAATCCATCAGGGGAATGAGGTGCCTGCCCATTCTGTCGTCCATGATGGCACTGAAGTTGAGCTTGATGGCTTGGAGATCAATTCAACTCCAACGTTGGGGAGTGATAAAGCTACAGATATTGGAGCAATTGGCAAGAACATTCCTCACAATTGCAACCAGGATGCTGGCACAGAGGCAGGCAATGTAAAAATTTCTGGGGTGAATGATTTGATAGGGCCTTTCTTCAGGATGTTAGCTCAATCAACTAGTTATAAACAAAAATTGAGCAAAAGTATCTGTAAACAGGTATCGGAAGAAAGGAACGAATGGACAAGGGACTTGCAGCTGGCATCAACCTCTGGTATGTCATTGAGGTGTGCAGTATTCAAACAGTACATTTCTGATGGAATTCTTGATGGGAAAAACATAGAAGTCTCATTTGAAAACTTCCCATACTACCTAAGGTATAATATTTTTTCTTGGCAATGCTTATTTTTGAATTATCAAATCATGGATGAGTCTCTATCTGAGAGTATGAGTTGTTCTTTTCTTTGCTAGATTTCTAGTTAAGGCTTCATATCATGACTTCTTACTTTTGACTGCTGTATTTATGGCTTCAATAATTTGGAATACTCTGTTCATTTCATATGAGATTCTCTAAGTATTGAACCACGAGCTAGAAAGATCTGAAAATTGAAGATTAATTTAGTTTCTTGCTTGTTTCTAAACTTGTCTTGGAGGGACTTCTTATCACTAGGCATTGTGTTTTGTGTGTGTGTGTCTGTGTGTATACATCCAGGACACTTTCAGTGCTTTACTCTTCTTATTCTTAATTTCACTTCCCTACAATAAGGCATATCTAACTATGGGCGATAAGAAAAAAGACACGAGAAAATGCTCGACTGTTTTATGATTTGGAAACATACAACTCTAGGACTAAATTGCAGAGTATAATGATTCTCAATCTTTTTGGGGAGGGAGTGAACCCTTTTGCTTTTGATTCAAAAGTTTAAGATACATGTGATTAGAATGTGATCTGCTATCATTTAAGTATTAATATGAGCCCATTTGTGAAGAAATAAGGCTCATTTTAACTTTTGCTTCTTGTTTCTAATATTGGTGCATTTCTGGAACTTGGAATCAGTTTCTCAGTTGTGCAAAGTTCATATTGTAGTGGAACTATTTCAAAATATTTTCATTAAGTTGGTAGTCCAGAAGAAAAAAGAGCATCTGTGCAGTTCCTATACTACTTTTTAAATATTTGAGTATAGAATTCAGATCTTTGCTCCTTATCTTTTTATGCCAAGAATTCTTGTCTGTAAAATGGAGTTATGCCAATTTTGTAGACATAATATGAACATTGTAATAGTTTATTGTGTGCAGTATAACTTAATTTTTGTTATGTGTATGTCCATGCGTAGCATTTATATTGAATTGACTGCTTCCTAAATCGCTTTTAATTTAGCTTGAGTTATAGTGGGTGTTCAATTAATATATAGGTACTATCATATGTATATGTGAATACCAGATTTCCAACTTCAAATCACTATGTACAATATATAAATGTAAATTGGAATTTGCAATTTGCAAAGCATAAATAGTCCCTTCAAACTCTCATCAAAATCAATAATAATTTAGTGACGGAA
>CM075809.1:36913553-37010067 GCA_037975025.1 Excoecaria agallocha
TCAAGAAATGAATTAATGTATATAAGGATGACTAGTTCCATGCCTTATATTAATTCTGATATTTATGGGTAAGGGACTATGCGAAATTGCATTAGGTCACCAAATGCCATATGCATTTTCATTTAATTTGGAATGCTATAATATCTTGCTAGAGAATATATATAGCCTTTGAATTAATTTATTAATTCATTGCCAACATTAAATGGACCTATAGGATCGCACACAAAGCATTGGGCTTAAAATATTTAAATTAAGTATTGGACATTAATTTGGGCTTTTAATTAAAGTCAAATTAATGTATGTGCATTGGTTATAATATTGCTATTGGGCTTTGGTCCATGAGAGAGAGAAATTCAGCCCATAAGGTTTAATTTCAATTAATTAATTATCTTGTGTTAATTAAGTTAATTGAATATTAAAGCCTAAAGGAATTTAAATTAAATTAAATCACTTATATATTTAATTAAGTGATTTCATTTATTTAAATGTCTTATGTTTTATTTCAAATTTGAATTTAAATTCAAAGGAGTTTAATTCAAAATATATTACTTATCTTTAGGAAGTGATAGAGTTTGAATTAATTATCTTAGGATAGTTGAATTCAGATTAATGACTTGCCAAAGGATAAGCATATATATTAAAAAGAAATAAAACCCTAAACCTAATTTTTTTGTGGCATGAATAGTAACTCGTGAATAGTGACTCTCTCTCTCTTAATTCTTTTGTTCAATTTTTCACAAGGAGAAAGGATTGTTCCTCATTCTCTTGTGTTATTGAGCAGTAATAGCAATCTAAAGAAGTACAAAATCAAGTTTTGTAGCTTCAAACTGTAACACCCTATATCCCATGTTTACTATATCCAATGCAAACTATGCCATTTTAATTCATCAAGTCATATGACTATATCATCATACTGTAGCTATTGTACTTTCATGCTTAGCATTCATCATATCAATACATTTATATAAAGTAATGCTAATTTCATCATGCATGCATATACTAGTATTTTCACTATGAGCTTATTACAGTCTTCCCTTCTATATAATTTACATATACATATATTACAACCCTTATACATATTAAACATGTAAGGAACTAAACAAGATTTATCAAAAGTTTCCTACATCCACTTCTATAGACTGGTGTTGGCCTGTCCTGATGCAGAAATAGTTCCTGTGCAAAAGCCTTGCCTACTTAAAACCTACACGGATCAAAATAACCCGTGCTAAGCTATAAAGCTTAGTGGGGAATTCTAAACATGAATGACAACCACTCACAGTGGTCGTCAAAAATATAGAATAAACAAACAATTTAAAATAATAATAATAAGTTACATAACAAGATAACCTTTCACAATAAATTCAGCATACTTGAATTCATACAATTCATAATGAGATATGTATACAATGTAAACAGATATCATTTCATGCTTAAACAATCATTGTTAATCATAATAAATCAAATATCAAATGCATAGTTCATACTGTGCTTATTAGTGAAACATATTTGCTTTACTTTAGCCTGCTTAAGTTCTAATAGTGGATAACGGGATCGGTGGATACCCGAGGGTATCAAACGGTGGATATCCGAAGATATCAAAACTATGGACCCAAGTAGGGCCAACTATACTTTGGACCGGTCAAATGCTCGCACGTGAGCACCCACACGAGGGCAAAAATAAACAACCCTAATGGGCTGTGTAAGATCCAGCAAGATCGACTTTGGCAGCTGCAATTCCCTATAGGCGCCTATCTATCCACAACTGAAACTCTATCGCAGGCATAATTATATTCTTGTTAAAGTCACATATCAAGACTACGTTCATAGTGTACTATTCGTATATGTATAATATCTTGTAATACTATGGGTTCTTTGGTGCATAAACAAATATATGCACATTTCATATGCTAGGTTATATCAAGCCATGAGACTATAAATTTGCATCATAACATATATGCATGACGTATAATCATCATCTCATACTTTTAAGCATGTTCTCTTTAAGCATTATACATATTCTTAGTCATGCCAAAATATCTTCTATTTCATGGGCAATAACATATTCATACATTCATATATAACATGTAGGCATGACATTTAATCATCACTTCATAATCATCATTGTACGTACCTGTAGATTCGTTCACATACAATTGATGCATTCTTATATGCATATTTATCTATACATATAATCACCTTCATCATCAAGTATGAATCAAGTACTATACAAATTATTGATAAGTCTTCATGTAATAAATACATTTAACTTGCAACATGTAAGGTAGATATACATACATCTTTACAACTTGATTGAAACCTTTATTCATATGTATTTTTGTATCAAAAACTTGTTAAATTCTCGATAAAAACAGTTTAGTTAATCATTACTATTCATTTGAAACCTTTCTGTGAATTTGGAGTAAAACAGCAAGGGTCACGGTTACTATGAATATTTGACAGCCGTGACATATAAGGACAAATAGGTCACGGTTACTATGAAATTGTTGGTAACCGTGTGGTATGTTCAAGGGGGTCACGGTTACAATGAAATTGTTGGTAACCGTGAGATAGGTCACATTTCGGTTCTGTACTAAAAACTGCACTAGGTCACGGTTACTATGAAGATCCTAGTAACCGTGTCCTATATGTACAAAAGGGGCTCACGGTTACTATGAATTCCTTAGTAACCGTGAGATAGGTTACTTTTCTATTCTGGACTAAAAACTGGACTAGGTCACGGTTACTAAGGAAATTCTGGTAACCGTGACATATATTTTGTCCAGAGGCCGATTTACAGATTCAACTTGTATTGCAATTTTGACCTTTAAATCATCATTTTTAGAGAATACTTTCTTCAACAAACTTGTAGCCCTATGTGTCTAGTTTCTAGGAAATCAAAAATCTCTTCAAAATCATTTATATAACTCGAGATATGAAGAAAATACTAAGGACTGTTCATGCTCACAAATTCTGCATCTTTGTCCGAAATTCAAACTGGATTTAGACCCATTTAAAGACAGAATTCGTATATGGTTTATTCTTATAAAATCTTTTTCTATAGGTCTATTTTAAGTCCCATTTTGAATCACCTCAATATCTATTTTCAAACTCCAGATAGTATCAAAACAATACTCATAGGTCAAAAGAACTCAAACCCAGAATTTTATCAAATTCACATGCATGTCTCATCTTATGTTCTCTTTGTTTATTTCTCAAGTTTTCAAGCAAAACACATCATGTTCCAAAAGATCCATTCACAAGCAATATGAGAAACCCTAAATTCCCATACCTTAGCCAAAATCACAAAATCTTTTAATCCTTAGCAATGTCTTTCCCTTTGTTCTTCCTTCTTTCTTCTTCTCCTTCACAAATATCATCATCATTCAAAATCCAACACTTATACAACATCTTCTTCAATCAAAATGAAAAGAAAAGAGATGAAGATGATGATGGGTTCATTAACATATACATTACCTTAGTTGAAAGTCTTAAACTCTTAATGAACTCACAAGATTTCTCATTAATTCTCTTGAAATGATTTAAAAGGAGTGAAGGAAGGATGAAGGAGATGAAAATTCTGGGTTTTCCTCTCTAATGGCCGACCACCACACACACACTCACAAAGTCTTTAATTTCTCTTTCCTTCCACTAACACACACACCTATATATAGTGCTTGGCAAATCTCTCTTTAGGTCCTTTAAGATTTTGCATGTTACCAAGACTTCCCACCAAATCTTGCATGTCACAAATCATACCCCATCATTTAAGTCATTCTTAATTCAACCTCACCAATTTAACCTTTTCTTACATTGACCTCTCAATTAATCATTTATTCACATTTACCCCTTAAAGATACTGTAATTGCAAAATTACCCCAAAACAATACTTTTTACTTCAATTGCATCCTCAACTAATATTAAACTTTACTCATAAATTTTATTTTCATGCAATTAACAATCATAATTTACCCCATGGACCCTTACTCATATGAAATTATCATTTACAAATATGCAAATTAACTAGGGTCATGTTAGGGGCCTTACAATTCTCTCCCCCTTAAAGAATTTCGTCCTCGAAATTCATACCTGTTTCAAACAATCGAGGATATTGCTTTCTCATAGCTGCCTCTGGCTCCCAAGTTACTTCTTGTACACCGTGATGTTGCCAGAGTACTTTAACAAGGGGAATCTGTTTGTTCCTTAATTGCCTAATCTCCCTAGCCAGGATTTCCTTTGGTTCCTCATCATAAGTGAAATCCGGCTGTAACTGAATTTCTTGAACTTGCAACTTGTGAGATTCATCCGTGCGATATCTACGAAGCATAGATACATGAAACACATCATGAAGCTTGGCCAATTCCATAGGAAGAGCCAATCTGTAAGCCACTGGTCCCACTCTTTGAAGAATTTCATACGGACCAATGAATCTCGGGCTGAGTTTTCCTTTCTTCCCAAATCTAAGTACCTTTCTCCAAGGAGACACCTTCAAAAACACTTTGTCACCCACCTGGTACTCGATATCCCTTCTTTTAAGGTCAGCATATGATTTTTTGCCTGTCACTCGCTTCTTTCAGCCTCTGCTTGATAACTTGAACTTTTTCTTCTGTATCTCTAATAGGGTCAGGACCAATTAACTTACATTCGGTCAACTCAGTCCAACAGACTGGAGTTCTACATTTTCTGCCATACAAAGCCTCATATGGTGCCATTTGAATACTCTTCTGATAGCTGTTATTATAAGCAAATTCCATCAAGGCTACATATTTATCCCAACTACCAGAGAACTCCAAAGCACATCCCCTCATCATATCTTCGAGAATCTGAATAACCCTTTCGGATTGCCCATCCGTTTGAGGATGAAAAGCTGTACTGTACTTGAGCTGTGTTCCCAAAGCTTGCTGTAAACTCTTCCAAAATCTCGATGTAAACCTTGGATCTCGATCCGAAATTATAGACACTGGTATACCATGTAACCGTACAATTTCATTCACATACAATTCTGCAAGCCTATCCATAGAATAATCTGTTCGAACTGGTAAAAAGTGAGCTACTTTTGTTAACTTATCCACTATTACCCATACAGCATCATTTTTCCTTTGAGAAAGAGGCAAACCAGTAACAAAATCCATGGTAATGTCTTCCCACTTCCATTGTGGAATTGGAGTGGGATTCAGGAGACCTGAAGGAAACTGATGTTCTGCTTTCACTTGCTGACATGTCAGACATTTAGAAACATAATCAACAATATCCTTCTTCATGCCAGGCCACCAGTAAAACTGTTTCAACTCTTGATACATCTTATTCCCACCTGGATGCATAGTGAATGCAGTATTATGTGCTTCATGCAACAATGTTCTTTTCACTTCTTTATCATCAGGGATACACAACCTGTTATGGTAGTATACACCACCATCTTCTTTCATTGAAAAATCGGATTGATTACCTTCACCAATTGCTTTAACAATCTGTTTTAACTTTGCATCATCCTTCTGAGCATCAATCATTGTCTGCCTAACCAAGGGCCTAACTTTAAGCTGTGCTAGTAAAGCACCATCAGAAGCAAATTTCCAATTGCACTGTTTTAACATCAAAACAGCCATGGACTTACGACTCAGGGCATCAGCAACCACATTCGCTTTTCCTGGGTGGTAATCAACTATACAATCATAATCTTTGAATAGTTCCAACCATCTCCTCTGCCTCAAATTAAGTTCTTTCTGAGTAAGCAAGTACTTGAGGCTTTTATGATCAGTATAAATCCTGCACTTCTCCCCATAAAGGTAATGCCGCCAAATTTTTAAAGCAAAAACCACAGCTGCCAGTTCTAGATCATGAGTCGGGTAGTTCTGTTCATGTGTTTTCAACTGTCTAGATGCATAAGCTATAACTTTACCATCTTGCATCAATACACAACCCAAACCAACCTTAGAAGCATCACTGTACATTGCATACTCTTTCCCTGCCACAGGTTGAGTCAACACTGGAGCCTCAGTCAACATCTTCTTCAACCTTTCAAAACTTGCTTGACAACGATCAGACCATTCAAACTTAGTATTCTTTCTCAATAGCTTAGTGAGGGGTGAAGCAATGACAGAAAAACCCTTCACAAAACGACGATAGTAACCTGCCAACCCAAGAAAACTTCTGATTTCATGCACATTCTTGGGTGGTCTCCAACTAACAATAGCTTCAATTTTATTTGGATCGACCCTAACACCTTCAGCAGATACAACATGACCTAGGAAAGAAACTTCCTTAAGCCAAAAGTCACATTTACTCAACTTAGCAAACAACTCATTTCCTTTCAAAGTTTGCAAAACAATTCTCAAATGATCAGCATGTTCAGCCTCATTTCTGGAGTAAATCAGTATGTCATCAATAAACACAACAACAAATCGATCCAAATAGGGTCTGAATACCCTATTCATAAGATCCATAAATGCAGCAGGTGCATTAGTCAACCCAAATGGCATAACTAAAAATTCATAATGCCCATATCGCGTTCTAAAAGCAGTCTTAGGAACATCTCCATCTTTAACTCTGAGCTGATAATATCCCGATCGCAAATCTATCTTTGAAAACACACCAGCACCACTTAACTGATCAAATAAATCCTCTATTCGTGGCAAAGGATATTTGTTCTTCACTGTCACTTTGTTCAACTGTCTATAGTCGATACACATTCTCATAGACCCATCCTTCTTCTTAACGAATAAAACTGGAGCACCCCAAGGTGACACACTAGGTCTGATAAAGCCTCTGTCTAACAATTCCTGTAATTGAACCTTCAGCTCTTTTAATTCAGATGGAGCCATTCTGTATGGTGCCCTGGAGATTGGGGCCGTACCAGGTATCAGATCAATAGATAACTCAACATCTCTTTCTGGAGGAAGTCCAGGTAATTCCTCAGGAAATACTTCTGGAAATTCTTTCACAATCGGTATTTTGTCAAGCTCCACCATATCCCTTTTTGAATCAAGGACTAAAGCTAAAAATGCTTCACATCCTTTTCTAAGACAACGCCTAGCTTCCATTGCTGATATAACATCAATTGATAGCTTAGGACAATTGCCTTCTACTACCACTTCCTTTCCTTCATCGTTCCTGAGGGTTACTATTTTCATTTCACAATTCACCACAGCATGATGCTTGGATAACCAATCCATTCCCAGAATTACATCAAACTCATGAAAAGGCAATACAATCAAATCTGCTGGAAACTCTTTCCCTTTAACTATTATAGGACACTCTTTGCACACCTTATTAACAATTATACTATGTCCCAAAGGACTAGTAACACATACATCAAAATCTAACTGTTGTGTTTTAAACCTATCTCTACCCGAAACTCCAATACAAACATATGAGTGAGTAGAGCCAGGATCAATGAGTGCATGTATATTACAATTATAAAGAGAAAAAGTACCAGCTATAACTTCTGGAGCATCCTGTTCCTCTCTGGCCTTCATGGCATAAGCCCGCCTAGCAACCATTTGAGTAGAAGGTCTATCAACTGTCTCTGAAATATTCTGGGACTGGGATCCATGATGAGCTGATCCAAACCTTCCCCTACCTCTACCTCTTCCAGATGGGGGTGCATTAGAAGCTACCCTGCTATTCTGTTGCTTAAAACCTTGATCTGATTTCAAAGGACAATTTGCCATGAAATGATCGGCACTGCCACATCTAAAGCATTCTCCAGCCAGTTTCCTGCAATTACCCCAATGGTGCCTGGAACAATGAGAACATTCAGGTGCTTGACCACCACTCTGTCTTCCTGAAACTTCCCTCTCATTTCTAGGCTTGGTAAAGGATTCTTGCTTCTTTCCTTTATTAGGAGAATTGAAAACAGACTCTGCAGGCTGGCCTCCTTGAGTCCCTCTAAATCTTTTTCCAGCAGATGATCCTCCCCTGGGACCACTTCTTTTATGCTCTCTCTCTCTTTTAGCTATCTCATACTTTTCAATTTTCATGGCAGTTGTGACCAGTTGATTAAAATCTACCACATTTAGAGATGTAAAACCAAACAATTTTTCTTTAATTCTATCATTCAGCCCATCTTCAAAGTGCCTGCATTTGAACACTCCGGTCAACATCTCCTTGGGAACATATTTGCATAATCGGCTAAATTCTTTTTCATATTCAGCCACAGATAAAACTTTTTGTCTCAAACTCAGAAACTGCTTTAATTTCTCCTCCTTATAAGCCTCAGTAACATATTTCTTTCTGAACTCTTCCTCAAATAATTCCCAGGTAAGTGGGTCAGGTAACTGTGACTGTCTCAAAATTAACTTCCACCAATCATATGCCATGCCTTGAAGTAAGGACACAGCACAAGATACCTTGTGATTTGCAGGACAGTTTATTTCATCAAATATCCTCTCCAGCCTTTCTAACCAGAATTCAGCTTCTTCAGATTGTTCTAGATTGGTGCCCATAAATTCTTGTGCCCCATGCTTTCTAATTTCGGATATTGGTGCCTTGGGCATAGTCATTCTCTGCAGAATCTGGGCCATATCCTGAGAAATTTTCAACAAGGCCTCTCCAGGAACTGCGGTAGGAGTTTCATTTCGATGCGAAGAGGAAGTTATTGGATTAGAAGGATTTGATCTATCCGGCAAATTACTTTCAGCCGATTCTTCTATAGCATCCCTAGAGTTCTCCATCTTTAATCTATAAGAAAACAGGAACTTTTGCATCAGGCCAACACAACACTATCTCAAATTAAGGTTTCTATACTTGCATTGCCCAGAAAAGGCTAAACCTAGGCTCTGATACCAAATTGTAACACCCTATATCCCATGTTTACTATATCCAATGCAAACTATGCCATTTTAATTCATCAAGTCATATGACTATATCATCATACTGTAGCTATTGTACTTTCATGCTTAGCATTCATCATATCAATACATTTATATAAAGTAATGCTAATTTCATCATGCATGCATATACTAGTATTTTCACTATGAGCTTATTACAGTCTTCCCTTCTATATAATTTACATATACATATATTACAACCCTTATACATATTAAACATGTAAGGAACTAAACAAGATTTATCAAAAGTTTCCTACATCCACTTCTATAGACTGGTGTTGGCCTGTCCTGATGCAGAAATAGTTCCTGTGCAAAAGCCTTGCCTACTTAAAACCTACACGGATCAAAATAACCCGTGCTAAGCTATAAAGCTTAGTGGGGAATTCTAAACATGAATGACAACCACTCACAGTGGTCGTCAAAAATATAGAATAAACAAACAATTTAAAATAATAATAATAAGTTACATAACAAGATAACCTTTCACAATAAATTCAGCATACTTGAATTCATACAATTCATAATGAGATATGTATACAATGTAAACAGATATCATTTCATGCTTAAACAATCATTGTTAATCATAATAAATCAAATATCAAATGCATAGTTCATACTGTGCTTATTAGTGAAACATATTTGCTTTACTTTAGCCTGCTTAAGTTCTAATAGTGGATAACGGGATCGGTGGATACCCGAGGGTATCAAACGGTGGATATCCGAAGATATCAAAACTATGGACCCAAGTAGGGCCAACTATACTTTGGACCGGTCAAATGCTCGCACGTGAGCACCCACACGAGGGCAAAAATAAACAACCCTAATGGGCTGTGTAAGATCCAGCAAGATCGACTTTGGCAGCTGCAATTCCCTATAGGCGCCTATCTATCCACAACTGAAACTCTATCGCAGGCATAATTATATTCTTGTTAAAGTCACATATCAAGACTACGTTCATAGTGTACTATTCGTATATGTATAATATCTTGTAATACTATGGGTTCTTTGGTGCATAAACAAATATATGCACATTTCATATGCTAGGTTATATCAAGCCATGAGACTATAAATTTGCATCATAACATATATGCATGACGTATAATCATCATCTCATACTTTTAAGCATGTTCTCTTTAAGCATTATACATATTCTTAGTCATGCCAAAATATCTTCTATTTCATGGGCAATAACATATTCATACATTCATATATAACATGTAGGCATGACATTTAATCATCACTTCATAATCATCATTGTACGTACCTGTAGATTCGTTCACATACAATTGATGCATTCTTATATGCATATTTATCTATACATATAATCACCTTCATCATCAAGTATGAATCAAGTACTATACAAATTATTGATAAGTCTTCATGTAATAAATACATTTAACTTGCAACATGTAAGGTAGATATACATACATCTTTACAACTTGATTGAAACCTTTATTCATATGTATTTTTGTATCAAAAACTTGTTAAATTCTCGATAAAAACAGTTTAGTTAATCATTACTATTCATTTGAAACCTTTCTGTGAATTTGGAGTAAAACAGCAAGGGTCACGGTTACTATGAATATTTGACAGCCGTGACATATAAGGACAAATAGGTCACGGTTACTATGAAATTGTTGGTAACCGTGTGGTATGTTCAAGGGGGTCACGGTTACAATGAAATTGTTGGTAACCGTGAGATAGGTCACATTTCGGTTCTGTACTAAAAACTGCACTAGGTCACGGTTACTATGAAGATCCTAGTAACCGTGTCCTATATGTACAAAAGGGGCTCACGGTTACTATGAATTCCTTAGTAACCGTGAGATAGGTTACTTTTCTATTCTGGACTAAAAACTGGACTAGGTCACGGTTACTAAGGAAATTCTGGTAACCGTGACATATATTTTGTCCAGAGGCCGATTTACAGATTCAACTTGTATTGCAATTTTGACCTTTAAATCATCATTTTTAGAGAATACTTTCTTCAACAAACTTGTAGCCCTATGTGTCTAGTTTCTAGGAAATCAAAAATCTCTTCAAAATCATTTATATAACTCGAGATATGAAGAAAATACTAAGGACTGTTCATGCTCACAAATTCTGCATCTTTGTCCGAAATTCAAACTGGATTTAGACCCATTTAAAGACAGAATTCGTATATGGTTTATTCTTATAAAATCTTTTTCTATAGGTCTATTTTAAGTCCCATTTTGAATCACCTCAATATCTATTTTCAAACTCCAGATAGTATCAAAACAATACTCATAGGTCAAAAGAACTCAAACCCAGAATTTTATCAAATTCACATGCATGTCTCATCTTATGTTCTCTTTGTTTATTTCTCAAGTTTTCAAGCAAAACACATCATGTTCCAAAAGATCCATTCACAAGCAATATGAGAAACCCTAAATTCCCATACCTTAGCCAAAATCACAAAATCTTTTAATCCTTAGCAATGTCTTTCCCTTTGTTCTTCCTTCTTTCTTCTTCTCCTTCACAAATATCATCATCATTCAAAATCCAACACTTATACAACATCTTCTTCAATCAAAATGAAAAGAAAAGAGATGAAGATGATGATGGGTTCATTAACATATACATTACCTTAGTTGAAAGTCTTAAACTCTTAATGAACTCACAAGATTTCTCATTAATTCTCTTGAAATGATTTAAAAGGAGTGAAGGAAGGATGAAGGAGATGAAAATTCTGGGTTTTCCTCTCTAATGGCCGACCACCACACACACACTCACAAAGTCTTTAATTTCTCTTTCCTTCCACTAACACACACACCTATATATAGTGCTTGGCAAATCTCTCTTTAGGTCCTTTAAGATTTTGCATGTTACCAAGACTTCCCACCAAATCTTGCATGTCACAAATCATACCCCATCATTTAAGTCATTCTTAATTCAACCTCACCAATTTAACCTTTTCTTACATTGACCTCTCAATTAATCATTTATTCACATTTACCCCTTAAAGATACTGTAATTGCAAAATTACCCCAAAACAATACTTTTTACTTCAATTGCATCCTCAACTAATATTAAACTTTACTCATAAATTTTATTTTCATGCAATTAACAATCATAATTTACCCCATGGACCCTTACTCATATGAAATTATCATTTACAAATATGCAAATTAACTAGGGTCATGTTAGGGGCCTTACACTCCTCTTTTACCTCAGCCACAACAGCAGCAACCACCTCCACCCTCACCCAAAAAGTTTATTATGGAGCAGTTGAAGAAATTAGGGGTAGAGGATTTCTTTGGTCGTGATCAGACTATAGTTGTGAAAGCTGAGGAGTGGTTAAACAAATTGAAAAGACATTTTGAGATCACTCATAGCCATCAGAGGAGATGTTTAAAGGGATAATTACATTATTTCAAGGATCGACTTTCACTTAGTGGAAGACATTCTGATAGTACACTTCCGTAGAGCAGTTAACCTAGGAGTTCTTTTTGCTGCAGTTTGGGAATAAGTATGTTAGGAAAGAGCATCAGAGGGCTACAAAGAGTGTCTTTTGGAGACTGAGATAGGGGAACATATATGTTCAGGAATATGAGCAGGAGTTTGAAAGTCTTAGGGCTTATATGAAGGATTATACCTTGATTGAGAGGAAGATGAGTCAGTTATTTGAGCAGGGTCTCCATAATAAGATCAAAAAGTCCATTGTAGCTCAGAAGTATTTGGATATGAGATCCTTAGTATTTGCAGCTTTCCAAGTTGAGTCAATATAGACTGATGAGGTCAGTAGATAAGCTAGATCTCAGCAAAGGAAGAGACCACCCTAGTTTGGTGGCCCCAATGGTTTCGAGAAAAAGCTATGAAATCATTCCCCATAGACACCGGATGTACCCTGAGTGCCTACTTAAAGTTTGTATATGACTGCCAGGATAAGCACCACAGCCCAATCTATAGCCAGCCCACCTAGGGGTACCAGTACTGGTCAAGAAGTAGGGGTGTCTATATGTGATATATATGGTAAAAGGCATTCAGGGGAGTGTTGGAGGCGTATAGGAGCTTGCCTTAGATACGGGTCGAGAGACCACGTGGTGAGATATTGTTCGAGAGCTCAGATAGCTATTTTAAGACCTTACGTAGCTAGGTCTGGGGCTATAACACAGAAAGGCAGAGGCAGAGGGGTAGCCTCAGGGTTATTTGCTGGTAGAGAAGCTAGATGGGATTAGAGCGAAGCAGAAAGTGGACCTGCAATCCTTAATTATAATTTGAGGGTTAGGGAGGATCAGGATACACCTAACATCATTATTGGTAAATTTTCTCTCTTGGTACTTCTATTTATGCTTTGGTAGACCATGGGTTGGCACACTTTTATATTAGCACAGAGATTACGTAGGGGAATGGATTAGTTGTTACACAGCTTAACCATGATATTCAGGTTAGCAATCTTCTAGGATATAGTGTAATAGTTGATACAGTATACCAAAATTGCCCTATCAATATTCGATAGTGTATCTTTCTCGCTGATTTGATAACTGTAACACCCTTATCACTCCGATCATACGGGACAGTGCACGTAAATCGAAATTTTTTTTTCCTTTTAATTAACTTTTAAATAACACCAAAATACAATATTACCAATTACTTAGGTATTCAATGACCTATAGTTGTCCCGGATTACTATTCACATAATAAAATTTCGGCAATATAACGGTTGTATTTTAACTAGCCTCCTGAAAAATCAGACAAAACACAGCCTCTCAGAGGCGCAACACTTCTATAACAATCATTCCATTTCTCCAAAATCTCCATCAAACATCCAATAATCCAAAACAGATCATAATCACAGTCACACACATATCTGTTTACATATCTTTACATATCCAAATATTTATACATATTAGTCATTTATATACATGCCAAAATTTACATAATTTATTTAAGAACAAAATTTCTTTTCCTTCAATTCGTGCATCACCGCTCCTCCAGCTCTGTACCTGCATGCAGTAAAAACTACATGCTGAGCATAAACTATGCTCAGTGGTGACTAACAATCCTAATACTTTCTTTGCAATAATTATTTCTTTAATATACTTTATTTAATCATTTAAATTCTAAATAAGGACTATTAAGCATTTTTCATCCCGTTCAAGTGAAAACAGTGGTTTTTCACATTATTTACACTTTTTCTCATTTATTTCGTAACTATTGACTAATTTCCCTTTTTAGTCCTCAAAATTGTGCTAAATTCCAAAAATGTCCTTTTTGTCTTAATATTTACGATTTTGCCATTATAGTCATTTGTTTTCATTTTCATTACACAAGTTTCACCATTATTCATCATTTATTCTTTACTTCTCTACTTTTGGGTAAAATTACGGTTTAGTCCCTGTACCATAAATTTTATCTTATTGACACTGTTAGGTCTCCAAAATTACTATTTTGCCCTTGTTAATCATTTCTCACTTATACTTACTTATTAATTACCCATTTTGGCAAAATTACCATTTTGCCTCCGAACTTTCATTTTCTTTCATTTAAGCCCATTTTCCATTTTAAACTTCATTTTTATCATTCTTTTCATTTCTTTTAACTTATTATCACTTTCATTTCATTTTATGCCCCTAGTACAATACCGACAGAAATTCTCAGACTGGATACTCGAGACGTGGACCCCATGGGCCACATATAGACTGAAAAATAATCTCAGTGACCATTTTTTCACGTAGCAGATACCAGGTACAACAGAAGCTATGGTGATCAGTGATCCTACCATAACTAAGCAAGTCGTCGTGACTTGCACCGCGGTACAGATGTCCCTATGGCTAGCCAATTATATCCTGAGCTAGGCTTTTACTGCCAGACTAATTCTAAGGGCACAATTTCATCAAAATTGCAATCAAACTTTAATTTTTTCATTATTTCATTACTCAAAAATGCTCGTATTTATTTCTTTCCATTATTTTACATAGATTGTGAATTATTCTACCATAATTCACCAAAATCATTCACTTTCTCATCAAATTGCACATTATTTCATATTAATTCCATATTTCCATTACTTACATAATTGAAATTATTCTCTAAAATATTCATTTAATTTCAATAAATTCCATAAAAATTCCTAAGCATATTATTTCATTTCTAATATCATTTAAAAGCTTAAATTCATCATAATTCGCAAAATACACTTAGGTTTTCCTTAGGGTACAATTCGGCCATCAAGGTAAGTATGTCATACAATTATTCAATAAATCATTTAGGCATTTAAACACACTCATTTAAGGTCTCTTAACATTATTCTATCATTACTTTAAGTTAAACATCAATTATGTCATATTTTCATTAAGTTACATAAAGGTTTAATGACTAAAATCAAAGGAAATATTAAGATTCATTAGCCACTAACCTTCTTTTCTTGTTCTAGGATGCCTAAGCTTCCTTTTCCTTGCCTTTAGCCTTGGAAGCTTGCAATTATCCTTGATTCCCTAAGTGCACCAAATTTTCAAGCCATTAGAACTCTAGTTTTTCAACCTCAAATGCTAAAAATAACATCATAAATGAAGTCTAGGCACCCAAAAACATAAGTAGGCACCTTAGAAATAATTTAAACCCATTGGTTTCACTTACCTCAAATGAAACCCTAAACTCTCTCTCCTAATTTTTTTTAATTTTCTTCCTTGATTTGAAGAGAGGAGGTCATAAAACTTAACTAGAGAGGCAGAAATTACTATTGGGTGGCTTGATTTGGTGTGAAATGGAGAGAGAAATGAAGAAAAACTCAAGCAACCATGGTGGAGGGTGTTTCGGCCAAGAGGAAGAGATAAGGAAGGAGATGACTTGCTGGCTGGTTCCAGAAAATTCACCCTTTATATATGATGGTTTATGGGCTTTGTGGGCTTGGATTAGGTTAATGGGCTTAGTTAATTAGTTAAAGCCCATTAACAACCTAATTTAAAGCCCAAAATTATTTCTCCAATTTTCTCACTCCAAATCACTCCAATTTTAATTTCATAATTCTTATCACATCTAAATTAGGTAGTACACAAAATTTCGGCTCAATCGGAGTCCGTTACTGGTCCGATTCAACCGAACTGGTTCGATTTGTCAACTGTCGACATCGCCGAAAAATTCATTTTTTTATACCAAAATATTCTACATGAAATTTCATGGAGATTTGCAAAATATGACAATTTTTAGAGTTCATTTGCTATTTTTAAAAATTTATGCAAAATCAAGTTACCTTACCTATCAGGAAAATTGACTTGCTACCTTTTTCGTATTTTTGACTTTCGGAGGTTTATTTGACCTCGATTTCACTTCAAATTTCAACCCCGGACTCACCATGACCAATACTTTCCGATGGTCAAATAAAATATTTTTCACTTTCGGGTCCGTTTTACGGTCCGAGTGCACTATTTACCATTGGAATTTACTGTTCACGGCCAGACCGGTGTTGAGGCCATTACAATAACTCTTTCTTTTTGAAAATTTGACATCATTTTTGGTATGGATTGGTTTTATGCTCATCGGGCTATAATAGATTGTCGATTAAAGCAGATCACTTTGATGATCTGGGATGGGATAAAAATAACATTAGTGGAGGAATGATTAGATTTCTTGACAAATATGATTTCAATTACTACAACACGTCGGTTGATGAGAAAAGGGTGTACTGCACATTTGACCTATGTGATTGAAACTGGGAAGGATGGACTATGTATTAGTGATATTCCTCTAATTTGTAACTTTCCAAAATGAATTGTCTGGTTTTTCACCTGAAAGAGAGGTAAAATTTTCTATTGAGGTGATGTTTGGTACGACATCTATCTCTATAACTCCATACAGAATGGCACCCACTGAGTTGAAAGAGCTTAATATTCAATTATATGAGTTATTAGAGAAAGAATTTATTATGCCCAATGTCTCATCTTGGAATATTCTAATACTGTTCGTAAAGAAGAAGGATGGATCCATACGGTTATGCATTGATTACAGACAGTTGAACAAGGTCACTATTAATAATAAATATCCACTACCTTGCATTGATGACTTATTTGACCAACTGAAAGGTGCAGAGATGTTCTCTAAAATTTATTTACGATTTAAATACTATCAGTTGGGGGTTAAGGAGGCTGATGTGCAGAAAATAACTTTTTGTACTAAACATAGACACTATGAGTTCCTGGTGATGCTATTTGGATTGACAAATGTACCAATGACTTTTATAGATCTCATAAACCAAAATTTTCATCAGTATATGGACCAGTTTATGGTAGTCTTCATATATGATATTCTGGTATATTTTAAAACTCCTGAAAAATATAACAGACATCTCAGGATAGGACTTCAATTTCTGAGGGACAGACATCTGTATGCAAAGCTTAGTAAATATGAGCTTTGGCTTCAAGAAGTTGTTTTCTTAGAACATATAGAGTCCGCGCAAGGCATATCAGTAGATCGCAAGAAGGTACGGGTGAGATTAGAGTGGAAGACTTCTCAAAATGTGATAGAAATTAGAAG
Source organism: Excoecaria agallocha (assembly GCA_037975025.1). Taxonomy (NCBI): domain Eukaryota; kingdom Viridiplantae; phylum Streptophyta; class Magnoliopsida; order Malpighiales; family Euphorbiaceae; genus Excoecaria; species Excoecaria agallocha. The sequence goes on from CM075809.1 coordinate 36,930,869, forward strand.
TTTTATAGGTTTAGCTGGTTATTATATTCACAACCCAGGCCTTCATAGAGCGCCCTTTTATATTCATTCTCATTAGCAAACTGCACTAAAAAGAATACCCTGCCGATGTCTAATATTTTAGCATTAGTAAGATTTTGTAACGTCTGGATTCTAGCACTCAAAGCCTTATACCCAATCGTCCTTCCCAACTTCTCAAGGGTGGTGGATAATTTAGTTCGAAGATTATTAGAGAAACTCACGACAGGAATGGTTCCAGATCTGTCGATATTCACATCCTCTGCATCTAAGTTGACTTCCATAGAGTCGAAAATATTCTCCATTGAGGACTCTCTCACAGCTCCATTTATAAGACTATCTCTATAGCCTGAAGAGCTAAAGAATTCTGCCCTGCATTTTACTTTTTTTTTGTCACTCTAGGGAACAAGACGCTCGGTATCAGAGAGAGTCTCCATCCCACGACGCAAATTCTTTTTCTTTGGAAGAATGTCCAATTTAGTATTTAATTTGTTACCACCTATTTAATGAAACTGCAACGAGGAAACAAACTTTTGTTAGACACCCATGTGGGGTAGCTAATAGGATGGCCCAACCCCATTTATTTTGTTGCTGTGTTGTACAAGCCACTTGAGGCAGAGTAAAAAAAAAATGCATTGTTTATTTATGAAGGCTTATATATTAATTTAACCGTTTATTAAATAAAAATGATCAACCGTTTTGAATTACATAGAATTTCCAATTTAAACAGCAATTTTCTCATCAATTGAATTTGGGGAAAAAAATAATATCATGAATAAAATAAACAAGAATGATTCACATAAAAAAATCATGCGACTAAGAAAAATATATTTAAATCTCGGTGAAGTGCAGTTTTCTAATTTGTCTCTGCTGCTTCTAGGGAAGTTCACTACAACTACCCCCATTCAGGTTTCCATGGGAATAGCCAATAGGAAGACTACACACTTGGTTTTACACTTTTACTGCATTCCAAGCTTTCTCCGAAACTTCTTTGTTCTCCCATGCGACTTCTTATTATTTAAAAATAACACTAAGCCTTTATTGAACCAATAATAATAATAATAATAGAAAAATTAAAATATTTTGGTATCTGCACCAGTCGACAAAAAGTAATTTCAATCACGTCCTTAAGTTCCCATTTTTAATCAAATAAAACCCTTAAATATTTTTAGCGAAAATAAAATATTAAAAAATAGTTCATTAAATTACAATTTGTGCTTGATTGATCCCCTGAATTTTGAACTTTGGATGCGAGAAAGAGTAACTTTAGCTGGCTCAATTGAATAAAATTAGAGAATCAAGGACTTAATTGAACATCCATTCTCATCAATGACATTACAAAACTTCAATTTTTCTAGGAATGATAAAACGCACAAGGAAAATATAAGTGTGGCCCTCTTAATTTGTCATTGTCGACCCGTTTCTTTAGACAAAGTATAATTCAAAATCTTGTTGCCGCTAGGGCTAGTGGCGTTGACAATCGCCATTTCATTATAACTCTGCACGTTAAGGATGAAAATTTTCCCTATATATCATCATCAAGGGCCGCCATTTCCCTGCATGAACACTCCCTAGGTTGTTTCCTCCCTCCTCTTCCTTTCTTTGTCATCTTTAATTTGGTTTTATCATTTTCCAGAGTTGAAATTTTCCAATAAGGACAAAACCTACCTTATATATATAAACAGATTTAACTCTCTTTTCTTCTCTTCCATCAGTTTTGACCTTGTTATGGATATCGTTAAAGGCAAGTGGAAGAAAAATCTGATTGTCAAGGCATGGCAAAGGTGTAAATCTTTGGGTTCAGGCACCATGAAATCCCCAAAATGTTTGTGTTCTTTGCCAAGAAGCAAGTCATGGCACTGCACAAATACAAGTTCAAGCGAAGAAGACAACATTAACAAGAGGAAAAAAAAAGTTTCAGGTTGCTCCAAATGGGTGCTTCTCTGTCTATGTAGGACATGAAAAACAAAGGTTTGTGGTGAAGACCGAGTTGGCTAACCATCCATTGTTCAAGCTTTTGTTACAAGATGCTGAACTGGAATATGGGTTCGATAGCAATGGACCCATTTTGCTTCCTTGTGATGTGGATTTGTTTTACAAAATTTTAGCAGAATCATGAGATTATCAGCAGTCCAAGTTGGAGTCCATTGATTTTCTGCAGTACTCCTAATTCTGGTAGATCTGTTAATAAAGGGTATAAACTTCTTACTCCTTCTCGGTTACTAAAGTTGAATCATATGTAAATTGCAGCTGTTAACAAGATTGTAACCTCTTTTTTTTTTCTGTTTTATGCCCAAATGGTTTCATTATGTAACTCGTGTTCTTTAGTAGTTTCTTAGTACTACGGTACTAGTCTTAATTACCATATCAAAATCTTGCAGTTTTAATTCTGGATATATTTGGATTGCATTAGATTTAGAAAATTACACGAGATTAGAGTAAATTAGAGATTGTAAGCCAACCTTTCATTATATATAAATATAGTCTTGGCGGCTGAGAAACCCGATGAAACATGAAAACAACTAGCTAATGCATGGTTTATATAGTGATAAGGGAAAGCAGTTGGATAATTCTATTTTCCATTCGCTTCCTGTTGAGATTTTGAAGTTTGTTATGATAAAAAATAAAGCAGAGGTTGATCATGTCTTCTTCCATTAAATAGCTTGCTGTGGTTTGATACATCCTTCGAGGATGAAGCATCTTATACCTTTTCTTGCCCACACAGACACCAGGATTTCTTTCAAACAAAAAAAATATATATATTAAAATATATAAAAATTACAAATTTTAGAATTGTTTGTTGACCCAAATTAAATTATAAAATTTTAAAATACACAAACTATATGAATTTACTGAAAAATATTTATAAAAATAATAAATACCGGTAACATAGCGAATAATTTATTTTTATTGTAAAAGTCAATTATCTATAAAACAAAATGTCAAACTATCTTTTACACGAAAAAAAAACCTCATATTCAATAAGGACTTGAAAATTAAATTTGAGATTAACAATTTTATATGTCATTTATTAAACAAAAACAATAAATCAATGGAAATGGCGAATAAATATCAATTCAAATTCAAATCTATGTAAATTTAAAAATTATCATAAAAAAAACTTTAAAAAAAATGCACGCAAATAAAAGTTGAGAATGCATAAATCAAAATTTGATGGTAGCTTCGAACTTATATGGGGAAAATTTTGTTTTGAGGCGTCAGGGTAGAGTTTGCAGATGTTGGGTTTTGGTAAGTTGACGTGGGAAATGCTGCTTCTAGTTTTGTTAGTTCAGAAGGTATAGTACTAAACGATCATTCGTTAAGTTTAAACGATGAGTCGTTTAATAAATAACATTGCAAGGGTAAGGGTATCACTTTTAAGCTATGGAAGACTTTTGAATTTAAATTTTTAACAAAAATTAGTGAATAATTAATATAAGGTAACAAAAAACTAAATCGAGTAAAAGTAATTTAATCCTTTTTTATTGTGGTTTAATCCAAATTTTAACTTTTGATCGTGATTAAGCGCTAACAAATTTAATTTCAGGGCTAATTAATCTCTATTTTTTTTGTAGTCATTGTAAAATTTGCTAATTTAGCTCATTAGCGCTTAATCACGATGACTACAAAAAAAATAGAGATTAAAATTCAATGCAATTTTATAATCAATTACTCCATTGTGGAAATAAATTAATACTAAAAAAATAATAATTGAAGGCAAAATCAACATCAAGCTAGTTTTTGAAAACTAACATTATTACAAAGCATTAACGATTTGATTAGGTATTTGGTGACAAATGTTGGCCTTTCCGCCTGGCCATGTTCTGAAATCCATAAACGATGGGAAACCTAAAGAACAGTGACCCAGTTTATTTCTAATAATCACAATCTTAATCACAAACCCAATCTGGTCTGCAGGTGTTAGTTGTAATAGTCAATTTTAATTGGTTAATATGTATTTTCCTTATCCACATTATGATCATTTTTCCAATAAGTCGGCATTTTTCAGTCTTAAATTATGCACTTCTTTTTTATTCATAAGCATTCTGTGTAGTTGAAAAGTGGTTATGTAATAAACTTTGAATTTACAAATTAGAATCAACCTCTAAAACAAGATTTATAGCCAAATTATAATGAAATATATATGCAATTTAGTCCTCCAGTATTTAAGCAATTGTCAAAATCAATTTTTGTACCAAATTAAAACTTTTGACCCTTAAACCATTTTTTCCCTTACTTTATCGCAAATTTGTCTTAAAATTATACGGTATTGATTTTCGATAAAATATATCAATTTTTTTTTAAATTCTTATCTGTATTGAATATAGATAAATTTTATGTATCAAATTAATGGTTAATTGCCACCTATAAGTTGATTAAAAAAATAATTGGAGTGATATATTGTTGTCAATATACTATTGGTTTATTTTATGAAATAAGGTGAATATTAAAAAAAAAAAAACTTAAAGAATATCCGGATCTGTTGGGCCACATTTCAACCAACTGAAGACCATAAATGAGCATAAACTCACATTTATATCAAAATCTGTTTCACTATTCAAATTGCAAAATTAATACCGAGATATGATTGCATCAGCAGGAAATAAATTAAGATCTTAACTATATTCATCCGAAGATGGTGAAATTCTGTCTTATCTTATTCGTTGATTCTACATTAGTCCCTTAATTAAGTTAGTTGGGTGTCATTAATTATGAAATTTCACTTGATTTTGAGATTTATTAAAGCATTATCTATTTTACTTTGATGTCCAGGCAATAACTTGTAATATATATGTATACACTTTCCTCGTCTACTTCTGGTCAGAATTTTTTTCTTTTCTTATTTCAGTAAAATTTGATAGAAACACAGTACAGATAGCAACACCAGGAAGCTAAAGATAGCATACAGAGACTATGCCTCCTGTTGAGCTTAAGACTATTTGACATAGAATCTGGGATACATAACAAGTAACAGAAAATACATAATTTACTTCAATTAAGAAATTCATTCATATTACTAGAATGTTGTAAGAATATTCAGAAGTTCATTAGCTGTTCGAATATTTTCATAGCAGAAGCTGGCAAACCAAGAAGCACATTTATGCTTTTCCTCTCTTTCCCATGTGAAAGGAAAAGAATCACTTCCTTTTCTGGCAATGCCACAGGCCCTGATGAAACAGGTTCGCCCCACCCGAAATCTGTTGTGTGAAACGATAGCCTAGACCAAGTTGTGATCAACAGAGTTGCATCTAAAGAAGGTCTTGCTCTTGTAATCTCAAAATAGTCTATGGCTGATCTCATATAACTCTCATTAACCAAATTAACTGCCTCCTGAACTAGCTTTACCCCGAATGACAGATTGTTATCCAGTAACTCTCCTGCTTTGCACAGAGAGTTTGTTAACACAATTGCATTGCCAAAGTAGCCTTCAGGTATGGGTGGCACGAATCTGGACCGTCCATCAACAGCAAACAGAAGTTTGGTCTGTTGATCAGGCAGCATCCTTAATGCCTGACATCGTGCCTTCCAGACAAAACCTGAAAGAGCTTCAAATGTTGTGCACTTGGGTAGAGCTCCGTCTTCCATGGCTTTTTGTTTGAGTTGTTCGAGCTTGTCAGGATCAAAACAGAAAGACCTGTAAAGCATCTCTTCTTCATAAAGCTTGCCGGTATTTGATATGTCATCAATCTGAGCAAATTCATGATGTGGAAACTCGAACTTAGGCGGGTTTCGAGCTTTTAGTATGCTTCTGTCTAGAAAAGGGGGAACAGTTAGAGGCAAACCCCGCGCTGTTTCGCCCCATGAGTTCACAAATTCCATCGCACCGATGCCATCAAACATGCAGTGATTCGTGCATAATCCAAGAACAAATCCTCCACATTGGAATCTAGTTACCTGGAATACAACATCACTTCTTAATGGGAATTCTTAAGAAAACTTACTACGAGATATGCTTTAATTTTAACTATTTAACCATTCTATACTAGTAGTAGAACTCAAGGTTATCACCTAATGGTCCAATTCAACAACTGAAAGACGATTTTGGATCAAAAACACTGCATGAACTATAAAATGTACACAAATTTCTCACAATGTTTATGTTCCAAGTGATCTCACAGTCTAACGTTAAGCAATTGCTTATTCTTGCAAACAGGGTCAAAACTTTAAGATTCTAACAAAGCCCAAAATCACAAAGTAAAGATAATTTATTGATTAAAATCCTCAAACCTGAGCCACAAGAGGAGGGATCTGTAGAATGTTCTGAGCATCAGGAATGTCATAAACCAACTTCCCAAGTTTTTCAGGATCAGGCTTTGTGGTGTCCCCTATATCTGATATTGCACAGTTGGCTTCAGCTTCAACAAGAACAGCACCTTCTCCACTACAATTAACTATCAGCTTCCCTTCTGAGCTAATCGTTAATCGCCCAGCAAGAGGGTAGTAGTGAACAAGAACTTTGGATAAAGCACTCTTAATAACTTCCATTGCATCCTCGTTTCCTTTCACATCAGACTTAAAGCAGTAAATGGTACGAACTATCACAGCAATGTTTTGGTCAAGGTTAGACAGGAAGTACAGACCAGTCTCTGTCTCCTTTGCAGGAGGAACCAGGATTGGCTCGCTCTGCTTAACAGTTAGTTTAAATGAATTAATACCCCTGTCTGCCATAGATGACACTACTTCAATCCTGACAAAACAAAACAGAATAGTCATGCATAGTCAGATCATTAATTGACAAGGAATCTTGTAGTTTGGGGGGGAAAAAAGAAGAAGAGAAGAAATACCTGAAACGAAAGGAGATAAATGGGCAGCAGCAGGGGAGCTGATGTTGTGTGCTGGTCTTGGAAACGGTGATGAAGTTATATAGGAAGAGATGGGATAGAAAAATTGACAATTTGTTTGTTTTGGTTAACAAAATGCTTACTCATGAAAGGGACAGCTTTCAATTTTTGTTTTCAAATAATAATACGAAAAGTCGCATTAATGGAGGCGACTGGAGAAAGAAAAATGGTATCAATTTAGGGTCTAGGTTTGGGCTTTGTCCTTTCTGCAAATTTTGGAAAGGTCATATGAGTTGTGGTAGGCTACTTGCCAGGGAACCAAAATATTACCAGCAAGCAAGGCTGGCGTGAGAAAGAAGAGTGATATACATTGGTTGGTGGGGTTGGCGTCCAAATTTTGGTTGCTTGATATACTTAAATAACACTTATTTATCCAAATTTGCATTTGGGTCTATTGGCGTTTCCTGATGAAATTATGTTCTTTTTAATATTTTTTATTATAAGGTGAAAACCTCAGGCCGTGGCCCCCCTGTCAACAGTCGAATCTCAGTCTTGCTATGGGACTAGAGTTAGTGAGTAGCCGAATGAGCAGTTCTGAAACACGAGGTAGCTTCTATCAGAAATCCGATTATAATTGCTTAGTGCTTACAACTAATTTATATAATCAGCTTGGTATATTATAAACTGATCTGCAACATTCATGGAACGATGAGCACGTCCGACGGTTAGAAATTCTGCAAATGCATATTACTAATTCGAGCATTAGAGCTTAGAAAATCCTCTAAAGGGAAATATATGCGTTCACCTTCCACATAACTAAATAAGACGAGTATGGACATAATTAAATTCACTTTTGATACTCTGGTGAAATTTATTAATCATGCTTTTTAATTGTTGTAGATTTGAGGAACATTTCAACTTTTTCAAGTTATCAAATAATTAAAAAACACAATAGATATAATTTATCATATAAATCTATTCATTAGGACTTCCTTATTTCCGGATCACCATTCCAAGTAACTATTGGGAGGATAGCAAAAGGAACCAGAAAACAATCCATTTATTCTTAGAGACCTTGGATTACCTCTACAAATAAAATAAATATTCAAGGAATAAATATAGAAGAGAATATTCGCCCGGGATCAAAATCCAATCCCCTTCACCTTTTGCTCCGGGTCCCTTCTAAATACCCATAACAATTAGACCGAGATTAACAAGGGATAAGTAGGAGGAATGGTGGAAATTTAATTAAGATGAACCATCAAAGCTAACCATCAGAAATGGAAAATTTTAAAACATATCTCCAAACAATAAATTAGAAAAATGCGTACTAGACGCAGAAATTTATAAACCAGAAGTCAAATCCCTGCAAACTATCAGAAAGTATGCAAATCTTTCCCCATACCACATAAGGAACAGGCAGGTGCTGGGCTTTACTTGTTTAAGCTTCCAACAAGATCCGTGAGAACCCACTAACAACTAACAAATGGATCGTTTTACAATATAAATAAAAATCAACGGCACATGGTGGACTTCCCTGTTCACAACTTATTAACAACTGAACTTTACATCCACAATATCAGCAATTATCAGAAACCAAATTGCATATACAAATTCATTAAAATTCATTATTTAATTTTTTGGCTCACCAGCCACTCCAACAAAAACCAGCATCTAATCCAACCATATTCATCAACATTTTTATTGAATGTATGAAGCTCAAAAAGCACATGATAGTATTTCTAAAATAGGATTTTTCTAGCAATCAGCATCAGAGTTCCCATTTAATTAAATAAAGAAAATCATTCGCTACTCACTTGTAGGGGGAACATTCAATAAATACATCTAAGAGAAATTAAAAAAAAAAAAAAAGATGAAAAGACTTTGGACGAAGGGCAAGCTGGGAAAGTGCAACTACTAAAAATTAAGGTCAGCACGACACTACTTGTGAAGGAAAAGGATTTGCTAATCCATATGGTACAAACCAACGAACCCAGGGGAGTATTTTCATCAGGAACCAGTCATGCAATCCACAATGCAATAATGGGTTCGTCATTGATAACTTTTGTTGGAAACCCCTCCAGGAAGATCTTTAAGGAGTACAACATACCTCAAGTTCAACAATGCTATAGTTAATCACCACCATTAAACCAAACTAAGCATCGTCATCCTCATCTGCATCCTTGTCTGCATCATCACCAGCCTCAGCATTGTCTTCAGCTTCCTCGCCTTCATCTTCCTCATCAGACATATTGTTTATCACCTCAGTAATAATATCCTTCACCTCTGCTTTTCTATGCATTAGGTCTACACCAAAGTGGGTACCTAACAGGAAAACAATTACATGTATCGTCAGAGATGTGTTAGAAGCATGAAAATGTTTTATATAATAATGAAAGATGAGCACTACCAAGTTGGCGGAGAATATCAGATAAAGTAGCCTGCATATTGACAAAAAAGGATCGTTAAAAATGATAAAGATGATAATCAAATGGTTTACATCCACAGAGAGCCAGGAAGAAGACACCACTTACAGTATTGAAATCTACTTCCTTCAGAATATCAACTACAACTGCATGCATGTCCTCGCTAGTTGGCTCTGACTTTGCCTTCTTGCTAGATCTCGCTTTACCTAATTGTCGAACATAGAATTCAAAAGTTCAGTTACTGGGCCATGTAATGCAATGGTACAGTGAATCGCTAAAGGATGGCCAAGTGTACCTACTCATACCTAAATACATATCGAAGGCAATGCAACAGTATTGTACATATCAAGCTATGTTTTACCACAAGCATTTGTAATGCCAGAGAAGGAGTTCCTCAAAAGTCAGCAACAATTTAGCACAGAAAATCATCATTTATTAAATATGAACCCTCTAATAACCAGCTGCTTTTCTAGATCTCACGCCAATTGCACATGAGCAAACTAACACAATCCCCAAAAAGACAACCTTAGGATGCATTTTTGGGCACTCCTTGTAACTCATTGCTATATTTCCTCCAAATAAGAAGAGTTGTTAAGTTCTTTGCTTATTTACTCTTAAATTTACAAACTTGGCTTACAACAACCTTCTACCACCCTTGAATACATATGCCCTAAATCTACCTTAAACCAAGACATATCCACATAGAAACATAAGCAACCAATTAAATCCATAAAAAGTAAAGCAATCAACCTGAAGACAGAATATGTCTCCAAAGTGAATATATACTAAACACAAAAAAAGAAAGTGCACCTTGGTCCTTCACAGAAGTCTTTGATGGTAACTTGCCTGACTGTCTCTTGCTTGTGCCCTTTTCTTTGGTTGGGGTACTCTGATCTTTTGCATTTTCCTTCTCAACCTTTTGTTTCTTAGATGCAGATCCCTTGGATTTAGAAAGTGATCCAGACTTTCCACCAGTGTCTTGAGCACCTTGCTTTGATGATGATCGAGAAGATTTTTCATTTGATTTTGCAGGTTTTGCAGGTTTTCCCTTCTTGCCAGGTGTAACTTTATCCTTATTTTTAGCCCGTGAGCTCTCCTTCACATTTTTTTTAGATGCCTTTTGGGCTGATGCCTGCTCCTTTAGTTCATCTTCATCTTTTGATTTGCTATCCTCGTGATTACTCTCTTCTTTTGGCAAGGTATCTTTTTCATCATCATCTTCTTGGGAGTCATCTTTAGCATCCTTAGCATTTGGTAAGTCACTCTTATCTTCATCTTCATCCTCATCAACTTCAGATGAACGCTTCTGTTTCTCTCCAGTTTGGGATGTTTGCTTCCGTTTCTACAGAACAGCATTAAAAATACACATCAAACACAAAATCTTCAATAAAACAATTAGTAATATCAAGTAAAAATGCAACCAAAGATGTAGCAAAAAGAAGATGAGTTATGTTACATCGAATATTATACAGATATTAATCTAAGAGAGATCATGATAAATAGACTTGCATGCTTCCACTATGATTTGAAGGAGTGGCAAAAAATATTTCACTTTGAATGACATAAAGAAAACAAGAGGCAATATCAAAGTGGAAAAAGAAGAAAATCTTTGCATATTTATTTTGCAAATCAACCAGTCATTCAATACTCTATAAGCAACTAAAACACATGCAAAACCAGAACAACCAACAATTTAGATAATGTTATCCTATATTCATGCATGAATACACTGCAAGACAAACCTTGGCTGGGGTAATAGAAGCCTCTCCAGGGCTTGCATTTCTGCCTGTTGAGCTCCTACGTTTCTTGCCTTTCTGGAATGAATTAGGACCAAGTTAAAATAACTCACAACATAATAATAAAAGGCTGCTTAATATTCTGCAGTGAAAAAACCAGCAAAGAAATGCAAAACCTGTTCCTTATCAGCAATCAAAACATCAGTTGTAGCATGTGGAGATTCCAGAAATTCCAATAACTTTACAGTGAGCTCTTCCTGAACACATGGTCAATCAAGAAATGTTATCTTTTACAATGACATTGAATAGAACAACAATATGGCATTGGTGATATATTACCTACCTTTTTCACAACAGCCCTGCTTATAGGAATATTGAGCACATCACAAAAATCTACCAATTTTTCTTTGACACACTTGTCAAGTTTTTCCCTAATTTTTGCTTTTTGTTTTTCCTGCCACAAAGATATGGAACAATCAATGCCCATGGGCTTTCATACACAAATGGTAATTTATTCATGTTCATATGATTTACAAATCCTAGTCTAAATTATAACTGTGAATAAAAAATATTTTTTTCCAGAACAAATGCCAGGATATAGTTATGCATGCACAAACAAGCAGAAAGATATGAAAGGAAAAATCTTCTTAGTCATGAGAAAAGTACCTCATTCTCTGCCCACACGTAACCTGAAAACTGGCCTATGTTTTTCTTCAGATTGTGTGCCTGAAACCATCAAAAAAGGAACTTAACAATTCTATTAAAAAAAAATGAAACAGTTATTAAAAAAACCAATTACAACAAAATCTGGAGTGTGTGCCTGAAACCATCAAAAAGGGAACTTAACAATTCTATTAAAAAAAAGGAAACAGTAATTAAAAAAAAAAAACAATTACAACAAAATCTGGAGGACAATCTGATTTCCAAAGTGGGATTTGCACTAATGCAATTTTTCATTATGAATCCACAATCTAGATTGAAGAAGTGCAGATACAAACACCCTACTAAAGCAAATAGACTCCATACAAAGTACATTCATTAAGCACCTTTGCTTTTTTTCCAAAAAGTATCATATGAAGCATCTGTAGGTTGTCGTCAGGTTTTCTCTTGGACAACTTGAAAGCCACTGAAACAGTTCAAAGAATCAGATAAAATAATATACAGTAACAACAAAGTTGAGCACGAGTAAAAACATCATACAGACATTCTTCTTTCAGTATACCAGAAATTTTCTACTGCTATATTATGCAGTAAAATAAGCTTCATGCCACATTCAAAGCACAAATTCAAAATAGCTTTGAGGATTGGAATTATCTTCATGTAAATGCATTCTGAAGCAAGCGACATGAAAAAGAAGGGCGCCAACAAAGCTCTCTAGGTGGAGAGTTGAAGACCAAATAGTCCTCAAATAATTCTTTTTGGGAAACATGAGAACAACACCAGGATTTACCCTGAACAGTTAACCCTAGCAAGCTCAATATTAATTGAGTGTGTTAATAAGTGTTAATAGCCAAATAAGAAAAATCAACATTTAGTTCCTTTGTTTGTTATTTTCTATGGAACATCTTTCCACCAAGTGCGATAAAACTGTTTCAAAGAAAACACTATCCTTCAGCTTTGCATAATAGGTAACCCAATATGGCTATGTTATACTTCATCCTCAAAGTTATCTAATTAAACTAAGTCTAACAGGCACTTAACAAAATCTAGAATCAAGGAGAACTTTCATGATAATTACAAGTTAATGAAGAAAAAATTGATACATTTCGAAGACATGCACTGGAAATCCACTTCATTGGCAATACATGATATAGATTAACACATTTGATAAAACTAAAGTTAACTTTTCCCCACTATGGTAGCCATGTCGACCATAACTTAAAAAAATAAATATAATGCATGGATTTCAGATTTGCAGAAATAATTCAGAGGATTATTTTATTCATAATGTAACATAAATACACTGTAGAAGTTGGATGAAGAATGAGTATTTAATTAATAGGCCATGACATGCACTGCGCTACTTATGATTCATATAAGGTAACTACATATCAGCTTCAAAAAAGGAAATGAAATGCGAACTAGTCAAATCAAGTCTTATTGCAACCAAAACACAGCTGCAAACATATACATTCCTAAATACCTTGGATGAGAGAGCAATCAACATTCATCTAGATGCAGGATACCAATCCAAAAACTAATAGTTCAACATAAATGAGCTATAAAAACAGAAATTATGGGGGGTAAAGCCTTATATCAAACGTCATAGCCAAGCTGTAATTGCTTTAAAACATGTACATCTTCCAGATTCTTAGCAAACTTTATAGCACATAAACCATACACAAGCTATCAAAAAAATACTAGACCTATACAGCAAGAGGAGTACCGTTTGGAATATCCTTGAGCTGTGTGCCACGTCCCTGCAACATAAAACCCCAATTTCAATCCTCAACCCTATCCAACAGTCAACTAAGAAGTTCAAAAAATAAAGAACAGAAATTCACCTTCTCAATGGAGAGAGGTTTGCTGGCTGATCTCCCAGGCTCTGGTGCAGAATACCTTTCCACCATCTTCCTCTCCCTTGTCGGCCTATCACTGCTCGGAGTTATAGGCTCTTTCTCTTTCTTCTCTACAGGTTCTTTACTCTGTTTCTTCTCGGAAGATTCCTGACTGCGCTTCTTTGACTCCCTCTGGTCTTTCTTTGAGGCGCCCTTATGGCCACCTTGCTTAGTTCTCTTGCTTTCTGCTTCTGCTTCTTCTTCTTCTACCTCTTCCTCGTCGGTAACCTCTTCCTTCGCTTCCTCGGATTTCTCTTCCTCTTCGTTAGCTTCCTCAGATTTCTCTTCCTCTTCGTTAGCTTCCTCGAATTTCTCTTTCTCTCTCTCTTCCTCTTTCTCTTCGACAACTTTCTCCTCCGCCCCTTGATTTTCTTTTGAAACCTCTTCCTCATGAGCTTCCTTGTTCTCTTGGTCGTCCTCCTTCTTCATTTCCTCCGGCTGTTCCTTTCCTTCTTCAGGTTTGGGCTCCACTTTGTCCTTTACAGGAGCTTCCGGCCCTGATTTCTTTTCTTCTAGGGTATCGGTCGCCATGGAATAGAGAAAATCGAGCAGAGAAAGAGCAAAACTAAAACCCTAAGTGGGGGTTTTGGTGCAAAAACAGAAACCTAGAGATCGGGAAGAGAAAAAATAATTTAGAGTTAGGTGAGAGAGTGAAGACAGTCGCAAAGAGTGTAATTTAGGGATTCAAAATTGGATTAAGAGAGAGAGAGTAGAGCGGGCTTCAATATGGAAATGGGAAAGGCGGGATTGGAAAATTTTTGCTTTTGGCAGTGTCGCGGCAAACGCGAAAAAAATTGGAGGCAAACCAACTTCGCCCGTTTTTGTTCTACCGGTTGCGGTCTCCTTCACTCTCGACTTGCCCTGTCTGTTTTTTTTCCACTTATTTTTTACTTGTTTTAGGAATAAATATTTCAATTAAATGTGAGAATTGCAACGGCTTTTTAAAATAAAGTCATTTTTAGATTATTTACTTTATAATTTTGTCAAATCACGACTATGATTTACTTGATTCATTATCCACAAAATCATGCTAATTGTGCCCTTTATCTGTCTTATAAGTGTGTTCCTAATTATTAGTATCCATATGTTAAAAAACAAATGTCAATTCTATAAAATTACTGAAAAAAATTGCTATATGGATTAAAGATATCAATCGAATTTTTTTCTCACTTCAATTTTAAATGACCAAATTTATTAATGGAAGTTAATTTAATAGCCTTATATATATATATGATGACAAAATAGTAAACATAAACAAAATCCTATTTACTTATTTTCTCACCATTAATTCAGATTTTCTACAGTTTTTATACCTAAACCAATCTTTTTTGCTATCGTTACTTGAGATCTTCTATGATTTTTATACCCGTTTTTAGATATACTCTTACCACAAAATCAAATTTTAATAATTAATTAATACTAGCTATTCATGTACTCTTTACGGTCTGCATGTGAATTTCCAAAATATTTTACAATTCACTTCTTGGAATTTAAGTGCTGTGCTATATGGAATATATTCTTAATAGCGGTTTTTTTTTTTTCAATGCCTTTCGTCGTTATTCGATATTTTCAAAGTTTCCATGTGTTTATTATCGTTTGCAATCATGTGACATTATTAATTTTCTCAATTATTTTTTATTAACCATAAAAAAAGAGATAATATTGATATCAATTATTTACTTGCTGACGATCCGTGGAAGTGCATGAATCCGTTGCTTTTCGATAATCAAAGGGTGGCTTTCAGTTCGAAGATTTAGCAGCAGCTTGTATTGATGCTTTCGACGGGCTTCATGCTGTCAATGGGCCTGATCCAATTGGAAGCCTGGTTAATTGATGGAGAGCCGGCTCAAGAAGACTGTATGCGTTGCTCAATACTGTGTGTGTGGGGCAAAAAATGTTACAGCAGTGAGTTTTTTTTTAAATAATTAATTGCTCCTGAATATTGGTAATATTCTTTCATAATACAACAGTCTACGAAAATTTTTAGTCAGCAGCATCATAAGTTTTCTTTTTAGAGATTCAAATCAACGTAAATAAGAAATACCAGACATATTAGGGGTGTTCAAAATCCGATCCGCCCGAACAACCCGAATAATTCAATTCGAACAAGAAATTCGGGTAGGATTGTTAGTGTCATACCCTACTCGGAACAGTCTTTTTTTATGCGAACTTATCCGAAATCGGTAAATTTTTTTTTTCGAACAATTCCATCCACTTGAAATACCTTTACAATCATTCCAGAAACAAACAATGATCTTAAAGATAATTTAAAACAAACACAAACATCATACCAAAAACTTATACTAGCTATTCATCCAATTACAGATAAAAATACAATTCAAATTTTTACCTTAATCGCTTAAGTATATACATGCCAAAGGCTTAAACCAAATAATACAAAAATCTTCTCCTGCGATTTGGACCTTCAATGTACTGTACTCCCGCAACACTCCAAAACCTGCACGCAGTAAATACTACGTGCTGAGCATTAAATATGTCCAGTGATGACTACTAATCCAATAATTTCCCAAGAATAAGCATAATTTTATAATTTATGCTTCCATCGTTCTTATTACATTAAGTATTTCCTTTCATTTCAGTTATCAGAATTCATGTTACTTGTTCATATTTTTGGTAACCATTGTTCTTTTGTTTCTAAACTTTTAACTTTACTTTGTAATATTTTTCTTAGGTAGATCAATATTGGAGTTACTTTTACTTGTACTTTTACGTTAATATTTACTATAACTTTTACTTTTATCATTACCTTCGTTTTATCCTTTAGCCACAGCTATTTAACTATCATTCATTTAGCAATAGGTATTGGTGTTCGTGTCTTTACTAGTACTAAAATAATTTACTTTAATTCTTGATTTACCGTTCCATTATTCAATCTGTACTTTAATTATATTTCTTGATCTTTTCTTTTATTTTTGCTTTGACTTTTAGCTAATAATTATATTACTATTTAAAGGCTTTTGGGTTTTATTGCAAAGTGGTGTAATTATTTCGGGGCACTTTGCAGTCAAATTCTCTTTCCTTCATATATATATATATATATATATATATATATATATATATATATATATATATATATATATATATATATTACTTTCATTCAATTATTTATTAAGACATATGTCTTTTACTTCTTCCACATTGGTCAATTATGTGTTTGTCTATTGTTTTACTTTTCAATTTAACTTTTCTTTCAGAAAGACGTTACATAAACATTAAATTTACTTCACGTCAAAATCATCACTTTTTAACTTTAGACAGGAAATTATTATTGTTTTTCAAACTTGTCACTTTTTACAATAGTAATTAGTACGAGAAATACCAATTAATCAAATTTATTTTTTTTTACAGAAACAAAATACATTCCAATTCTTATAGAAACTTAATTAAACATTGATTTAATATTTTAATCATATAAAACCTTTCTTTTCTTTTTCTTACTAATTACGATTTCCAGAAATCTTTACAGTAAATATTTTGACTTGACATTTTATTTCAAACGAATCATTTCGTTATAACCTTCTGTATTCAATTAAATGAAACGGTACTTATTTATTCATTTCGATGTACCCCTATTGCAATACAACAAGTTTCTCACAAAGGATACTCGGGACTGGACCCGAAGGTCCCACAGAACAGATAGAGAAATGATCTCGAAAGATCAAGTCTCACAGAGCAGATACAGATACATTTTCATTTTCACTTAAGCTATGGAGATCAAAGATCCCACCCATAACTAAGCAAGTCGCCATGACTTGCATCGCGGTACAGAGGTGTCCCTATAGGTAGCCAATTATATCCAAAATAAGAATCATACTACATGTTTATCGCTAAAGGCAAACATAATCAATTACATTACAAACATTTTTTAACATTTAAAACTTTTTAATTTCTTTCTTTTATTTATTACTATACTTTATTCTGATCAAATGCACTCTTTTGTGCCTTTGACTATTCAATAACTTTTTATCTTTTTTTATTCACTTTCTCTTTTTCAATCACTTTTGTGAATTATTTTTTGATAATTCACTTAGATATTTAAACCTTTCAATCTTTTGTACATATTATAAATTATGAATTATGGCATTATAATTCACAATTTTATTTTTTCTTTTTATTTTTTGTATAATTCTTTACGAATTATTTTCAATACTTTTAAACTTGAATTTTTACAATTTTTCCTTTTTTGGTCCCATATTTCAATTATTCGATATTCCGGCTTTTATTTCATCGGCGAATTATTTTATAATCATTAACTCTTTTAATTCTTTTTGTTGACTAATTTATATTGATAAATTAGTCGCATCTTTATTTTTCTACTTTTTATGCAATTAAGAATTCTTTTAATATAATTTATTATTTTATATCTCAAAATACATAATTTGACTTTTTCTATTGGATTATTTATTTCAAAAACATAATTACAATTTTGCCATTGTAATCATTTATTTTCATTTTTATTATCTAATTTCTTTCATTATTAATCTTTTATTCTTTATTTTACCATTTTCGGATAAAATTACATTTTTGTCCCGATATCATGAAAACTTTATCTCTTAGCATAATTAAGTTTTTGAAATTACCATTTTACCCTTATTAAATACTTCTTACTTATTTTTGCTCATGAATTATCTACTTTGGCAAAATTATCATTTTATCCCAAAACTTTTATTTTCTTCATTTAAGTCATTTTTCTATTTAGAACTCATTTTATCTTTCTTTTATTTACGTATTAATTTATTTTCATCATTTTCATTTATTTATGAATTATTTACCAATAATTCATTTTTCTTATTATTTTCATGACCTAATAATTACTGCGAAAAATCTATCGGTTGACTTTTTATTTCGCGCCATTGACATTAATTTATTTTTCATATTTAATCATCATTTTGGTCATTTTTATACAATATGCATTACTATTTCAATTATTTTCATTGTACATATGCACATAAAAATTTTAATAAAATCCTAATAAATTCAATAAATTTCAATAAAATTTATTTAGGCGTTCTTTATTAATTATTGCCATTTTTCATCAAGATAATCACTTAATTCACTATAAATCACAATTTCCATTCAATACATATACTATATAAAATCTTGAAAATTTCCAAATTAATTCTAAATATTCTTTAAAAATTTGTAGACATTAATTATCATGTCTATTATTAATTTAGGCTATCATACATTAATTTCATGCATTTTTCTAATTAATTTCTTTACCTAAGAAATTCGGCCAACAATATTTTCTATCTTAAAAATTTTATTTCTTTCATTAAAGTCTTCATTTCATTTTCTCTCATGTCTGATTTCATTTACCCTAATATAATTTCATTAATTAACAATTTTACATGTTTTTATCTTAATTACATAATTAAGAAAAATTCATATCAATAGGAAAATCAAAGGACTTGGTAGTCACTTACCTTCTTCCATGCTTTAGCTTCCTTAAGCTTCATAATTCTTATCTTAACACAAAACAAAACTTTGTTCTTCACCATTATCAACCTTGGCCGAAATCTTTAAGCTTCCTAACCTTAATTTCTTGTCCTCAAAGGAAAATTCAAGCTCATAATTAGTTTAAACACCTCAAAAACTATAAGAACACATCAAAAAAATCAATTAAAATCACTTAGATTTTCAAGTTTCATCTTACCTCTTTTTCTTTCTTCCCTTTATTCCTTGCCTTCCCTTACTCAAATTACTTGCTTAAGGCCACTAGAGTGACCTAAAGAAAGAGAGCTTCATCTTTTATGTTGAAGTTTAAGAGAGATTTGGGGTAGAAGAAGAAGAAATCAAAGAGAGAAAGAAGAGGAAGAGAGTTCGGCCTCCAAGGAGGGAGAAAGAGCTGGAGTTTTCTGGAGCAATTCTCTAAATTTTTAGCCTTATAAATACTCTCTTGATGGGCCAAAATTGGGCTTAAATGAGTGGGCTTTGTCCACTTAAACATTAAGGCCCATTTAGGCCTTTTTGAAGCACAATTCAATTTCTCTCTCTTCCTCCCTTCAAATCACTTCAATTTTGATTCCATCATTATTAAAACATCAAAAATAGGTAGGACATAAATTTTCAGCTCAATGGAGTCCGTTATCGGTCCGATTCGATAACTGCTGGTGTCACCGAAAAATTCAATTCTCATCACCAAAATATTCGACATGAAAATCCATGTAGGCACACAAAATCTGGCAATATTCGGAGGTCATTTACTATTTTTAATTATTTGTACAAAATCAAATCTCTTTCCCTATTAGGGAAATTAACTCACTACCTTTTTCGTATTTTTTTACTTTTGCATGCCTATTTGACCTCAAATTCACTTCAAATTTCAACCATAGGCTCACCATGACTATTCCTTTCAAATGGTCAAATAAAATATTTTTGACTTTCGCGTGTCCTCTCGAACCCGGAAAATACTATTTACTGTCGAAAAATACTATTCACGGCTGACCCCGTGTTGAGGCCATTACAGTTAGGGTCGGGTAGGGTTAGGAATTTGGGAGTTATTCGATGTAGCACCCTCTATGCCTAATCTCAATTCTTACTATTTCTTAATTAATTCTACCATTTTTTTTATTATCTAATTAACGAAAAATTGACAATATAACAACTTAATTTTCTTAGTTTCCAAATCTGCAAAAAGATAGAATTTACACTTCCAATTATATTTTCTCCAACTCCCAAAGCTCCAGGCAACAACTCATCACTTCTATATCATTATCCATCCTTCACACTCACATACAAAATATAGATAAAATCCATTCATACACATCACCGTCCATTATCCACGTTCAAACGTGTCAAATTTTTCTATAGTATTTATATTACAACCCATATAAATAAGTTCTCAAACTTATATATATATACATTACAAAATAATTACACAAGCCAAAATCCAAACTACCATCTCTATTACAGTACATGTCATATATTAGTCTTCATTGCTGGGCTTGCATTCCTGTCCTTGCGCGCAGTCACAAAACTACACGCTAAGCAAACTAGTTGCTTAGTGTTGGATGTATGTACATAAAATTTCACCAACTTAAATATTCAATTAAAAGTCATTTTTTTCTTATAATAATTTAATTAAACTTTTATTCTTTAAATAAATTCACCATTTAACCTATATACATAAAAATTTTTATTCATTTATTCCAAAATACATTATTTCTATTTAATTTTAATAATTTCTCGCTTTAATTGTCGAATTACCTCTTTACCACTTAAATTTGACTTTTTCCTTTTAGTTGACCAATTTTGACTTTTTCTTTAAACTAACCTATTTAAGTTCAAATTAAACCGAATTAACTTCTTTTAATTATTATTTCACGTTAATTATTCAAATTGCATTTTAGTCTCTAAAATTTTCTTTGGGATGATAAATTACGATTTAGTCTCCGAACTTTAACTTAATTACGATTTTACCCCTTTTTTCAAAATGTCCATTGTACCCCTTATTGCTATATATTTTTTTTTCTTTAGTTGACCGCTTTACCCCTGAATACTCGCATGATTACAATTTTACCCTTAATTACTTAATTAATCTAATTTTTCATTATTTTTCAATTCTTTTCACATTAATAATATTTTTATCATCATTATCTTTCTTTTTACCCGGTATACATTAAAATTTACCATTTTGCTCCTAGTATACAACAGTGGGCTACCACTAAACTGGATAAATGGAACATAATATCCCATACTCTGGAGGGACCATACCACTAAGGTATCATATCAGAGTGAGCCGGCTAATATCAGTCCCATAATATCAATCCCATACTGTTACAATTACAATACTCATATCAGATACAACAATAGAATCAGAGATCCGTGGGGTAGTATCGTACCCCTATGGCTAACCACACTATTCTAAAGCCCTGGTTACCCGACTGAACACTAAGGGCAGTACATTCATGATATTTTTATATCTCAAATATTCTTATCACAATATTATAATCACTTTTTAGCATAAATTGTTCTTATATAAATTTGTTACTTAGTACATCTTCGTATAATTGTATTTCATACCATAAAATTTAATTAGCACATCATTCCACATATAATCCCATTCGTCCGCAAATGAAAATTCAACTTCTAAATTATTTATTTCTCTAATTTCAAGCCACACATGTTTTAATATTTATTTCATAATATAATATAAAAAGTTACATCAAATTCATATAATTATCCCTTAGTTACCACACTTTCCTTCATTATGTAACTATTACATAATTAATATAAATTCTCATACTTAAGTTTTGTCATCATACTTTCCTTCTCCACATCTTTAATTAGTTATTTATCATCAAATGCCCAATTTTATATTTTTCTACATTAATGCACCCCAAGGTACCATATTTGATCACATGACTTTCATGTCTTTTATTTTAATTTCTTCACTTAATTAAGTTTCTAACAACTTATTATAGCATTATATCATATTACCTTAAATTATTTCACACTTACATGTAATTAAACATAATTACATAATAGGAAATTTAGCAAATTTCAATTAAAATAGTGAAATTAAATGTAATAAACATCCACTAACCTCACTATAGCTTGTTTGGCACCTATATCTCCTTCTCTTTGCCCTTTCCCTCTTTTCCTTCCTTGTTTTCCTTTCTTCCCCTTAATGGCCAAAACTTCAAAGAATTTAAACACCATATTATCTCATCAATTTAAGTAATATAAAATCACTAATACACTCTCCTAGTCCTATATTATATGCTATTAAAATTTTCCTTTTTATTTCTACTCAAATCTCACAAAACCCTAAATTTTTATCTTAGAGTTTTTACCTTAATCACTTGATCTCTTGGCCTCTCCTTGTTGCAAGCCCTAATTAGAGTGAAAGAGGATTAATTTCTGAGTATAAGAATAAAATTTAGGGGCTGAAATCTAGAGAGAGAAAGCTTAATTGAAGAAAGAAATGGAGAAAGATAAAAGAAATGGTGTCTCGGTTATGCTGGAAAAAGGAGAGGAAAATGATAGGCATTTGAAGTGAAGTCCAGATATTTTGTTGCTTATATAGGGTACTTTAATCATGCAAAAGTAGGGGCCAAGATTCATCCATTTACTATTGAATCTAATGGCTTTACTTTTTGCCACATGTCACTCATATAGGCACTTAGACTTATCCTACTAACTTGATCTCATACCCACTTGATTACAGCCATAAATTAACCATTCCCACGAAATTTCATGATCAAATTATCTAATTTGACCCTCCGATTGACCCGATTTTGATTTTTCACTCCGAAATATGAATTTTTGATTCTGACGTCAGATTTTCCTGAAATTTTATCCCAAGTGCCATTATATATTATAAAATATGTGCTAAAAATTTCAATCCATTCCGATATCGTTTCAATATACTTTTAGCGTAGATAGCCTGTGCGGTCAGTCCGAAACCTAAATTTTTAAAATTATCAGAATTATCATTTTTCAATTTTTCTGATGTCACTATACTATTTATAGCATATATATGAAATTTGAAGTCAATCGGAGATCCCTAAGGTCTCTAAATAGTCAGTCAAAATCCTGGTCAGACGGACGCCGAACAGTGAAATTTTTCTTCTTTTGCCCTTTTAAAAGTCTATTTGACCTCAATCTCCACCTAAATTGTATCATTAAACTCTACTTAACAAATACTACCCACCGAGTCACCCTCTTCGGGTTTTTTGGGTCGACATGTTTAACGAGGCATTCATTTTAAATTTTTCGGTCCTAGTCAATCCCGATTAATTCGAATTTTGACCGAGCATAACTATTCATATTTTACATGTTATGTAATGCAAATGAAAATTTGGGGGCGTTACATTCGGGTTCGGGTCGGGGTAAACCCTCATTAACCCGAACAACCCGAAAAAGACTCAAAATGTTGCATTTTGGTAACCGGAGCAAGTTTGAGTCGGGTTGACCCGATTCGGTCCGACCCGAATTTTATTTTAAATAATTTAAAATAAAAATTAATTTTTTTAAAAAAATAAATTCGGGTTATTCGGGCATGGCCCGAAATTGTGCAGGTTATTCGAATAGAGACCCGAACTATTCGTAGGGTAGGGTTGAGATATTATGGATATTTCGGGTTTCGAGTTGTTCGGGTTCGGATTGACCCGAACCCGCCCGATGAACACCCCTAAGACATATCATAAACTAACCGAGACCAAAATCCATCGGGGGGATTGTCAAGCTCATGGATACCTGGTTGAAAATTATAGGCATACAACAATATTTTAATGATTAAAACATTTGAGATTCAATAGAAGAAAAAGAGAAGGAGAGAACAAATAAATAAGACCGATTTGTTTTTCTATCTATTTACATGTCACTTAATAGCAGTTGTATTGGCACCTTTTTAAGACAAGATATGTCTGTTAATGTTTTTTTTTTAAATTTTGAAATTAAAGTAAATATAATTAAAATAAAATATTAATTTTAAGTGCCATCAAACCCTCTTAATATTGTTTTTGGCTTGGATTAGAGGCTTTTAAGCTAAGCTGAATTCCTACTGAATTTATATGGGCGACCTATCGTATGGTATTGAAGAAACTTATAATAGAGGTTTTTGTAAAATAGAAGACTATGCTCACAGCGCTAGACGCTAGCAGCGTACATGCACTCCCTCGTAGACATGGATTTATGCTTCTAGCTTGATATCAGCATGTTCATCTCAAGAATATTCGCTACAAGTTAAGCAAATCTTGCTTTTGGTCACGTCGTTTTCTTCATCTGGCTTGACCATGTTTACCTCTGTACGGATATGATGGGTTCTTCATTTCCACACCTTGGAATTTTTTTCTAAGGAAAAGTCTCTCGCGGAGTTACTGAAATTTTATATTTTATATATTATATTCTTTGCATTTTAAGAAATTAATATTATTTTTTTTTGGGTAGACCACTCTCATTAGATATAATATAAATATAATCAATAAAATTTGAAAGCAATATTTGTTAATTTCACATAATATCAATTTACAATGATTGCGAGACATGTCAGAATATAAAAAATATTAAATAAATATGCATATATTTCAAGCATGTAAAAAATTATAAATTTATTTTTTCCTTTAATTTTTTATATTTTAAAATTAATAAATATTTAAAAATTTAAAAATTCAACCTTTTTAAATATAAAAATAGATTAAAATTCGAGAAACATAGTATATATTTTTTATGCTTTTTTCTGTAAAAATAAATGCAGAGTAATGAAAAAAATGAGATAATGAAAAATAGCATATTGATTAAATTTAAAATTCTTTCAAATGAACTATCTATCTTTTTATACACCAACACCATAATAGGAAACTGAGTTAAAATTTGTGTCCTAACTGGACTCTACTGGAAACGACGTCGTTAGAAGCTGCAATTCGAATCCTGAGTAGCTAGGAATCTCGGCTATGGGTCTAGATCCAAAGTCTAGTTCGGCAATCATAGGTTCCCCTCAAAGTATGAGATATTTATATCCAGAGCAAGCCGAGCACCAGCTCAAAGCCTTACAGTTGTGCTAATTGACAAAAGTGAGGTGACACTTCAGCCTTTGTGCTAGCAGTAATCATGAGATAATATCCCTTCGATCCCCGTGATGACAGTAAATATCATAATTGCTTTTCCTCGAATTCCTTGTAACAATGGCCGATGCATTTAATTTTCCCGTACCTCGAGGATATCTGCACCATCCAATCCTTTCTCGTCCAATGACTCACCATAGCTGTAAATACCCCTCTTCAAACCTCATTTTTACCTTTTTCTGATTCATTTCTCCATTTTCGTGCTCTCTGCTTCTTCGAATCTTTCTCCCTACTTTCGCTTGAATTTCCAGGTTAGTCCTTTAGATCTATTCCCTTTTTCGTTCCATTTTTCTTTTTTATTTCAACACTTTCTTTATGCCTTTTTAAATTTGAAAATGAGTGAATCATTATATTATAGTGAGATTAGGATTTTAGATAACCTATTGAATGATAGAACCCCGAACACTTTGGCTCATAGTTCATCCACTGATAATACACCAATGGAGCTTCCCATGTTTCAAATAACTTCCCACCATGCTCAAAAGTCTGCAAAGAATGCTCCTATGAATATTCCCACTAATGAAACCCCCTGAGCCTAGTACCCTAAAACCTAGGAGACCATTGAGGTCTAACCCTCGAGCCCCCGATATTAGTTCTACAATACGTGTCTCCGAACTCCCCACTTTAAGAGTTCGATTGGGCATTCCTAACCACTATAAAATGTTAGCTCCAAGTTTTCACATCATCACTGACTTTGACTTTAATGATAGAAAAAAACTAGTTCTCTATGAGGTCGGTATCCAAGCTTATGTCACTCTTCCTTTAACCCATTTTGAGGCCTCTTTTTTTAGGTATTACAAGCTCACTGCGAGCCAGTTACACCTTAATGCATGTCGTTTGGGCATATGGTTGCACTTATTTTGCTTGACTGGTTTACAGTCTGGTTGTATGCTCAATGAATGGGATATAATATCCAATGAGATACTAGTTATGCCTGACGATTTCCAGACAAATACATCAGTATAGGATTTTAGGACCTCCAGTAATGCCTTTATTTACAAGCTGGACTTTCTTGAAGTTATATTCACCACCTTTTTTAGCATCAACTCTACTTTCTGAAGTGAATCTACTGGTTTGGCTTTTCGAGCAGCATCAGTTGAAACATCCAATGCATCTATCGAAAGGGCTTGTTTCACTTCTTTCAACATGGTGACATACATCTTTCGGGCTATTATCTAATTTTCTCGAAGTATGGCTTTCCCTTACGGCATTAGTACTTTTACGATGAATTTCTGCATAGAAATACCAGCATCTACTGCAGCCAATAAAGGTAGACCAAAAATTACATTATAAGACAATAACATATTTAATACCATAAAATATGTGGCACATCACCTGACTATTAAATTATCTCTTAACTATAAATTTAGATTGATCGAGCCCTCCACCTTGACAAGTTGTCCATAAATACCAATCAGCAGGACTGTCACTTCCTCCATTGAACTTGGCATTCCTAATGCTTTGTAGGCTTGCAAAGTGATGAGATTGACTGTACTGCCTGTATCCACTAGAATCTTCTGGACCAAGAAATCGTCGACTATTACCTCTACTTCCTGTACATCATTATGCGGTTGCCGAACGTATTTTCCATCTTTTGGTGAGAATTAAATGGTATATGTTGAGATAGGTGAATTGGATTCAAGCGAGAATAACTCCTTTGCTTTTCTCTTTTTAGAGTCTCCGAAAATGTCATAATGCTCCTTCTGCAATCACGTGAATTATTCATATTGAGGACTTCTTACTCTTGTAACACCCTTACTATAATTGTTCCTATATACTGTTACTATATACATACACGAAAATTTCTACCATTCAAATCAGATTACAATTTCATCACTAATTTTAGATTTTGTTCAATCAATATCCTATATATATATATAATTACTATTAGGGTATACTTTGGGTCATTACAAATACCATTCTTATCTTTATTTCGCATGCATTCAATTTTATTTATCTTTTGCACATTAATTCTAGAATTACCCATCAACCTTTCATAAACTAAACTTTTTTCAAGCTCCAAGCTAACATAATAATAATGAATATAAATCACCAGGCCATTATATTTCAACTTCAAATTTTAATTATATTCAATTTATTCAATGCTTGCATTTTACGAGTTTAAATTCTTTACAACATCTTTAATCGTAATTTGCTTCCCTTAACATATCTATTTTAAATTAAACCAACAACTAATATACCCTTATTAGGCATAACTAGATTTTATTAAATAAGTTGAAGTCACCTAATTAACCACTTCTTCTATTTTTAGCCACATAAAACATCATAACACATACACACTTTTATTCTATTAATAGTTGTACACACACAAAATCATAAGTTAACATAAAAGATTATGGTTTTTAAGTAACTTAAGCATACCAACATATTTATTTTCAAATTTACTAAATTAAAGTGTGCATAAACTAATTTGAAATCAAAATCTATAATTTTTTCAACTTATTACCTTTAAAATCAAACCATTTGTACCAATCGTCAGAGCATCATTGGAGATGCATCGCCACAATTGATGTGAAGCTCATAGTACCAGGGAACTACTGTCGATGGTTTCGCACTCTATCGCAACCTTGTTGGACCGAAATCCATTATAGAAGATTTTGACCTTCTTGCCTCCGATCTACCATTTGTCAGAGAGTGATGGCTGGAGAAAGGTACCATTGAACTCGTCTTAGTGTCATGAGTTGATTGGTGTAGGTCATGTCATCGTTCATTGAAGGAAAAAAAGAAGCCTCAATTTAATAAGAGAAAGATCGCAAGATGAGAAGAGATGCCCTATATAGAGGAGCGACAACAATGACAGCCTGGTTAGCGATGGGAGCACAGCGGTGGCATGGATGTTGCCGATGATGGTGTGGTATGCCACTGATCATGTTGAAGGTGAGGAAAATCTTGTTTCCCTCTCTTAAATTATCAATAATTTTTTTGTTGATTTTTTCCTTTGCAAGTGTCCTTTGTACCCAAAAGAAAACTCCTTCTCTCTTCACCCACTAACAATATTTTAATAGTTTTCTTCTTTTTTGACCATTCCACACTATTGGACCCCACTTTTTAACTTTCAAACTTTTGTCTCTCTTTGAATCTACTCTCATCCTTTTCACATGCCAACTTTTTCTTCTTTTTTCATCAATTGTAATTAAATACACAACTTTTCAAATGCATATTTTAATAAATTTATTATTTATTTGAACTCGGTATTACATATATATATATATTGAAATTAGAGAATTAATTTTAAACTTTTGAATCTTGACTAAATTCAAATTTATCCAGTCACCAATATAAATTTTAATCAGTTGATTTAAATTTTTAATTTTATCGAGTCAACTATGACCTCAATTCACCAGGATATTGTTAATCTCATAACCAAAATTTTTAGGGCCTGATAATATGAATTAATATGGAGTGACATAATTGGTCCACACGTGCTTGGGGATTCATGCTTTCATTATATATGGGCAAACTAGATAGTTTTATGTTTGGGAAGAGGGTGAAAAGTATGGCTTTAGAAAGGAAAGATTGAAAATTACCCTGGTATTGTGCCATGCTGCGGTTCTTCTTTTGCTACACCCTCTCTTCTATGAGTTTGTCTAGCTCCTCCCTCATCAAAGTCATCCTTGATCTTGCATCGATTTGTTGGGGTATGGAGTTCGGATTTTCAAAGTTGGAGATAATGTTCATCTTGGTGGTTTGTGGTGTTGATTAAGGCAATATCGAGGCTGTTAGATACGATCGAGTTGCCAGAAGGGCCTGAGCGAGCTGGGGGATGAGGCCAAGGATGGGGGTTTCAAGTGTTATGGCGGGTAAATTGGCAATGAAAAGATTCATGAAAGCACCTTAGGGGGTAGCCTTTAGAGACTGAAATACTGGTACGTGGGGGGGAGGGTTAGTGGTGTGTTACACCAATAGTTTATCTGTCTGGGTGTTTTCATCATTAGAATTCATAGTTTTACGGGGATAAAGATATCACTCTCACTGCACTAAATGATAACAGTTCGAAAATTACTAGGTTGATATTAGGTTGATTAACTTGGCTACTACTATGAAGGTTCCTTAAAATAATAAAACTCCGATAGGAGTCCGGTTAGGGGACTATCCAATGATCAAGTCAGTAAATCGTAAAAGGATGATTTTAGTAAATAATGGCTCAGAGCGAGAAATACTTGGTGAGACAGGCTATTTATAGAGCTAGATCTCCTACTCCAGTATGGAATCCTAATAGCCATGAGATTCTTATTGAGAAAAAAGTTATGTTTGAATAGGAAGTCCAACTAGAATAAGAAACTAAGCTAGAATTCGTACCCTAGCAGGACTATACTGAAAACGACGTTATTAGAAGTTGCAATGCGGATCTTGAGTGATCTGAGTAGCTAGAAATTCAAGCTATAGGCCTGGATCCAAAGCCCAGTCTGGTTATCATACACCAACACTAAAATGAAAATGTTTTTTTTTTGGTAAAATGGAGATATTAGTTGTTGTGCTGAAAATATTTTGTTTGAGTTTGAAATTAATTTATTGTATTGGGTTAGTCCTTTTTTTTTTTTTTACAAATGAAATGGAATACCTTTTAGAGAAAAAAAAGGTGTCCATTCAATACATATATTTATGCACAATGAATAAGGAAACTGGATAATCTCTATCAAGATGGTGCGGAGGTTTTATAGGTCCATAGTCCAATAATTCGAAATGGCTATAGTTACGAGAAAAGCAATTCTCATTTTATTTTCAGATGTGATTTTGTTTTCAATTTGTAGTTTTTTTCTTAAAAGTAAAATAAAAAAATATTCGACATATTTGTTTTCTTTTTAATTTTTGTAAAAATATAAAAAAGTAATTTTCACAATAAAAATAAAATTAAAAAATTTCAAAAGGTGATTTTTAAAATTTTTTTTATCAACGATTTAATTACTTTTTCATTATTATCACTACAGCTGCACTGTCACTGCCGCTGTCGATGTCACTGCCACCACTAGTCACCACTACCAAATTACCATCACTAGCAGATTGTTATTGTTGCCGCCACCGCCATCACCATTCTGCCACCGCTATCACCATTGCTACCACCACTGCTATTGTCGCTGCTATCATCATCTCTATTGTTGTTATCGCTGCCATTACTTTTACCATTGCTGTCACTTTCACCATCGCTGTTTCTGTCGCCACCACCACTAAAATCATTATCATAATATACATAAATAATTAAAAAATATAATATAATTTTTAAATATATAAATAAATTTTGAAAAAATAAATAATAAAAATCGAAAATAATTTTTTAAAAATAAAAAATAAAAAATCTATAATTTTAACAAATGCACCATTAATTTTCAATCAAAAGTTTATCAATCATATAAAAAAATAGTTACTTTTTTATAGATAAAAATTTATTTAAACTTTTAGAACTTTAATCCTTGGATGGCTATTTTATTAATTTAATAATCCAGAACATAACAATACATTTGTACGACAACTAAAGTACGAATATACGAGTGTTCAACAAAATAAATACAACCATTCTCAAAAAAAAAAACAAAAAAACAGGTTTTTTTTCTTTTTCGTGCAATACGATAAGTTCAAACGCTAGAAAAAGATTGGGCGTGGTGAATCTACAATGTCGTGTTTTCATTGGACAGCAATTCCAAACGCATGCTTCCGGGGTGACTGGATCCCAACTTCTAAAGATAAATTATTTGACCAGACTCAGTTCAAATCCTCGGACCAATATGGAGTTAACGCACCCGGATTCAAAACTGACCCGACCCGACGAACCAGAGCTCGATCTCCACACCATCCCCAGCTCTTCGAGTAAGTGACCCTTGTCTCTCCTGTCTGTTCCCTGTGAAATAGGACTTGCTCAGCAAACCTATAATCTCATACTTGCTGCTTCTGATTTTTCCTCTTTACACAGGTTGGTTTGCGTGGGACGATATTCACGAGAAGGAAAAAGCTGCATTGAGGGAGTTCTTCGATGGAAGTTCAATCACTAGAACCCCAAGAATATACAAAGAATACAGAGATTTTATCATCAACAAGTATCGCGAAGATCCTTCTAGAAGGCTCACCTTCACGGACATTCGTAAGTCACTTGTCGGCGATGTTAATTTGCAAAACAAAATTTTTCGATTTTTGGACCAGTGGGGATTGATAAACTTCGGAGCGACTTCGGCTCGCTTTGATGATTTGGAGAAAGACGAAACTGGCAAGTCTAGGGTTGAGGATGGACCTCCCAATGGTGTCCGTGTTGTAGCTTTGCCCAATTCCCTGAAGCCGCTGTCGGTGCCTCAAAGTGCGGCTGGTAGCGCCGAGGTTGTTGAGGGCGGTCTAAAGTTGCCGCCTTTAACTTCGCATTCTGATGTTTTTGGTGAATTGGGAAAGCAAAAGGCATCTGTATGTGGGAATTGTGGCGAAAATTGTGATTCCGGCTGGTATGAATACCTAAAGGTAGAAGATTCTTTTGTGTTAGCTTTATCTGAACTCATTTAACTTTTGATTGTGGATTATATTCTGGTGTTCGTAAAAATAGTAGTTCGATTCTTTTATGTTTTCATGGTGGATTTTTATTTTTTATTTTTTATCTTTCCTCGACGAAGCAGAGTGGGTTATCAAAATGATTTGCCTGCATGTCATTGTTTCCTTCTATCCCATCTTTTTTTTTTATTTTTTTTTATTTTTTGCAACCCAATGTTTGGAACCACCCGTTGGATATTTTGTTTTTTAGCAGTGATATTTGTTACATTTGTTTGATTATATCCTTTAAATTAA
The DNA here is from genome assembly GCA_037975025.1 of Excoecaria agallocha. Lineage (NCBI taxonomy): Eukaryota > Viridiplantae > Streptophyta > Magnoliopsida > Malpighiales > Euphorbiaceae > Excoecaria > Excoecaria agallocha. The sequence continues at coordinate 36,962,757 of CM075809.1, forward strand.
CAGGGCGATTACATACTTTGTGCTAAGTGCTTCAAAGATGGAAATTATGGAGAGAACAAGTCTGAGGGGGATTTCAAGTTTAATGATTCTGTTGATAGCAGGAGTACACATGGATCTGTCTGGACCGAGGCAGAGACTCTACTTCTTCTAGAAGCTGTTCTAAAGCACGGAGACAATTGGGACCTTGTTGTTCGGGATGTTCAACCCAAGAGCAAACTCGATTGCATTTCTAAGCTCATTGAGCTGCCATTTGGGGATTTCATATTGAGCTCCACGTATAGAAAAGGTAACATTAGTGGTGCACTGAGTGGCAACACGGATGGCTCAAAACAAGTTCCATTGTCTTCCCCTGAGCATAAAGACCCAGTAAAGAATGAGGATCTGCTGCATGAGCAGACAAATGCAAGTGAGCAGAATGGAGATTCTGTAGATAAGGGTCAACCATCAAAAAGAAAACGCATTGATTATCTCTCAGATGCTGGTAGTTCTTTGATGAAAGAGGTAGGAATTCTTGCAAGCAGTATTGAAGTTGAAATATAAATCACCGTTTCTTCTTTTGATACATTGAGTGCTTGTTTCTGGTTTTATAAATTTGGATGCATCAAATAATATTTTAAGGAGTCTATATGTCTTTATTTTAGATTTAATGATGTTGTTTGAAATAAGGAAGAAACTACTTATGTATTAAACTCTTTACATAGCTTCACTTTTATATACCTTTTATTCTGATATTTAGATTTCAATGTCCAGAATATCCGTGTCAGACCAAGTCCATCAGTCTTTCTGTACCTTAAGTTAATCAGACACTACCTTGCAAATGAATGTTGTTTTAAGATATGAACAATTTTGTACAAGAAAAAGGGTTAGAATTAGTTGCATGAGGTAAGAATTAAAAAGCAGCACTTCCTCTGTACCATTACTAACTCTCTTCGACCCTCCATCTTCTCCTCACAAACCTTTTACTTAACTGCCTTGCCAGTTCAAAAATCTCATTCACCATTTCTTCCGTGGTTTAGGACCCATTTCTACCATAATTTATAACTCTTTGTATAGTTTTGCATAAAGAAATGATTCCAATTTTATTTGCCAGTCTTGCAAAAGAAATTCTTTTTTGACCTCTGGGATCACTAGTAAGTTTTGCTCTTGATTCTAGCGCATGCTGGCTTCTCTGCGAGGCTAAACTTCCTTTCTTTCCTATCACTGAAATGGTGTTAAGCATGAATAAGTTACTACCTCATGAGAGAAAAGGGTTTGGGATGAAGGGCAACAGCTGTGGGCTGAGTATGTTATTCTCTATTTGGTCAATATGCCTTAAGTTATAAATCCATGCTATTATGATACACTAGGTGTATAAATTTTAATTTTTACTGCTGGGTGATGATCGTGACTTAGTATTTTGGAAGAGTTTTGAGTGGTTGCTACCAGGCTGAGTGTGGAAATAGCCTTATCTGAATATGTTTTTTCTTGCAGAGACTTGTGTGCTTTATATGGTGACCTAAATTTCCTGGTAATAACGTAATTCTTAATTTCCTGGTAATAACACAATTCTTAATTTCCCATCAGGTTGCTCTTATCTCAACTATGGCTGGACCAAATGTTGCAGCAGCTGCTGCTGAGGCTGCTGTCGGAGCACTTTGTGACGAGACATCATGTCCAAGGGAGATTTTTCAAGGCGAGGAGGATTTTCCAAATAAAGGATTGCGGTCTCCCACTCTCCATTCCGAGGCAGAAAGGTGATTTTTTTTTTATATGTTCTGATCCCTTGATGTTTCTGTCTGCCTCATGCATTGTTGCTAAATATTAAAGTTATTTTTTCTTCATGTTTTCTTTGTTAGAGCTGATCCAGATGAGGATGCAGGGATAAAGGAAAGCTCCACTCAATCAGGTTAATTGCAGTTACGCAATATCTAGGAATTTAAGTAGAGGAGGAAGTTAGGCCAGTTTTATGCAAATATAAATTGTCGATTATGATGTTTTTGAGAATTTTGGTTCGCCATTTCTCCCTTCATGTATAGATTACAATGTTGATATTAATAGCTTCCTTAATGTGTGATTTGTTAATTACCAGCATTTGCTCTGCATATTTATCAATCATGCATCCATATCTTTTGCAGAAAGCCAGGAGACAAATGCGAGGCAGGGTGACATACCTATAACTCTGCGACTCAGAACTGCTGTTGCAACAGCTCTTGGGGCAGCTGCTGCTCATGCCAAATCATTGGCAGCTGATGAAGACCGAGAAATTGAAAATTTGACTTCAACCATAATTGAGACGCAGGTAGGTCAATGTTTGCTGTATCTTGTTTTGTTTTGAATCTTTTGCAAATAAAATTATCATGGTTCAAACATGCAGTGCCTGATGTTCTTTTCATGTATTGAAATACTAGTTAAAGAAATTGCAATACAAACTCAAGCATTTCGACAATCTGGAGGTGATAATGGAGAAGCAGTATGCTGAATTGGAGGAATTGAAAGAGTTATTAATAGAGGAACGAATTGATGTCTTACAGAGAGCAGTTGCCTCTGGCATAATTAAATACAAAGATCAAACTTCTGTGAAATTTTAGAGTGGTAGTGTTTTTTGATGTAGTCGTAGGTTAATGTGTTGTAAAGAAGCCGTTTGATAGACTAGATTTAGCTTTAATTTCATGGTTGGCAGCGTCACTCACTTTTTGTATCCAATTGGAACACTAATCTCTACTTGCAAGACGGTTCATATGCATTTTGGCATGTCATATCTACAGGATCATTTGCTTGGAATCGAGTTGGTTAGGAGGCAAGCTGCTGTTTTATGAGCAATCTTGAAATTACCTTCTCGATGCTCGAGAATTACCTAATTGGGGGCAAGGAAATAAATTCTGTTAAAAAATGAAAATCAATTCAGTACTTACAAAACATTTCTTGTCACCTGTTTGCAAAGAAAAGAAAAAAAAAAATCTGTACTATCTCGCATTTTCTGCTGTACAAAGCAATTTCAATCTTGTTATGAACATCTACGCTGACGAAAAGCTTAAAGGTCGTCTCCACTGTACATAAAGGAGGAATCTACTCTCTTTAATACTATACTAGGCTTCGTTTTCTGGATCATGTGAAAGTGGAAAATTATGAGCAGGATTTAAGAAGGCCAAAATTTTGGAAACTTCGAGCTTTAGAAAGCACTCCAAAAGGAAATTTCTATATGTCTTATGGGGAAACTTCGATGCTACATTCAATTTTTCTCTCACATGTAACTCGGTTTGTCCTATTTGTTCCTGAATCAAATGAATAGTTTTGGTGTCAAGAGGAACCCCAGACGCACCTGTGACAAAGAAAATATATTTTGCTTTCCCATCCTCTGTTGAAATTTCGGCTCTTTTAATGTTTAAGCCATTTTCGCGGACTATTCTTGTAATTTCTGAGAGAAGTCCAAAGCGGTCATCCATGCATACCTCTACTTCTAATCCCCGTAAGAGAGAGATCTTTATGTTATAAATGCAGTTCCCCCCCCCCCCCCCCCCCCCCCTCCAAAAAAAAAAAAAAAAATCCAAACGAAAATCCCATGCCTCTGGTCTTCTCCTCCCAATGGCTGCCTCGAGACAGTCCATAACCCTCTGTCGTTCAGGTTCCGAGTTTATTGGCAATCCATCAACGTGCCTGATGTAATATTCCTGCAAATTTTGACAGTTCTAAGAAATAAAGCAAACATACGAGTCCTTAAGTGTACAAGGGACAAATGTTCGTATGCTAATTTTATCCACTTAATGAACTAAGTATAAAAGATCAATCCTTTCTTTAGATATGTTAAACTTGTACCTGATAAGCTTCCTCTCTACCAGTAATAACCGTCCCATGGAATACCACATACTGCATATCTGTCAACGTGAACAGAGTATCAAACAATAACTTTGGCCGATCGGTGCACCTTACTGTAACCACAGTGTAATCTCTATCAGCGCATTCAGACACAATAACATAGGGCGCCATGCTGATTTCCTCTACGATCTCAGCCTCAATCCTTTCGAAGTCTCTAGCAATCTGGTGCAATCTTCTTCCTGCGTGTGTTTCCACGGAGGAAGAAATTGATATTCTTGGCATTCTAGAACTGCCATTGCCTTTTAGGACATTAAAAAGCAGTTCCTTGATTAGAGAGAGCCTCTTTGGATCTTCCACAGCACAGCCAGTTGAGTGTTCTGTAATATGCATCACAGCTGCAGCTGTTGCATTATGTGTCCAAATCTCAGCATTCACCACATCGCATCCAAGATCTGTTAATACTGCGGATATTTCTGATAGCAAACCAGGCCTGTCAGTACCTGATAGCTCAATCAAAGTGTGATCCTTAGAAGGCAATGCCGCTGTGGAGTTGTTCATTGAATTAACCACATAATCATCACTTTCAAGAGCCTGCGAAATTGATTCCAAATTTAGGCAATTTAAGGATCACTGTGCTGTTGTGAAAACTATTAACGGGTTTTTGGATTGTCAAAGTAGCATGGGATGCTAATTTTGTTTCCGAAATTAATAGACGATAAGCAAAAGGATTCATACCTTCTTGATGTAATTGAGAATGCCTTCATCTTGAATTTTGTTTCCATCACTTCTAGTGACGTAAAAAAACTGAAAAATGAAATCCATGGATTAATTGATCTAGAGAATCAAGTGATATAAATAAGTGCTGTATGTTGCAGATTCAACCTTACCATCCATGAACCAGACTCCATCAGAAGATATGTATGCTTTTATTATCACAAGGCTTAGGTCGGCGAGGACTTGAACAGCTTCAAGGAGAGTACCATGTCTATTGGCTCTATCAACCTAAAAAGAGAAAAACACTCAATAAAAATTATTCACAATACACATTTTCATGGATTGGGAATGCAGAAAATCTACCTGAATAATTGTTGCCTGTTCAGAAGCAGCATTGTCTATCACAACTCTACAAATGACAAGCAAAATAAACTTCATTCAGAAATTTCGGCAAACAGTTGATGCAAATTATATAATGAAGGTCCATGATCAAATATCAGGAAAAATTTGCAGTGAAAGAGAAACGAAACTACCTGGGGGAGTTAATTCTCCTGGTAAGCTTTGCATACTCATCCATAATTGGGCTTTTCACATTCAAATTTATCCCAACTCTCACTGGGTTACAACTTTATATACAAATAACAAAACTGAACAGAAACCTGAAGGCGGTTAGTCTAAGCAGATAAAGCGAGCTAACGTACAACGCCAGGCGTGTGGGCTTACGTGCAAGCTTTTTATTGGATAGAACAATAGTTAAGACGTTAAAAGTCATTAAAGCTGCCCCACTTCACTTGCCGGTGAAATTTCCGATTCCCTAAGCATCTTTTTCTTGGAGGCCGTGCTTTCAGCCACTACATTTAGTTTTAAAACAATATAGATAAATTCTGTTTATATACTGATCCGGGAATTAACTTTAACAATTACATGTTTCCTTAATTCCTTTTCTTTAGAAAAAAAAGAAAAGAAATTCATATTCTTTTAGTAGAATTGAAAGAATGCCTCTATTTTAGGTCGGAAATTGATTCGTTGGACAGAACTACACCTAACAATAGCATATATACAACTGTCCCTATGCATGGGAATGTCAAAAATAAAAATAAAAAGAGCAATGTTATTGTCCAGCTGGTGTATGATTTTTAGCTGTAAAAATCAGATAACATTGTCAATTTTGAAGGGAACGAACTTGTTTATGGGGGCTTGAAATAGCATAACCTAGCCCATAAGGAGTTGGGCTTCGCTTTGGCCACTGGGGCAAGCAGGGTTGGTAATGGGCAGGTCTAGGACGAATTGTCTAAACTATCCCCTGCATGGAGGGAAGGCTAGCCTTGCTGGTATTATTTAATTTTAAGCAAAATTCGTATCATTTTATTTGGGTACTTTAATAATTTCTCTTTCTGTTTAGTCCTTTTAACTTTTAAGATAAATTAGTAAATTTGGAATTTCGAATGGATTATTAAAAAAAGGTGATAAGTAAAAGATAAATTTTAATATTACCCACAATTATTAGCCCCATCTAAATCCGTAAATGGTGGATCAAATTGAAATATATTGCATCAAATTTAACGGCACCGTAGTGTGATTCAGCATAATTAATTGGCAGTGAACAAGCTGCAGCCATCCTCAATTACAACATCTAGTGTCGGCAATTCATGCATTTAGGTGGCTAGTTTTTGTTACTTTGAGATCTATCTGCAAGAAATAAATATTACTAGCAAGCTATAATGACATAAATCAATTATCTCTTGTGAAAAAAAAACAGTATGTAGCAATTTTCAGATAAATGAAAGGTGGTAAGGGATATATTTAGCTAGTTCTAACTTAGAAAACGACATGCAACTAATTTATTTGAAGTGTCATGCCATGCATGCAGCATTAATATATTTTGTTGCTCCCATCAAATAGTCATATTTTGTAGAAAAAATTATTTCATTCAATTGTCATTTTATAAATTTAAGATAATATTTAATGCATCAATTTCAACTTTATCATTGTATAATATTAGGATAAAAAAATATAGGGCTGAGCAAAATTTGGTTAAAATTGAAAAATCGAACCAAACCGATCAATTTTTTTTTAATTCGATTCAGTTCGATTTCGATTTGAAATTTTAAAAAAGTTTGATTATTTTGGTTCGATTTGGTTTAAGAAAGAAAAAATTATAGAAAAATCGAACCGATTGAAGTTTTACTTAATTAGGTATTTTTTTGATAATTATTTTGTATATGTAAATTGTGTTTATTTTGAGTTTCAAATTTTATGAGTAAATTTATCAATTATTAATATCTATTTTTTTAGTTAATAATTTAAAATTTTGACGATTGGACTTAGGGATGATCACGAGGCGGGAAATTTCCGAAAATTTTCCCCACGGGAACGGAGACGAGGGAAAAAAATTTTCATCCTAGAATTGGGGGCGGGGACGGGAAATGGGGTATTTGCCCCACAAAAAATATATATATTTTTAATTTTAAAATATAATATTTTATAAATAATTAAAATTAAAATATAACTTAATTTTATAATTATTAAGTTTTAAATTATACTTAATTTTAAATTATTATTGATTTTAAATTTTTTATTTATTAAATATTATATTTTGATTTAATTATTTATAAAATATTATATTTTAAAATTAAAAAAAAATCAGGGGACGGAAATTCCCGCGGGACGGGGAAAATTTCCTCCCCGATATTGGTGATGGGGGCGGGGGTGGGGAATCCCCGCCACTAGCGGGGGAGTGAGTGGAGGAGAATTTCTTGGCCCCGTCCCGCCCCATGATCGCCCTTAATTGGACTGAATGTCGATAAAATGAAAAAATTTATTCAACAGTTTTTGTTGTATTATTTATTTTGAGATTGTATCTTTAATTTGGACTTGTATTTTGTACAATTTGGATATTTTTGCTTTAATATATTATGATTTATAATTTTGTATAAATTTTACACACAATTTTTTATTTTTTTAAAAAAATCTTTTTAATTTTCGATTAACCGAACTAAAATAATCGAAAATTTTGATTTGGTTAGTATTCGGTTATTTCATTTGTTCGGTTCGATTGGTTAAATTTTCAAAAAATTGGTTTTCAATTTTGTTATTGAACTGAACCGATCGTTGCACATCCCTAACAAAATATTTAATATTTCAATTAATATTTCTCTCTCTCTACCCACTTTGTTAGGATAATCTAAATTAGTGAGGATGTATTTTAATCTATTTAATATAATTTTATATAAAATTTAACAAAATTAATGATTATTTTAATATTAGTGATGTGCATAATAAGTGATAATTTAGTGTGACGGAGAGAGTATTTAATACTATTGGTAATGCTTTATTAGATTTAAAACTATAAAACAAGACACCATTTAAAATTCTTATTATGCTAGCATAACAAAGTAAACTTAGAGTCTTAAGGGAATTTTCATCCACACTGCTAGCTGTTTTAGCAAAGCTAAAGAGTAAACAAGCTAGCTGGTTAGTTGATACGACACTCTATCATCCCAGGCAGATGCAGAACTTCCCTTGAGATCCGGTTGCACAGGTTGCACTCATGTACTTTTCCTTGAGAGCTTTTTTGCACTCGGCAATGCACGCGGCTAGTGTGCATGGGTTTAGCTGGATACTAAATGCACCCTCCGCAGTATTTGCAGCCATTACCAACAAAAACAGCACCAAACTCACCGCCACCGCCCCGCCTACCATTCCTCTGTTGCCTTCCATTCTAAAATCTTAATTCTTTGCTCTTAATATTTTGTGCCCTGAAGAGAAACAGCACATTCTACACTTATCTATATAATTAGTGATGATATAGCCAACAAAATAGAAGGGATCAAAGGATATCTCCCATTACAGAAAATTATTGATCTCCGCATACTTTTACATCCACCAATACAATCCATTGCCCACTTCTCCATGATTAGTGAATAGCAACCAATCGAATTTCAACACAAAATAAAGGGCGTGTGCTAGTTTTTTCCACGTGTAGATGTTCCATTTTTCGGCTTCCCTTACCCGTTTTAGCTGCAAGATTATCCAATCGGCAAACTGACATCTACCACCCACTTTCACATAATGGTCACAATACTTATAAGGGAAATTTCATAATCACTTTATTTATACACAGGCCGTGATCTTCGAGATTATTCTATATATTTATATACTCTCAGCAAACTATTTAGATTTATGCTAAAAAATATTTACACAAGAAAAAACTAATGAAAGAAAATAAAATTTGTAAAATATACAAAAATTAATTAACATGATTCGGAGCAAAATGGAGTAAAAATCTACTAATAAAAAGAAAATATACAATAGAGAAAGCTCTTATAAAATTTAAATAACTAGCTAGTTTAGCTTTCGTGAACCGAAATATTATATGTTTCATATCAAAGGCTCAAAACTCATGTAGGCACTTTCCACCTGGAAGAAGATAATTATAGAGCATGTAATACATGAACAGATAATAAATAAATAAGAAATATTAATGTTTCAAGATTATACTGTGATTAAATTGATGTTTTAAAATCCAACCTTTTGTTTTTTCTCATTTGCCTTGCTCCTGCATAATTAGCCCATAATGAAAGGATTTTTGAGTGATGAAGGTCGTGGCTGAAACTGATTTCCATTAGGATATAAAGAGGTTTAGTTTTATAGTATTCTGATAATTGGATTTTCCACAAGAACAATAAAATGGAAATGATTTTGGTGTGAAGAATTTGAGTTTAAAAGTTATTGGCAAAGACAGGACGTGCATTTGGTAGAAATTATATTGGAGAATAATATATAATAAACAATTCACTATATTATATATATTATATATTTATGTTAGGATATTAAACATAAAATATATCCAAGAGAACCAAGATTACCTTTTGTAGCGCAAAAATCTAGGTGACGAAAGCGGAAATGCGAGATTCTGTTTTGCGTCAATGGCTAGCTTTGTCCACGAGCACGAATGCAGGATAAAAACATGAATCTACAAACTAAAAATTTTTTGAAGAAAAAAAAAGAGGAGAGAAAAATTTTACCGAGTTTTGGCACGCATACCAATTTCTTTTGTTGGCATAATTACTTTGTTCTATTTATAGGATTTTGTGTTCTAAAATAGATAGTAATTCTTTACAGAAAATAATATGAAAAAGGTAGTTTTATTTTTTCAAATTAGGAAATTTTCTAATTAAAGATTTGGTACAGACCTTTTTTCATATCTGATTTATTTTCTTTTTAATATGAATTATTTTTATATCAAAATAATTATCATATTTACATGAATTCATATCGGGGTAATTACCATATTGATATGGATACACTTCCATATCAGGAGTAATTACCATATTGATATGAATACACTTCCATATCAGGAGTTATAGGTATATCCGGACTCTTTCAATTTATATATTATTGTGTGTTTTATTTATCTTTATTTTAAAGATTACAGAAATAACCTTAACACTATACTTGTAATAAAAGAATCCAAATTGTGCAATTCATTTATAAATGAATTTTGGAATAAAATAACTAAAATATAAATTAAAAATTAATTCTTTATTTTTATATTTGAAATAAATGAATGAAAATTTTATTTTATTTTATTTACTAAAATATTTTCAATATCAATTCAATATAGACAACAAATATAATATCATGTCTATAAAAATTGTACAAAATAAATCACTAATTAACTATTCTAATTCATGATTCTATATTTTTTCACTGTACCAATATAAGTTTAACGATTTAACGATAATTTAATGAACATATAATTAATTAAACAATAATTCAATTAGTATAAGTTAATTCATTAAACTATAATTTTTTAATATTGCAAAAAAAATAATTTACAAAATATAAAAAAAAGAAAATACTGATCCGGTTGAGAAATTGAAAAAGAAGGAAAAAAAGTTAAAAACACGGAACGTATATATATTATAATAATGATATCGCAGTTTTTAAAATTTGACACTTTGATCATATGAAATTTATTTGCAAATTCCATCTATTTTGGTGGAACTTGATGAAAATATAATTAAATTTATGTAATTAAATTCAAATTTTTTTTATATTTTAAGAATAAAAAATAAAAATTACTATTAAATCGTGTAAAATTTTATAAAATTTATTTATTTAAAGCATACTCTAAGTTTAAATTGCTGGCTTTAGGAGCATTCACAGTAGGGAGAGATAAGGATTTAGTGTAGTACTATGCAGAGCCCATATGCCAAACTTGTGTGAAAATGAAATTTTCTCTTTCAACAATGAGTCTTTTGAATTTCATTTGCGTTTGTATATAATTTTCTTATTAAAAAAAGTTATTAATACTTTTTTTAATATGGTCTATCATACGATAGTCATTAGTCATTTTATTTCAACTTTCCATAAAAAAAAAAAAAAAGTGAAATCCCCCACTCCATACAAAATTGGAACTGGGACCCATTTTTTCCTCTCATTGGAGTTGCTCTAATGCCCATCCTTTCTTTAATTTGGACGATAGATAATGTAAGCATACTTTACAGAGTAAATTACCCCAAATGCTATTTTTTTAACTTTTTTTTCAAAAAATACAATCCTTTTAAGTTTTTTCATAAATTTTACTTTTTAAATTTTTATTTTTCAACTAAGGCATTCATCACATTTTGATGTCGAGGTCAGATGTTCTGCCACCACCCTCTAATACTGCAATGAAATGTAACACCCTTACTATTACAATCTATGAATTTAAGCGATTGGCCGAAATTTTTTTTCATTTATTTTCTTTTTTTATTTTAACAATCATACACTTAACCAAATAATTTATTAATTACCAATTCTCATCCATTATTCAAGTTTATAAGTTCAACTCATCGTTGACCTATAACTGTTCAATTTTACTGTTCATTTTACAAAAATCCGGCAATATAATGGCTATACAGTTAACTAACTTCCTGAAAAATAAACAATTACATAGCTTTTCAGGAGGCACAACAGTTTATAAACAATATAGTCTTCTCATCCACTCATTCTCAATTTCATATCAACATACATAATCAATTCACTACCTGTCAAATATATAATTATATTTATACAAATATTGTACCAATACAGATCCATTCTTTTACTTCAATATTTACAACAATATACATGCCAATACAAAAGTCACTTCTATCCAATTCTCGTTCCTTCAAAATTTACTTTCTTATGTACTAATGCTCCAGATCTTCTTCAATACCTGCACGCAGTAAATTTTACGTGTTGAGCATTAAATATACCAAGTGATGACTAAAAATCGAGGTATTTTCCAAATATGCATAATTACATTAGTTATGCAAAATCATTAATTTTTTTTATCAAAATACAATTTCCATTTTTTTAACAGTTACTTCAGTTCAATATTGATATTTTGGTAAACTTTTCAATTTAATCCTTAATTTTTATTTTATTACAAAAATACCATTTTTACACTTTACTTACAAAATTTCCATTAATTTTTTTATTTTCACTTCATATTTCATTTTTGGCATACAAAACCATCAATTGATCATTGTTTTAACTTTTTATGCAAAATTATATTTTAGTCCATTTACTTCTTAAAAACTTATTTTTGGACTAATTGTTCATTAAATTACCATTTTACCCATTCTATTAATGTCTTAATCACTTTTACTCATTAAGTACAATTTTGAAAAAATTACCGTTTTGCCTCTAAACTTTTTATTTCTTTTCAATGAAGTCATTTTTCATTTTAAACTTCATTTTTAGATTTCTTTTGACAATTTTAACTTATTCTTACTATTATGCCCCTAGTATAATCTCGATAGAAATTTTTAGATCGGATAAACGGGATATTAATCCCACAAAACCATAATAAAGATTGAGAAATGATCCTAAAGGACCATTTCTCACATAACATAGTACAAAACATATAAGATACTATACGAGATCAGTGATCCTACCATAGCAAAGCAAATTGCCATGACTTGTACCACGGTGTAGATATCTCTATGGCTAGCCAATTATATTTCGAGTTAGATTTTGACCGTTTGACTATTACTAAGGGTAATGTTCACTTTATTTCACTATATTTTTCGGACTTTCGATAGTTTTAATAACTTTTTCATTTCAATAAATTTGTCAATCAATTTTTTCATTCTTTTGCACAGTTTTATGAATTATTTCATAATAATTTACCATTTTCACTTATTTAATGAATTATTTCACAATAATTCAATAAATACACTTTGTACATAATCAAATCATTTTCTAAAAAATACTTAAATAATTTTCATAAATTTCACAAAAATTTATGGACATATTAATTCATTTCTAGGTTCATTTTAAGGTTTAATTCATCAAAATTACACAAGATTTACTTTAGTTTTCTTTAAGAAACCATTCATCCAAGTAAGGTAATCTACCTTACACATGCATTTATTTCAATTTAGGTACTCTAATAGTCATATTCAAGGGTCTAAGTCATTAATCTAAGCTTAATTTAATACATGCATTTCCCTAATTTTTTCCAAGTTACATAAAGGAAAATCATGCAAAATCAAGGAAAATAGAAGGATTTAGTAGCCGCTAACCTTTCTTTTTGGCTTAAGCTTGCCTAGACCTTCTTTTCTTTCCCTTTTTCCTTGAAAGCTTGTCCCTCACCTTGAGAACCTACCATAGCCGAATATTACATCCATAAAAACACCATTTTTTGTTCACAAATGCTTAAATTAACCATATAAATAAACTCTAATTATCCTAAAGTACTTATAGGTACCTTTACACCTATTTAAAATCATAATTTACACTTATCTCACTTTGATATCCTAAGTTTTTTTACTTAATTTTTCTTGTTTAACTTCCTCTAATCAAGGGATAGAGGCTTAATAAATCATCTAGAGGGGTATAACTTCACTTGATATATTTGGATTAAGAGAGAAAGAGAGAGAAAACTTGAAAAAAATGGAGAGAAAACCAACTATGGTAGTTAAGCCAAAGCAAGAAGGAGATGGTGGCTGAAAGGATAAGGATAGCCAACCAAAATATCGTCTTCCAGCAGGTTTTTATAGTGGCTGAATGGGTTGTATTTTGATTCGATCCAAACCCACTAATTTAGGTCCAAAAGCCCGAAATCAAACCTATTAAGCTACTTTCATGTAATTTTCTCATTTTTCAAATTCAAATCAATTAAATTTTAATTAAATTATTCTTATCATGTTCAAAATAGGTTGTATACAAAATTTTAGCTCAATCAAAGTCAATTACTGATTTAATTCAATAAGATCAATCCGATTCAACAATTACCGGTGTCAACGAAAAATTAATTTTTTACAGTCAAAATATTCTATATATTATTTTAGGCATATGTGCAATTTTTGACAATTTTTATATTTCATTTGCTATTTTTAAAGGCTCGATCAAACCTACGTCAATCTAGTTACTATTTAAATCGAACCTTTTTTCCTGTATTTTTTTTTATTTTTGGAGGCCTATTTGAACTCATTTTCACTCCAAATTTTAACCCCGGACTAACCGTGATTAATATTTTTTAATAGTTAAATAAAATATTTTTCAACTTCAGATGTACTTTTCAGTTCGAAGTTCAGGCTATTGCATGATATCTATTGTATTGAAGAACTAAAGAGTCAAAAGAATAAATACTCTCAAACTTGATGGTAATTTATGTCAAGGTATATTAGCTTCCATCGAATCAGTTATAAACATTGACTGAAATTTCTAAGCATAAGCAATATCATAAAGTATGTCATTCAATTTCGTATATGTACTCGTAAAGAGCAAAACATAACAATACATGTGAGAGTTTATCTACATACATATAATGATATATCTTAAGCAAAGTTGCTTCCTTGAACCAAATTTAGACTATTGAAAAATACGAATTGATAATTTAACATAAAAACTTCACTTTCCTCTTATATGTATATCAACATTTATATACAATGGTGCCAATTGTTTACAAAAAATATAATGAATAACATAACGTAAATGTAATGTGTTATTATTTTCAAGAGCTTCGGTTCCTGTTAAACTCAGAATACAACAATCTTGTTTTTCCCAAAAGGAAGCACTTGCAATTCATAGTATGACTTTATAGCTTTTGCAAGGCATTGCTTCTCGAGGTTCTCTGACTTTTGCATAAAACTCCATAAAATTGTCTTTGTGGGATACACTTTCAACTTGAAAAGATGAATGCAAGCACAAAAACAAGTTAACCGGTCGAATTTTGTCAAGAAATTATTATTTTTAGAGCAATAATAATAGTTGAAATAATATATAAAAATAATCAACATAAATAGGAAGGTTCACACTATATACACCAAGTACACATTGTGTATACATCAAGTATATATGGTGTATACAATAGGTATACATAGTATATACAGCAGGTACACATGGTGTAATGATAAGTGCACATGTGTATGCACCAAATATACAGTATATAACAAATGTATATATTTTACAATTATAATATATATACAAATAAACATTGTTAAGTATCATATTAATTTTATATGATCATTACATAATATAATACAAACTGTGTACAAGTATATACACTGTGTACATCAAGTATACACGGTGTATACACAAAGTACATACTGTATATATCAAGTACACATAGTGTATACATAAAGTATACACATGGTGTATATATCAAGTATACGGTGTACATATTGGGTACATATAATGTATATACCAGGTATATATACTATATATACTAGATACATACAGCGTATACATCAAGTACATACTGTATACACCAAGTACATATAATGTATACATCGGATACACACATTGTATATATCAAGTATACACAGTGTACACAATATATAAATCAAGTATACACTGTGTACACACAATGTATACAACAAATAATTAAATTCTTGCTCAAGTCACAAGCCACCACTTATAAGAATTTAATAAAAACTTGAATTAATATTTATTTGATTGCTTTTTCTTACATCTTTCCATACAATACGGGGAAACATTATTATTAATATTCAAAAAATAATGTTTATGATTAAGTAATATTAGCGAAATTTTATGAATTGAGATACATATTCATGAGTATTTGGACTGTTTAATCAGATAAATTGATGTGATTTGACAGCTTTGAATTACCATTACATTATTAGCTACAATGTTCAAACAAAATTGAAATCAGATAAGGATTAAGAAGGTTGTTGAAAGGTATGGTGTGTCTTATCCAAAGGGTAAAGAGGCACATTGACCTACACAACAATCCCCATGTGCTTTCTCAACCTAAAACTTATTCTTAATTCCGCAATCAATGGCCAAGAAGACATAGTTAAGAATAAATCTTATTCTTAATTCCGCAAAGGGGTTATTGCAAATGTAACTGTATATTTTACATACTAAAAATAATGCAAGTGTAACAATTTGGACTACGGTCAATAGTTGCTTCCATGTTCCAACTTGAGAGTATTTTCATGGTTGCAAATTTTATTGAAATTGAAGAACATCAAAAATTTATATAACACACACCATTAGAGAGGGGCACATCCTCCCGATTACAACATTATTTCATACACAATCACAATCAAAACAACAAATGCCACCCACGTTCTCTAATTTATCTTATTTATTCATAATTTTATTAAAAAAATGTAATTTTCTTCATATAATTATTTTATTATTTCAATTTTTAATTATAATTGGCCTTATGTTAATTGTTAACCCTGCATTTTCGCTAGTTTTGTGTTAAAATAAATTTGAGTGATATAGCTAACTAACTTGATATTGGTGAGAGGTTAGGTCAAAAAAGGATGAAAATGGAAGGGACAAACTATCTAATTAAGATTAAAACGAATGATTTATTAGGATTAAATTTAAACCTTAAATTTAAATTTAAGTGAAATATTCAATTCTAAAGAGGCCAAATAACTTTTAGACACTGAAATTCATGACTAAACAAAGAAATAAAAAAAGCTAAATGCCATGGAAACATAACCTAAAAGAACTAGAAAAAATGCCATGGAAACATAACCTAAAAGAACTAGAAAACATGCTCTTTCCCAATCAAAGCTAGATGATAAATGCAAATAGAACTTGCTCTGTAAATAACTGTAGCAAGATTTCAATATTTTTCAATCAGAATAATTTCATTATTTATCAGATAGACAAGTTAGTTTCCAATATTTAGCTTAGGGCTTCATCAAACTATAATACTTTCTCAGCTAATCGAACTACAAAAATTCATCAATAAAACTAATAGAATGAAGAATATGAAAGCATAAAAGATTGCATAAAATACAAATCAGTTACCAGAATGCATAACATACCGCTAGAGCAGATTTCCTTAATGAAGTTGAGAAGATATAAGCTTTTACAAGCTTATATACTATCATAACCCATGGGATCTTTATATCATGATGATTGGCCAGACATGGGTGAGCTGATGCAAAAAAATCTTGTAAATAGGTGATCAAACCAGGACTTAAAGCAAACATATAGCTTCAACTACTTACTCAGGGTCTGAGCGACAGTCATTCTCTTATGATAGTCCTTGTTTAACAATCTCTTTAAAAAATCTACAGCTTCAGGGGACAAAGAAGGCTAAGGAGCTTCATTGAAAATAGGATTTGCTTTGAGGATTACTTTAAAGATACCGGATTCTGTGCGAGCCCAAAAAGGTATAAAGTTAAAAGAGCTCAAATTTTTCATCCCACTACAAACGAAATAGACGATTAAACAATATAGACAACGATGAACCCTAAAAAATCGGAAGAAAAGCAATATATCCAAAGAGAAAAAATGAAAAAAAGGGACTCAAAAATGGTGAAGAGGAACAGAGAAAAAGAACAAAAAATGAAAGAGAGGCCAATGGTGATAGGAGAGGCCGGAAGTGGCGGTTATCGGGAGAAAGGAGAGGAAAAAATTGGAAAAGTGAAAAATTAGGGAGGTGAGAAAGTAAAAGTAGGAAATTTAATAAGGAAAATAAAAAGTTGTTTTTGAAAATATAAATTGTATAATTGATATTGAAAATTTAAAAAATTATATTAATGTAAAAATTAAAGAAGTATTGTATTTTTTGTTATTTTTATTATTTTTTTTTGTATATTTTTGTAAAAACCTCTAGTTTATAATACAAAGTTCGTTGGACAGTGGGAGCAATTGAGCAAATCATTATTAGACATTTAGCTAGGCCCATAAATTTAATAGAATGTCGAAATTATCTAGAATATGGGCTCAGTGATTTAGCCGAAAAACATCTAATAGCATCCAGGCCCATGAATAAAACGTCGGTACTTTCCCTCCCACAATTCACAACTCCCAAAGTGGAGGGAAATATGCTGAATGGCCGAAATTTCCAGCTCCTGCTTCACTTGCATTTGCAGAAATGCCCCGAAGACGCCTTCGACTTAGAGATTATTCCGACGAAGAAGAGGATGAAGAAATTTACCATCAACAACAACACGATCACGACAATGAAGTTCATCTCCTACAAGATCCCACCGCCAATCTCGACCTTCAGAACCCTAACCCTGACGACCATGAACCGGTTCCTATCTCCGACGACGAATTCGTTGACGTTTCAGACACTCTCACGCCTCCCTCTCCGCCGGATCCCCCCTTTGTTCACTCGTCGCCACAATCGGCCACTATGCCTCCGGTGAGCTCCGGTTGTCCTGTTGGTGATTGTTTATTAAGGATGGGATTGAAGGTGAAAAGAGAATGGCTGGATTCTTGTCTTCGTGGACTTGAGATTTCTATTCGAGACCATGATGTTGCGGCTAAGGCCAAGCTCTGCTTCCAGCAGTTTTTGTTTTCGGATATGAACTACTGTGGCGGTGGAGTGCTTCCCCCGAATGTGGATTCCATGCACCTTGTTAGTCTCCCCGGGCCTTACGTTTTGCAGGTGCAGTTCCATTTTAGCTTTTGCATTTAGGAAATTCCGAATCACTGCTTATTTATTCTAGGAAGTCTCTTAGATTGTCGAACTTAATTTCAAATCTGTTCCTTCTTCTTTTGCCTTTGTTTTGGATTTTAATACAAGTTCCAGCTCACGGTGATTCGACATGTTTTCCAGGTTGATGAGATTGTAAATATTAGCTGCCCCCTCAAAAGCAGGTATCAGGATGCTCCTCCAGGAGCCAAGAGGTGCCTTAAGCTGTCCATGACCGATGGAGTTCAACGTATTTTTGGAATGGAATACAGGCCTATCAAGGATCTCCAAGCATTAGCCCCTGCCGGATTGAAGGTTCCCTTTCTATTGACTATCGATTGTTTATAAAATTTGATTGTCTTTCTTTATTTTTTATTATATATATATATATTATTTGACAATGGCGAATGCTATTTTTGTTAGGATAGAAGTTACAGATAGATATGTTAGTTATTGTTACTTAAAAAGATGGATCCTTTGCAAAATTTTGTTGAAATAGTATATTTTCAGCTTAAGTGCATGTCCCTTTTATGAGTTGCACTTGCACTAAATCAAATTGAGAAAGCCATCCAGTTATATGTGTTGGTATTGTGCATGCGTTGGGAAATGAGCTGGTGATGGATTTCATTGATCTATATGGATCTAAATTGATTATCATTGTTGATGTGAATATTGGGTGCTTAAATGGCTACATGAGAAGAAATAAACTGTGTTGTTGATTGGTGTGTCATGTGTCTGTTTCTTGAATGGAGAAGTGTTAGTGTTCAACAGAAAAGCCAGAAGCTTTATCTCTTTTGCTTATAGGTTATCATTTGTAACATACATGTACGACGTGGGATTCTAATGCTTGTCCCGGAAGCTTTAGAAGTTCTAGGAGGGGTGGTTGATGAGATGGAAGCAGCACGCCAACGTCTCGTTGCTGAAGTAAATAAGCCACCAAGAGGAAAAAGGTATTATTGGAGTGCCTGAATTATGTTTTACTGCAAGTATTTACAGCTTATATTGTTTCTGTTTTGCTTTATGCATTTTCTGTTTCTATTTTAAAACTTAATTGTTCTGTGGTGTGCTCGCTATAAGCCTGTCTCATCATATTGTGACTAGCCTCTGAAATTGGTTTTAGTGCGAACTATCTGACCCCCCACAACTTAGCTTAAGTGGATAAATATCCGGGAGATGAGTTAATCCAAAAATTAGAGTTTACTGGACATGATTTATTTGCTGTAATTTTTGGCAGTGGAGAATTAGATATGGTTGAAAAGTGCTCTGGAGAGGATGTTTAAGTTGCGCTAGATAAACTGACAAATGTAGTTTTAGAATGTTTCGGCAAGATTTGTTTGCATAATAAGCTTCTAGTGTTCTCTGGCTCTATTATTTTGGTTGATCTATGAAGTAAGTTGAGTCTTGGTCCTAAAAAGTGTCTTTGCTTGATAACTCTTCTTAAATGCCCTTATCATGCTAGCTACCTGACTTTTTTAAACACCTGCTTATGCATACTTTTATTTCCTTTATTGTTCCACAGATCAAGGAATGGAGTGATGCCTGCTTTAGCAACTAGAGCAACCTTGGCTGCATGGCCCCATGATGGTGTTAATGTCTCTGTAAACAATAATAGGCCCACTGATGTTCTTGGTCATACCAATAGCTCTACAACTGTTCCTAGACACGGCAATGGTTCTATTGATGTTCTTGGTCACACCAATAATTCTGTTAGTGTACATGGACACACTGATAATTCTGTTCGTTTTCATGGACATATCAATGGTTCTAACGTTACTGATACCACCAATAGTTCCACATCAGAAGTTGCAGTGCCCTTTCAGACAGATGAACGAGGTTGCTTTGCTCTTGCTTTTCTTCTAGCTGTTTGGGTTACATTGCTCAGTTTTCTGGATCTAAAAGTATATTTTAACATGTATAATTTGCATAGTATCTTGAGGAAGAATGTCCAGGGGTGAACACAAACATTTGTTAGAGGGAAATCTTTTGATTTGTTTCATTGAATGTTCATAGGAAAGTATCAAGGACTTTTAGGTACTTGGGCATTTATTTTATCTGTCTTCTCCTCTTCTTTCTTTCTCTTCCCTGTATTAATGCAGAAAGGTCATGTCTTTGGATTTATGAATATTCAATAAGCCAATTTGGTAGTTGATTTTATGTTGGATGGGGTACTTAGTTGTACCACTTCCATTTTTCTTGAAGAAATCAATAGGTATCAGATGTTGTAGCTAAGTTGTTGCCTACTTGCCTCAAAAATGCTTCAGAGTAATATTGATATATCTCAAACGTTGCTTTGACGTGCTTTTGCCATGCTTGCAGTTGCTTATTTCCACGTTTGTGGTTATATAGCATAAAGCTGTTAAATTGTCATTTGTTATTGTTTGTGCTTTATTGTCATTTGTTTTTTCTCAAACTTCGGATATGCTTGTGATGAGAACTGATATAGAATGTTGATATTATAAATGATTTTGTAGAAGGAAGAGAAATTTGAAGTTGGTCCATCATGTCTTTCAGGTTCTAACGTGGCTGCACCTGGCAATGGAAGCAGTCAAAGATCTAGAGAAGAATTTTCTGCTTCAACGGGCTTGGGGAATAGAATTCCTAATCCATCAACTACTGTTGTTTCTGGTGTTGAAGAGATGCATATTGATGCTTCTTTTGACAGAGAAAATGTTATGTCAGATCAGCATTTGAATAATGAGGATGTTCATATGGTTGATGAGTTTCAAAACCCTCTCATATTATCTGGAGACCGAGAAAATCCTTTTACCTACTTAGCTAGTTTGTCAGCTAAGTGGGCTGCAGTCAAGGAAAAAAAATCCTCGGTTCAAGGAAAAGTCAAGGTGTTTATATTTCTCTCTGCTTCATTTTGCATGTACGCACACAACCAGCCTGTGACTGAGGCTTGCCTGAGATCAATTGTGTTTTGCGTACATGCACAAATAAATATCATAACCAGCAAACAAAATATAGCTACTATCTTGTGAATGGGATATATCTAGTGCAAAATATGTTGTATTTCTAAGTCACATCATTGTCTCTGAACATGAAATTGCATCAAGCTGATTTGGATCTAGATTAGCTTTAATCAATTTATATCATACACTCGTTTTGTTTATTAATTTCTAACACTTCCAGAGAAACTTTGTAGTGCTTTGTGACTGGTGTAAAGGGGTTCCAATATAAGCAGAGGATAACATATGAACTTCGGGTTTATGTTGATGATGGCAGTCTCATCTCTGAGATCCTAATTGATCATAATGTGAGTCTAAGTTATATTTTCAATAATCGTTCTTTTTGGTTTGTGGACTATTACTTATCCATCATATGCTTATCCTCTTCAGGTAGTGCTAAAGAGTATTGGCCATTCTCCTGGGGAGGTGACTGCCGCCCTCTCTTCTTCTGATGCAAAAAGAATTGTAGATATGAAGGAGACACTGAAAAAGTTCCAAATATTCTTAATAAATTTTGAGGTAATTGATGACCTAAGTATTTATGAGCTTTTGACTGGTTGAGAAATGATTTCATCCTGATTAGAAGGGTCGGTCCATATGTCATGTTGGTCTGTGAGATTCATGAACTGTTAAGGAAGACAAGGAGCTATCATTTGCCTTCCGCTAATTCATTATTTTTGAATGCTTTGGTTCAGGGAATAATTGGTATAGAGGTGAATGGGATCTCTCCAATTCCAGTTGCCCTTGAGATGAATCAAGGCTGTCCAGCTTCTGATGCCTGGTTGCTTATGAGAAGACTGAAGTCTTCTGCTCCCGGTCAGAGACCTCAACGACCTGCCTCAGATCCCATTGACATATCACCGTGATTGACATCTCATAATTAATCCTTGTGTTTCCGAGGGAAAGTCTGGACAGTGGCAGTTGATGGTGATAGGAGGGCGTCAACACTGGAAGCGATGATGGAACTTTATATGCATATGCCTACAAGGAGTGGTCGGAGACGCATGTTGTTTGGATTTCACACACCTGCTTTGCTAATCAGCGCAAAGCAATTGATTTTCCGAGAAAAAATTGTCTACTGCACAGTAATTTAACGATGATGCGGACTACTGTTTCAAACATGTGCTTGCTAATCTGCTAATCAACGCTAGGCAGTTGATTTTACGAGGAAAATTTGTCTACTGTGCAAGTAATTTGACGATCATGTAGACTGTCCGCGGAGAAGAGCCAAAATGGATGCGGTAATAAAACCAAACTAGAGGGACAAAACCAGCCTTGTGAATATTTTTGACAGCTGGATAAGCTTCTTCAGCGTCATACCTCGTCATATACTTATATTTCTCGGCTTCTATTTGTAATGTTTTATCCACATTTATTGTCTTGTATCATATTTATTTAGTCTGTACTAGGCAGACTAACAACTGAAGATACAACTTCCGAGATTACTATGGGGGATTTGCCTTGCACTATAAGGCCAAATGCACAAGGCAAACTTTATATTTTTTTTTTTTGGCAAAAACATAATATGCTTGTCACTGTCTATGGATTTACATCCTCCATATTTACATTGTTATCCTCATTGCATTTAATCTGCATGTTTTATGAGGCTTCCATCATCTACAAAGGGCAGAAGCTCAGAAAAGTCAATACTTTCAGTGCTCATCGCTAGCAATACCTTAATCTTATTCACCAGATCAATAATTTTCTTGCTAACTGTATCTCTGTTTGAGTGGCCAGGTCTAGGGACTAAAAAGAAGCGGATGGTCTTTTCTAATGCATCAGGGCAAAACACCTTCCAAAAGTATGACCCTTGATACCAAGCTGGCTCAGTCAGGTATTTGTCTCTTCGGCAAGCAGCCTTAACAATTACTTTGGCACACTTTTCAGCTGATTCTAATGGTATCACACTTATTTGAACCTAACAGTAAATGCAAATGGAAACTGTTAAAGAGGTGGAAATACATATTTTCTTCTGGCTAATTTTGTATGCATATAAATTTTTTTTTGGTATCTTACGTCTCTCGTTTCTTTGTCCACTATCAGTTGACCTTGCTTGTTTAAGAATTTTCCTCAGTCATTTCTGTGTCGATAAGCCCAGGAGTGACTATTGTTACTCCAACTTGACCCCTCAATTCTATCCTCAGTGTCTCAAAGAAGCTAACAGCTGCTGCTTTAGTTGCCTTAAACCATTATGATACCATAATTTGTTACGGCTCATAATTGAAGGAGCAAATTAACAGATACATAAACCAAAAACTGTTGACCGGATATCTTACACAATATATACTCATTCTTGGGGCAGGTATACATGAAGCGGACGAAGTAATTGCTATGATCTTCCCATTGGTCTTTCTTAGGTATGGAATTGCAAAATAGGTGCTATATGCTGAACCCCAGAAGTTTGTGTCCTGCAGGAGACATATAAACAACTGTTCATGCATTATGTTTAAGGTTTATGATTATTACCCTCAAACCTAAAAAATAACTAAAATATATAGCAATTTAATTGCCTTGTTTTATATAAAGGGGAGTAAAGAAAGTAATTACCATAGCTAGATTCATTTTAGTAACATCAGGAATACTTGCGAGCATGGTCACAGGAGTAACCCCAGCATTAACTACTAAATGATCCACTGTAAACATAATAAAAGCAATAAATAACTATTCAAATGGATTAACGAAACCTAAACATAAAATAAAACGGAATGGATGATAACTATTGACAAATAAAAAGTGCAAATCAAGGAAAAGAAGACTATAAATGCTTCTTATTCCCTTTTATTTACATCGGCCAAAGTGCTTGATAGTAGCATCAACAAAGGCTTGACAAGCTTCAACTTTAGTAACGTCTCCAGGAGTAACAAAAACGTGAGGCGACCCGATCTCCTCTGCCACGGCGGCAACTTGCCAGAGAAGGTATTCTCTTCTCGCTACAAGGGCTAAACAAGCCCCTTTCTTAGCATACTCGTAAGCCAAATGCTGTATAAGCCAAACAAATTAAACCAAAACGATTTAGAACTTGATTATCATTAATATATTTCTAATTTATCTGCAATCAAATAAATATAACCTCGCCGATGCCTGAGGAAGCTCCAGTGATAAGCACAACTTTTCCGGTTACATCTTCACTGAAAATGGCGGCCAAAGTAGAGGAGAGATACTTGAAAAAGAGATAAGGTGATAAGAAGAAGAGGAGTGAGACTGTTGCTGAAGGGGCAAAAACAACGTTCATGAATTCGTTGATAAAATCCATGGCCTTTTTGCTTAGATTGATGGAGGTGATGTTCAAGTTCTTGATGCATATATATAAGAAGTGCAGCCAATTTACCACGTGAGAGGTACTAGGAAATTTTTGTTGTGCGCCAAATTAAGAAGATTAAAATTCACGAGTTAAAAAGATTTTTAGGCCTGAATTTAAGGGGTTAAAGCTAAATTTGTATAATTTTTTACACAATCTTTTTTAAAAGAAAATTAGGAGGGCGTTAGTGGCCGCATCCTCCACGTACCGCCCCTGTTTGCCACGCAAGGGCCTCGCATGGAGAGCACAAGACACGTATTTGTGTTCATCGTCTGAATTTTGTTCTTGTGCTCATGTAGTCAACAGCGTGAAAAAAGTTGGGATTTTTGGGCTTGCTTCAGTAATCTGCCAAATTCGAATTGAGAAATTATTGATGAATAAAGTAAATTTGATCCGGTCTTGTTTTCTAGTCGGTGATTTTGGCGTGCAATTTTTTTAACCTCTTTTGATTTCTTTTGCTTTTTTTTTTTTGGTAAAGATTAATTCTCTGCCACGATTGATGTTTATGCAATGATTGAATTGAATGCTTCATTTTAAGATTTGAATTATATTAACTTTTATTATATTAAAATTATTTTCTATAACTATATAATATCATATTAAATTTTAATAGATAATTAAATCTAATGAAAATAATACATTTTATTTTTTAGTATTATATCAGACCATCGCGTTGATTAACACTCGAAAAAGAGATACAATTGCTGGGTGAATCAACAAAATGGAGATAAAAATGAATTTATATATTGAGGAAGTCATTCAGTGATATGGGTGTATTGTGCATGCGTGC
This sequence comes from Excoecaria agallocha, assembly GCA_037975025.1. Taxonomy (NCBI): domain Eukaryota; kingdom Viridiplantae; phylum Streptophyta; class Magnoliopsida; order Malpighiales; family Euphorbiaceae; genus Excoecaria; species Excoecaria agallocha. The sequence continues at coordinate 36,988,196 of CM075809.1, forward strand.
TTCTGAAATTCTTTGTGTTCTTAATTGGTTGTATTTTTACAATTTATAATCTCTGTTCTTAGTTGTACTTTATTTCAATGTGGAATATGCATTTTAAGTTTTAACTATGTTGGTTTTTTTAATAAAAGAAACAAAGTTAATTTGCAGAAATGGGAACTAGGATATGCAGTAAAAAAAAAAGTTAATTCATTAGATACTAAAATATGTATTTATAATTGATAATTATGGAAAAAACATATTCAAGGTCCAATCAAGTCGGCCCAACTAAATTTGGCAAAGCCTAAAGTCCATCAACAAAAGTGAGCTGAAAGATAAGACAAAAAGATACAGTATTCAATCGAACTGATAAAACGCCCTGTCCTGTCGAGTTTACTGACACAAGTTATCGCCCATGCCTTCACCTGCTCGCTGTTACATTACCGCTCATCTATTCCAGTCACCAGTTATCACTCTCCGAGGTACTCAAGTACCCCTCATTTATCTCCTATAAATAACAAAAAACATAAGGGTTCCAGGTATTTAATATCCGAGACTTTATTTCTAAACACTCTTTTTCTAAAAAGCTACTAACTTAAACTTCGGAGTGCTAAAACCCAGTCTGATCGGGCCCTCTTTCTTGCAGGTCCAGCCATCTGATCGGATACATTCCATTGCCAGCTCTCTTTCTTACAGATAAAGATATTTCTTGCTTTATCATTTGGTGCTTTCATTGATAGGCGATGACAGGTTTAAGATCTAACGAAAATGCAGCTTCTGGAGACCACGATCCCACCAGTCAGGGCAGACCTAGGCCTTCGGGGAGAAGAGAGATCTCCTAGATCACCTACTAGGGGTAACCTCCTCCCCGGACTTCAACGACGTAGTCATGAGACAACCAGAGGATACTGCTGTTACCATCAGGGACATGCACGCCATTCTTAGTGACTTCACTAAGAGCATTGTCCAAACTTTAAACAAGGGCAAAGCGCCAAAGACTTTCGAAAGAGGCCATAAAATGGACTTCATAGCCGAAGACTTCGGAAGAAGAAGGAGCAAGGGAATCTCCATCAATGAGCCACGAGCTCATGATACTAGGAGAGTGGGAGTCAAAATTCCAGGCAGATACGACACAGGAAAGGGGACAATATCCTCGAGCAGATACTCATTATATATCTCTAGTAGATCCTCAACCTCATCAATTGGAGACGATATGTCCTTCATGTGCATGCCAAATCGCAATCGCACGAAGGGGTGAAGAGATGAGTTCTCCTCAATAGCCATGAGCAGGGAGGACAAATGGTTCAAGCAAAAACTCAAGCAGTTTGGCTTGGCAGGTCCCAGAAAAGGCATGTTAAAGAAAAACACCTGCAGCAACACGACCTCTCTATTTTGCAGGAAAATCACGGAGTCAGAGCTATCCCCCAGATGGAGAGACATGATAATGAATGGATATACAGGTAAAACTGACCCTGCCACTCATCTTGCAGAATATCTAAAAAAATTACAGGTGTGCACCTACGACGAAAGGGTTGCTTGCAGGATTTTTCCTACCACTTTGGGAGGAGATGCCCTCAACTGGTTTCACGAACTCCCCCAGGAGTCAATCACCTCCTTTCGACAACTCAAGGAACTATTTATCACACGGTTTATCGTACAGACACGAGTGATAAAATTCGTGAACGATTTATACAACCTCTATCAGAGGAACGACAAAAGTCTTCGAGACTACATCGTCAGGTTCCAAACCACAATGTCAGAGGTGAGAAATGTAAGAGTGGAGATGGCACCACAGCTCTAGCCAACGGCACCGTTGATCGGCCATTATTTGAGTCCATTACAATAAGGCCCCCAACTAGCTTTTTCGATCTAATGGAAAGGGCTAAGCAGTACATCCAGCTGGACGATGCCTTGAGGTCTAGCCGTGGTAGGAGGAGCAGTGTTATGGACAGAGTCTAGCACCCAGATAGACGAATATTTAACCAAGCTCCTACATCTGAACGGATTGCAAGGAGTCCTGAGAGAGCCTCTACTTCGAGGAATCTGGGAAAAAGAAAAGAGGCCGATTGATTTAAATTCGATTGGGGCAGTGGCCAGCAGACTCAAATCTTCACTCCACTCAATGCCAATTCAGCCCAGGTGTTGATGTGGATCACCCTAGAGGCTGGATGACAGGAGCAAAAACACTCAGAACCACAACAAGTATTGCAAGTTCCACAAAGATGTCAGTCACACAACCGATGAGTGTTTCCAGCTGAAGGAAGAGATTGAACAACTCTTGCAAAGAGGGTACCTCAAAAGGTTTGTAGGTCCGGCCAGAGGGGTAAGTCCCTGTAGACAGTCGAACCTGAAGAAGGACAATTTCGATGACGAACGGAGAAAATCGAAGAATGAAAAACTCGTCGGTCATACGCTAGGGTCATAAACATGATCACTGGTGGGTCATCCAATGGAGAAAATCTCTCCAGAATAAGAAAGGAGAAAGGTGTCTATATCTCTCAAACATACAAACGGCCAGCTTCAGTCACTATATCCGATAAGGATGCACGAGATGTATTGTTTTCTCATGAGGACGCCTTTGTCATCAGGGCGCAGATCAATAACTTCGATGTGAAGATGATATTGATGGACAATGGAAGTGCAGTAAATATGCTTACCCTTAAAGCTTATAAAACCATGGGTCTACCGATCGGAGAACTCAAACCGAACGTCACACCACTGATTGGACTCGACAATGCTACCGTTTCAGTGGTCGGATCTATCGAACTTTTCGTCGAGCTTGGCTAAGAGGCTCTAGCCCACGCCTACAAGGTAATTTTTATGGTTATTGATATGACCTTTGCCTATAATGCCATTTTGGCAGACCTCTACTCTTTCAAACTAGAGCTGTCACCAGCATACGATAAATGGTGATAAAGATCCCAACCAGGAGAGGCGTTGTCATTCTAAGGGGTGATCAAAAGGCATCTAGAGAAGCCTATGTCACCATGATAAAACACCAAAAAGAGGTCATGATGGTAGGACGATCCGAATAGGCACAGGGACAGAGAATGGATCATGCAGAAGAAATCAAGGTAAAGACACTTGCAAAAGGCAAAAGTGTTCAAATAGACACTTGGCATGGGTGAAGAGGTCGAAGAGGCTGTCATGCAGGTTTTGATGATCCATCGGGCATCATTTGCCTGAAAGCCAAAAGACATCTCCGGAATTGATTCCAATATGATCACCCACAAACTTAATGTGGATCCAGCTTATAAGCCGATCATGCAAAAATCACAAAGGCATGCTCTCGGTCGGTGTATCTTGGTCGTTCGACCAACGCAAATGAAGTTCCTCCTTATCGCCGTCGACCACTTCTCCAAACGGATTGAGGCAGAGCCTCTAGCAACAATCACCACAGAAATGGTCAAAAATTTCACATGGAGGGACACCATTTGCAGGTATGACTTATCCAATATTTTTATTGCAGATAATGGCAAGCAGTTCGACATCTCGATCTTTAAAAACTTTTGCCAAAACCTCGACATTAGTCTTAAGTTCACCTTCGTTATCCATTCACAGAGCAATGGGATGATCGAGGTCTCCAATCAAACACTCTTGGAAGGCTTAAAAAATAACTGGGTTAGGCAAAAGACAACTGGATTCAAGAACTGCAAAGCGTTTTATGGTCTTACAAGACCTCGCCAAGAGCCGGCACCCATAAAACGCCATCATCTCTTGTCTACGACTCCGAGAAAATGATACCTGTAGAGATCGGCCTCTCGTCTTATCAATCCACATTCTATTTTGAATGGATGAACATCCGAGATAGATGCCAAGATTTGAATTTGATAGAAGAAATGAGAGAAGACGCCTATGCCATGATCGTCGCTGCCTACAAACAAAGAGTCGCTAAATACCACAACACAAAAAGGTAAGAACCCTCAATGTGGTTAATCTAGTACTTAGAAAGGCAAATATAGGCACGAAAAATGCCGAAAATGGGAAGCTAATGCCAAACTGGAGAGGCCCTTATGAAATCTCCAAAGTCCTCAGTTCCAATCTTATAGGTTCAGGACCCTTAAAGGGTTGGACATCTCCGAAAGCCAGAATGTTGAAGTGCTCAAGAAGTACTAAGTATAATCATGTACAAATTGACATTCAATAAATAAAATATTCTCCATTTTTTCTCCATCTTTGGAAAAAAAATGTACGTTTTCATTTATTTATTTTTAGGTTTGATGTTTGTTTACAGGTTGTTTGTCTTATTCCAATCGATGGAAATCCCGATTGATGAATTTTCTAAATCCGATCGGCATAATCCGATCGTGGTATTATAAGTACAACTCCCTTGCTAGGCTCGATGCTCACCCCGAACCCAAAATGCGAAAGCTTTTCTCCATTATAAGTACAGCTCCCTCGCTAGGCTCGATGCTCATCTCGAGCTCAAAATGCGAAAACTTTTCTTTATTTTAAGTACAGCTCCCTCGTTAGGCTCGATGCTCATCCCGAGTTCAAAATGCGAAAGTTTTTTTCCATTATAAGTACAGCTCCCTCGCTAGGCTTGATGCTCATCCCGAGTAAAAAATGCGAAAGCTTTTCTCCATTATAAGTATAGCTCCCTCGCTAGGCTCGATGCTCATCCCGAGTCCAAAATACGTAAGCTTTTTTTCATTATAACTATAGCTTTCTCGCTAGGCTTGATACTCATCCCGAGCCCAAAATGCGAAGGTTTTTCTCCATTTCGAATTCGTTTGCTATGTTTGATGTTATCCCTGAATCGAGAATGCAAGACGCCTTCATTTAATCTCCACCGACTCATTCGCTAGGTTTGATGTCTATCCCGAATAAAAAATGCGAAAGTCTATAATTAAATATAAAATCGCCAAATCTCCTGGACATCTGGCAAAAAATATATTCAGAAGGGATAAAATTAAAATTAAGGAGCTATCTTTATAGTTGCAAAAAAAATTTTCCTTTCTATTTTTCCCGATGTGGGATTCATTTTCTTTCTTTTCTTTTGGCTTTTTCTTTTTTTCTTGGCTGCCTATTATATTTGGCTTCAACAAAAGTAACTATGGATGGTAGAGGGGGACTTATGCAAGAAGTGTTGGTTTCGCGCTCTAGGTGTTTGCTTTTGTGCTTGAAAGAGTTGAGAATTAAGAGTCAGTTTTAAAGGAACAGAAGCTGGTATAAAAGATGGATTTTTAAGTATAGTACAGCATCAGATGATCTATTCTATCCCCCTTTGATGACTTGTTAGGAATCATTTCAAACTTAGAAACTTTTATAATAATGAGAATGACTGAAGATACTATTTGTCTTTGTCGTCTAAAAGAATGAAACTGTGCTGTTTATGCTCCCGTGGGTATATATTCTTAGGATAAGTACAAAACAGAGCTAACTATCCCTTGACGATATAACTATAGTTTTAATCCAAAGATCATGTCTAAAACCAAACAAGAAAAAGGTTCCGAATTGTTAAAACCTACAGCCCAACAACCATTGCAGTTCGTTATTCATCCACATAGTCTGTGGTATTGCTTTTTTACTCCCTTCGTTATTTCTTCAATTTCCTTCTATGGCTTAACAAAGTAGCAGCCTAGCTTCTCGCCTCCTTTGCCTGTTAACTCTTGCAATAAAGTCATCAGCTCTTCTGTTCAATTCCTCAGTGGGCAAACTAAGCTCATCTTCTCCATGTAAATCCTCTTTTTCCCTTTTTAGTTCTAATTTTCCCTCATCCCAAACTTTGACTTCCATTTTTATTCCTTCTTGACTCATAACATTTTCTTTGATCAAAATCTTTGCTTTTCCCTCTTTGTTCTCTTTCATGATAGAACTTTGGAGACATTTTTTTCTGTTTATGTACTCATTATAGTACACATCACTAGAGGCTGGAAGACAGTTTGAAGCAAAGAACTTGGACTCTCCAATAAGGAGAATGATGATGAGGTTGCCAACTATGAAAATAAACTTGGGGTTGAGGAGAGAAGAACTGACTTTTGGAAGAGAGACAAACAGGAAGAGCTTGATTGAGGAAAATATGAAGGGGAACCACAAAGGACTGGAACAGAAAAGAGTGCAAGTTATCACTGTGAGGGAATACAAGAAAAAATTTTCCAGGAGTTGATGCTTCTTGGATTTGTTAATTGCATGAATCTTATGAAGCTGGATAAAATCCATTTCACAGCAATGCTTCTAGGAAGAATTAGCTCGGATCCAATTTTGAACTTCAATCTGTCAAAAAAATATTATAGGCAATTCTGGAGGAGTCCAGAGGCAAAATTCAAAGAAAAGTGTTAGGAAGAATTGCCATCCCACTGAACATAAAGCATTTTGAACACTCTGTTAAATAGTGGGAAAAAAGGTTAATTTGGTAATTCATCAACTGCTACTTTAGCTTTATTTCTTAATTAATGGAACATGCTTTATTAAAAGGTTTGGAAGAGTGGTTCTCATTGGTTCTTTTTTTTTTTTTTTATATTCACCTGCTTTCCGTTAGTTGCTGCCAAGGTCTGGTGACAAGGCTCTAACACGATTACCAAGGTTAACCAGAGTAGACATTCTCTATTCTGCTCTATGTATAGAAAATGTCTCATTTAGGTCGTTTTATTTCTTGGATATTGACTTAGCAAGTTTAGATTAGATGCTATTGAGGGCCTTAAAACTGGTGATATTTGAATCACGATTATTGAATACTAGATCGAGCATAATTGCCAAATACAGCTGATAGTAGTTGCTTAAGATCAAGGAAGCACTATGTATCCTATAGAAATGGAAATGAAAATGCATTGGATTGATTCTGTTGGATTCTCATATTTGCCCTGTTGGTTGAGATAATACATAATTTCCTTTACTATGTGGTAAAGGCAAAGCAGTCCTTTGTGGTACAGGGGCACATAATCTATAATTTTTTTCTTTTATTTTTTATTCTTTTTTTCATTTCTTCACGTTCAAGGGGAACTCAATTTAAAAAAAAAAAAGGGCACTAGTTTTCTTTTCTCTATCTAGAGTGCTCATTGGAAATGAAGTGGGGGGATTTCTTAAGATAAGTCATTTTAGCTTTTCCTTTCATAGTTGTGCATATTGCTGAGTGGGCAGAAAAGAAAAATGAGCATAGGACAGGATGTGGGATATTTTTAAAGTTATTAGGACAATAGGGTTATGAGGAGAAAACTTCAATTCTTAAGCCTTAATTTAGACAGGTCTTTTTTGTTCTTGGAAAGCTTATTGGTTTTGAATTTATACCCTCCATGCAATTAGCTATCGAGGTAAGCTAAATTGATCTAATTTAGTCCATCACTAGTCATATAGTTCTGTAACACAGAGTGGAACACGTACAGATGCAAACTTGGTTAATGATAGAAAACGGCATGTGCCTCCGTATTGTAACACAGAGTTGGGCTGTGGTTGGGTAGAGAGCTACTTGAAATGAAATAGTTGCATGTCATTATTGTAAGTTGTTTAGGTGTAAATTGATGCATAATTTAGAATCTAGTCTGGGCTTTGTTTCTCCCCTTTTCAAGTATGGATCTTAAATTATAGAAACTGAATTAAAAACTCAAAACAAGTTCTTGAATTTCAATTTCCTTTTTCCAAATGGAAAGGTTTTAATCATATAATGATATTGCCTTGTTATTTTATGAACATAATAATTAGCCGGCTAGGCTTATCTAGCATCATAGACGCACTTATCAAGTTTAGTGTCCAATGAATGGCGTATGAATAATTGCAAAAATGCTACAAGTACATGGATCCACTCATACACACGTGAACAGATAAATTAATAAAGATTCCATCTTTTTCATCTTCTTATATTTTACAAACTTAAATATTATCAAAATTCTACATAATTTGTGTGTGTATGTGGGTTGGAAGTGGATATATCTTGTATTCTAAGCAGTTGTCTTGAACCCCAAAAAATGAATCAACTCTTCAATAAAAATTTAGTATATATATTTCCTTGTTCCTGAGGCTAATTGTGTTGTGCTTGTCTTGAGAATAATGTGGAGGTATGGGGGATTGCCAATACCATCATCTTGTCTACTTGTAGTCATATTCTGTAAATATTTGCATTTCTTATGCTTATTAATATTTGTTTAATCTTCAAAATTTAGTAATTCTAGTAGCTTTATTAGGTAGCAAAAAATATCCTTAAGACTGGTCCGCAGTAACTGTTTAGGCAATTACTTTCGATGAGAATGTAGATTCATTGTTGGTTCAGTTGTGGTAAAATGCCATTTGGAAGTCAAAAGTAAATATTTAATCATTACAATTTGTTCTCTCTTAAGGGTACCCATTTAATTTTCCCTCGTTGAAAAGATTGAAAAGAAAGTAGAGCTTTTTCTAAAGGGTAGATGCCCAGAATTCAGACCATTTGCTTTTTGTATTCGAAATTGTACTGCATAATTAGGTGGATGGGAGAAAGAAAGCCCAATCCCCCATATCAGCATATTTACCGCTCCCTTCTGTTCTGTCACATGGTTATTTGCAGTAAAAACAATATTCCGCTTGATTATATATATGATCATATGAAGAAAAAGATCACATAACCAATGTGCAATTTGTTTGTGGAATAAACGAAACTTCTTAGCAATAATCCACGTATGTCAAAGAATGATTTGGATTGATAAATTAGTCTACTGATCTAAAACTTTGTTAATTATATAAAGGGAGGCATGGAGTATATATATAGAGTGCTTTTAGCACGTGGTGCAGTGTTAATCATGAAAGAGGGGAACAACTGGAGATGGAACTTTCTTGGGGATTGTACGGCCTGAAATTCTTTCTTTTGTAGATGATATGGATAGGTAAAGTTACATTCCTTGTGTACATGCTTGTATTAAGACGTGAATGTACGTAGGAGTACAAGCTTGTTTGTGTCGTCTTAAGGACAATTAACATTATCTTATTGATGCTCTTCTTGTGCACTATTGTTTTTTCATTTAAATGGATCAAAGTACCCCCATATGAACCCAAGCATAGAATTCTGTTATCAGTTCGCAGGTTGAATGATTTAAGTATGATTTTGTTTATTTTAATAAATAATTAGTTGCAAGTAGCATTTGTATACTAAAGAAATCGTTAGAGATTATTTTTTTGAGGAAATTACCCCAGATGACACTTTTTTTTAACTTTTTTCAAAAAATACAACCCCATTTTATATCATTTCATAATTCTTACTTTTTTAATTTATATTTTCAAAAATATGACTTTTTAATTAAAACTAAAATTCAGTCAAACAGAAAAGCCTATGCAGAATGTCAGCCTTGGTCAATTTTGCATATGAAAAATTGTTTCTGATTTGATTGGGTTAATCGTAAATCGGAATGTCCCTTGCTCATAATTGGTCGAGGATAACAGGTTTGGCTATGCAGTAACCAAACGAGGACTTTCTTTCTAGGCTCTAGCTGGACGCAGCCGGCCTGAAAGTATGGAGTGCGCCGAGAAGGGATGCTGAAGTCAATGCACCGGCCCGCCCACAAAACGGTGCTCTCGATGTGGCGTTGTTGCTTAGTGCTCCGTTTCTCACCAAGTAACCTTCATTTTTCGATCTATTCAATCACAAGGCTAGTTTGAGGGAGCTAACTTATCAACGGAACTAAACGGTCTTGTTAGTCATTGCAATGTTTACTGCTAATTAATTTTTTTTCAATTTAGATTTCTCATTGGAGTGCTAATAAAGAAGAACGTGAAAGAATAGAGCAACAAATGAATCGTGTAGATGAATTGAATGATTTCCCTTTTGCCTTTTCTTGAGAAGCGACGTTTGAGGTAGTTCTATCATTCATCATTATAGTTTGCTGCTTGATTGAAATTGACTTTTTTGTTTTGGAAGTGTTTTTAGAAGCAGCAGAGTAGGTGTTCGTTCTTGAGTGAAAGAGGTATTCATGGATTGGGGATGAGGATGTGTGAATACTCCTATGGTGCATCGCTTGCTTCTTTTGATTGTTTAAGGTTTACTCTTATCTCCTTCTACTGCATTTCCATTTTTGTGCTTAATTACGGGGGACACTTGTTAAGCCACGAGAAAATTCTTACATATTTGGACACAGATTGTTCATTGTGATTATTAAAATTGTGTTCAGCCACTCTTAACTTTCTTCCTTGCATCTTCTAGCTCAAGTTTTCCATTTCTCATCATTTTTTCCATCTCCTTAACCATGGCAAACAAGCGTACGGATATGACGTTGTTCATATCATCTTTAAGGCCCTTGACATATTCCACCATTGGATTACATACTGTGTATAGCATGTACATATTATGTGTACTAAATACACACACTGTGTACTAGATGTACACACGGTATATACTAGATGTACACGCTGTGTATAGCATATACACACGGTGTGTACATGATATACACACTGTGTATAGCACATACACACGGTGTGTACATGATATACACGTTGTGTACAGCATGTACACACGGTGCGTACTAGATCTAGATATTGTGTACAGCATGTACACACTATGCGTACTAGATGTACACGGTGTGTACTAGATGTACACGCTGTGTATAGAACATACACACGGTGTGTATATGATATACACACTGTGAATAACATGTACATATTATGTGTACTAGATGTACACACTGTGTACAGCATGTACACATGGTGTGTACGATGCACGATACGTACTAGATGTAGACATTGTGTACAACATGTACACACTATGTGTACTAGATGTACATCCTGTGTACAGCATGTACACACTATGTGTACTAGATGTACACACTGTGTACAGCATGTGTGTGTACAACTAGTACACACTGTGTACTAGATGTACACACTGTGTGTACAGCTAGTACATAGTATGTTCAAACAACATACCACCGATATTGAGATAAAATGGTTACTATAAAATAAAAATAAGAGCAGTTATGTGACTCTGCTTTTTCTTCAGAGAGCTAGTTTTATTACTGCAGTGTTATTTACATATTTCTAAATATATACTATCTTCTACCTTCGTGTTCCTGCTCTTTTTAAAATATGATTCATACCATCATTGGCATGCAAACTTATCTCTGCTTTCCATTAGAAAATAAGCGCGACATTAGAAACTTTACTTCTGGCTTGTTGCCATCCAATTGAAATTTAAAATATTTCCGTGTATATAGAGTTTAGTATAAGTTAAAACCAGCACTAAACTGGAGGCTATGTATCTCACACGTGGTCTTACAGGTAGTTAACAACAACAACTGAGCCTTAATCCCATAATAGACGGGTCGGCTATATGGATTTTCTGTCTCCAGTTCTTTATGTCCAAAGCCATATTCTCCTGGATATCAAAAGTGTAAATCCTCGAAAACTTTAAATTAATTCCATGAAATTCCTTAAACCAAATCAAGTTCTTGTAACCCAAAAGCAATAAAATAATCATTAATTGCACAAAAATCATCACCAATAGCTAACAAAGAGAAAAAATAAAATATTTTATTAAGTTGATATTGCCAGTATTACTTCTTTATTCAACTTGCTTGCACTGATTGGAAGGTCCTCGAGTTCAGATTTTCACATCCTGTTTCAGCAAATTTAATTCAGTAATTTATAATACTCTGCGCTTCCCGGGTTATATAATACGCTTATGCTCGCAAATTGCTAAATTCTTCAGAATCGAATCCCAAGTGAAATCTGTCGGTGCTGTGTCTTTTTTGGATCATTTTCAGTTTTCCATGTTTTGCTCCGTTGAATCTTATGTCTAAAGAAAATTAAAAGAAACTTTGATCAAGAGAAACAAATGGAACAATACTTTTCACAAACACGTGGAATGCACATCTGACACAATAAAAACCATGTCATTTTCACTTGATTTTTCATCCCACAAAATGATCCATTGACCCTATAAACCACGTAAAAACTAGAAATCTAGAACTAGAATAAAAATTAAAAATCAAAGGGAAAAAAGGAACATAAAATACTAGAACCTAACCTATCCTGCTAGTCGTTAGAACATAAAAAAGAAGGAAGCAAATGGTTAACTCACAAGTTAATCAAAATTGATAGCTTTGACTTAATAGCAAATCGACACAGCAAGAGTGAGCAAACAACCAATCTGGAAAACAAGAAAGAATTTCATTAGTTTATTTTGGAAAATAGAAACCAAATCTTGCAAGATAATAACTACAAAAAGTCTGAGAAATGAAGATTAAATCGATGGTAAAAGATGAAGAGGGAGCTAGAGTGAGAAATAAAAATGGAAAAATTAGTAGTGAAGTAAAATGTTGTATTTTTTAAAAATATAAGTTGTATAATTGATATTGAAAATTTAAAAAATTGTATTAATGAAAGAATTAAAAGAGGTTGTATTTTTTGTTATTTTTATTTTTTTCTGTATATTTTTGTAAAAATCCCTATTTTTTTCAGGTCCATGTGCGTGTAATTATTTGTATATTAAGCTACTAAAGGGGCATATTCTTGGCCTACCAAAGTCTGGTCTTTTATGGAAATATGTTTCTTCGACATTCAATTTGGTCGTAGCCCCCTTGCATAATTCCTTTCCCCAATCTCAGGATCTGAGGTTCAACGTTATCGGGTCGGATTAGTAAGGAATACTAGTTGGGATCAGGTTACTAAAACTTGGGCCCAATGGACACCTGCGTTGTACGCTCCTATCTGGCCTGGGTCCAAAAACATTAAGGAACCAATTGGGGAAGATACCAATGGCACGTGTGCAATAGTACACCTTTCACCCCATCTGAGTTATCTGCACCACCGGATGTAAGTTCTAGATTGCAGCCCATCCCTCGGATTTTTTGCCTTAGCGGTTCCTCCTAGAAGACATGTAGTTCATTTTCTGTTTATAGACCTTTGATTGAAATTGAAACTGAAAAATTAAAATTATATGATGTTGAAAACGATTATAGTAATATTGAAGTACCATCCCCAGGTAATTGGAGGCATACTAACGAGTAATCAACATGAGATCTAAACCAGCAAAGGAAATTCTTTCCTCTTAAGCTGTTTGGTAGCTCAGATTCGATAACGCCTTTCGATTTTTTTTGCTCTTTCTTTTGAGACTTGCTTCGTGTAGGAATTAAGTTTAAGCAAAGAATTTGTTTCGACTCACTTGTTTAACCTTAATTACTATTCATCATAATTACATGCGTCACATTTGCGATTTAACAGCGTTTCCTGAATGTTTTCTTAATTGCGTTGATAGTAAAAAAAGTATTAGAGGTAATTTAGAACGCTACGCCAAAATTTATTTACTTTTTAAATAAATTAATGAAAAGTTATTGAAATCTAAATTTATATAGAAATGTGAGTGCTTATTTACCTCAATTTATTTAATAAAGGAGCCAAATTTAAATATGAATTTATAGCTGGTCCAAATTTAGGGGGACTCAATTTCAAATTTAAATCATTTGCTATGTGGATGGTCTTGAAGAATAAAAATAGAAAATTGTAGAATTTGAACTTGTAAAAAACAGTGACATTCACAGCCATCTCAAATACGTAAAATAAATTTTTTATTTTTTTTCTTTATTTAGGTATTTATGTTTACCGTAAAATTGATGTGAAAAGCACGAGTATATTTTATTTTGTTTGAAAACAAAGTTACAAAAGCATGAGTAATACACAAGTAAATAATTGTTTCCTTTAAATATCAGCCCAAATGAAGCATCATGGTCAGGTCAGCGTCAAGAAATTTAACTGTAAGAATCAAAGAATGAGGAACTGAGAAGGGTGGAGTATTTGAAGGAATTGATGTTAACGTATGAAAGGCTAACTTAAATTTGAAGTGTGCACTAATTTTCATGAATTCTATGGCTTCAATGAGGAATTATTAAACTTTCTCAAAATTCTTTCTTTTCTTATATTTCTATGATGCCATTACAGCGGTCCATAATTATATGTGAAAATGGCAATATTTTGAAACTCGCTTTGACCCTAACGATCAAATTGATTGGATCCTGATTCAATAATAAAACCGAATTGATTCAATATAAAACTCAAATTAAACAAAATTGACTCGGATTGAACTGATTTAAATCAAAGTTGAACCTAAAAACCGATTTGAATTTCAAAAAATTTTCAAAAAAAATAAAAAATAATTTACTTATTTTATTATATCTCATACGTATAATTTAAAAATTATAAATTTATATAATTTAATTTATTTTTTTTATTATAATTAATTAAATTTTAATTTTTACCGTATTCAATTAAGATTGTAAAATATTTTTGCATAAAATTATCTCTTTTATTGCAGAGTTCAATATTATTGATTAAATTTATTTAGAAAACTTATGATAATTTATACATATATTAAATAAATTAATTTAAATATTTGTTTTTAATATTATATAAATTTATTTAAATATTTATTATTTAAAATAATTTATTTAATTTTTATATTTACATAATTTATTGAATTTAAAATTAATATTTTTATATTAATATTTAATAATTAATAAATTTTTCAATATAATTTAACATACTACATATATAATTTTTTTAAAAATAATTATATTTAAAAAATTAATAAAAATTTCAAATCGATTCAATATAGACCCATGATTTAATTTGCAAGCCGAGTTTCAAATAATTGGTAAATGGTACAAAGAATGCGTAAGAATGAAGTAAATTTACCGGTAAACTACCCTTATCATCATAATTACCACCAACACCAAGTCCGCGAGCTAGTTAGGCAAATGTCTACCATGATCAAACATTTCAAACATTAAAAGATTGAGATGAGCCGATGAAATGTCACAAAGTTCCTTCAACTCCTATAACGCTTTACGTTCAAGTTGAAAAACATTTACATACAACTAAAGAAAAAAAAATTAAAAAAACACACCAACCCAAAACCCAAACCCAAACCCAAAGCAACAAGTCTGTCTTTTCCTTTGCTCTGTTTTGTTTCCTTCTTCATCAGGAAGCCTAGTGCTCTCCCTGTCCATGCATACTCTTCAAACATCAATTTTTATTTGTTTAAAGGCACAAATGAAAAAAAATTATTAAAGTTCCAAGATCAGGCCTCAAAAGGCGTGGCACCAACACGAGGCATGAACCAGAATTGAAGGATGGTTGTGATAAGATATATATGTATATATATTGGAAGATTAATAGATAATCTAGATTTGGGTAATTAACTTACTTTGTTTGGGGTGATAAACTGAACAAACTTGCTCTTGCCTTTTCCACCGCTGCTATTAGGAGAACTATGATGATCTTTTGGTCTGTATTTATTGAGATTTGCCCTCACATATCTATCATAAATAAAAGCCGCTCCTCTGAACTGTGGTAGAACCAGCCATGCAACCAACACTAGCTTCAATGTGTACCATATAGGAATCCTAACATATCATAATTAATTAAATTACTAGAAATATTAATCAACGCAATTAATATTCGAATATTTTAAATTGTGCCCTACCACTCTAACACGGATTCAAGGACCATCTCTGCAAGAGTTAGAAATGAATATATGATCCAATATGCAAGCCACTGTTCATCATCCAATTTGGAAGGGCTCTCTATGGCCATCACCGATGCATATCTATAAACAAAACCCAAACTATAAGAATTACCGATAACTTTTCATCAAATATTACTATAAGAACAGTTGATGAATAGAAAGAGCTTCCTCACAAGGGGTACAGCAACATCAGCACCGGCCTGTGCAAGATTAACCAAAAACACAGAAATACAAGTTAAAAACAAGAAATTCAAAATCAAACAAAAAATTAACTACAAAAGATGAATAATTACCCGGAAAGAGCATGGACATGAGCGAGAAAGGTCCAAAAACGATTCATATTTTCCTTATCTTTTGGGTTCTTGCTAAAACAGAGGGGAAAAAGAAACCAGTGAACAACTGACAGAAGCTAGAAATGGAGTAGGTAATTCAATGACAGTATGAAAACCGAAAACAGTTTTGACTTTTGAGATATGATATCAAAGACAAAGTGGACAAAACTGGACAAGGAAAGGCCATTACTTATATTGGATGGCTCAGGACACGTGGCAAACAGGGAGCCAGAATCGGATTCTGCCCTAAACGCGTCGACGTAAGTTTAGCACCGTCCGGGTGGGTGACAGTATATATTAATATTTACTGACAAAGATGGAGGTGCATGACCTTGCAGTCAATAAATAATCTCGGCTTTAATCACCACTTAGGGATGATAATTAATAAAGTTTAATGTTGTTTGTTCTTTTCCCCGGGCACAAGCCACGTGTTCATGTTGTCGATGAATAAGGTCGGTGACACGTGCCGTCGGGAAGAGGATTTAAGCATAGTGGACTGCGTTCTGCTTTTGTTTACGAATAGATCGACATACATTAGTGAAACTACCCTCTCGGTTGGCTTTGCTTCTTTTCTAAACACAATCTTCTGATTTTTGGTTATTATTTAGTTCCAAACCAGATTGAAGTTATTGCCAATATTCGGCCCTCGTAACAGTTTTCACGAGAAATATTTGAATGCTTATGAGTGCATATCATGTCTCTTCAAGAAAGATGGAAATTCCATATATTCGTTTGGAGCTTCTTTTATTTTATGCATTGCATTTTTTTTAAATGTATATTCAAATATTATTTCATTTTTAATGTAATTTATTGAAAAATAATAAAATGTATTTTTTATTAATATTTATTAGAGATATAATATGATAAATTTATGTATATTCTTTTTATTTTAATTATTTTAAGTGATTATAGATTCTTATTGTTAAAAAAATTTAATTTTTAATTTATTCAGTGTGGTCTAAAATTTAACCAATCAATTGCGTAGGCCTATATTTTTAAGATCGTGAAAAATCGAATCAAAGTTAAAAATTGAAACTAAATGATGACAGGTGAAATGCACTGTGAATTCCTGGCGACTCCGAATATCTGCAAAAACAAGCAATGGACTGGCGAATTTCCGACAAGGAAGCCTCCGACGATCAAGTTAGAGATTCTGAGTGAAAGGGTACGAGGGATTCTTAGTGATTACCGAACTTTGATTCATAGTTCGGTTACATAGGTCGGCCTACATGATTAGGTGTGGGAGGCTGTATGGCAGGATCGCCCTGCCATAAGCGCTTTGACAAGATGACGCCGCCCATACGTGCATTTATTGGAGAGCATTTATAGCTCCCTATTTTACTGGGGATAACGGCCACTTTACCGTTTGTAACGGCTAGGGATGCATCGATCTGAGTGTGCAGCTTTACACACGCTATCCCCAGTGCGGATCTGCCGCCACGTTTACGGCGCGAATTCACTGCAACATCCTATATAAACCTCCTCTCCCACTCTTCACTTTTGTTTTCGTTCACTGCACTCCTTTTTTGCTTTCTCTTCTGTGCTTATTGCTTTGGAGTGTCGAAGTCGTTGTCTCCTTCTCGCAATTTTTTGTCTATTTTCACCAGGTTTGTTTTCCATTCTTTTTCTTAATTCTTTGTACTTCGTTTTAGCTTTTTCGCCATGAGTTCGGAGAGATCTTCGAGTGGAGGAGTTAGGGCCAGTGGGGATGCTCCCAGTGGCAGTGTCCCGGGCATGAGTAGGTGCTCTTCTTCAAGTGAGGGAGTTCAGCCTATCGATCTAAGCCGGACTGCTACATTGTCTAAGAAGAAAGCTTCTTGCTAATTACCTGGAGAGGGGAGCATAGGTTCGACAGTCAAAGAGAAGGAGCTCGGTTCTCTCCTTGCCCAACTAACCTCAGAGCTGGATTATCTTTCTAGCAGACCCAGCACCTCACAAAGGGCGAACACCGAATTTGCTAACAAGAGGAAGACAGCCATTTATGAGGCGCAACTGGAGGCCGGTGTCCGTCTCCCTTTGACGAGCTTCGAGGTAAGCGTGCTAAGGTATTTCGATATGGCTATCGGGCAACTCCACCCCAACGCTTGGCCAACCCTTTTTGCACTCCAAATTTGGGCCGTGGAACAGGGCATAGAGCTCACCTTGAATTTGTTCCGAGCAACACATATGGTCGGTCTTCGAGCGGGTACCGAGGACCACAATTACATACAAGCTCGGCCAGGATATGGGGTGTCCACTGGGAATCTAGAGTCCTTAAAAAAGTGGAAAGATCGGTTCTTCCTGGTGGAGAGAGTGCGAGCCGACTTCCAAGTGTGCACAACATGGGGGAGGTACACAAATCGTAATGACGGTAACTTATGCCTCTCCGATGAAGAGGAGTTGATCTTATCTCGTTGGAGGAAGCTAGCCCGGGAGAAGTGGGACCTGAAGAATTTACTGGATCCTTATAGTTCGGAGTTGGTTCCTTGTCCAAGAAAAGGTAGTGTTCAATGCTTTCTTATTTCGTGATACTGATGAGTTGTTTTAATTTGTTTTCTACTTGCAGCTATGAGGAGGATGAGCCGAGCTGCTGAAATTATGAGGGCAAAGAGGTAGAAGCTTGCCGCAGGTTCCCCAAGCACGTCCGTGGTTGTGGAGGAGGTGGAGGCGAACTCTCCTCTCGAAATTCCGACGGCGACGACTACCGTAGAGGTCTCAGGGACTCCTGTTGTTGAGGCTTACGAGACTCCGGTTGCAGAGGTCGAGGTTGCCGCGCCCTCCGAGATCTGAGGCCGTGGCGATAGGGAGTCAAGAGAGCTCTGGACCCTTATCGGTGAACTCCATGAGTTTTGGGAGGCTAAGGGGGACAAGTACTCCTCCAAGGACGAGGATTTTAGCACCTTTGTGCACGTAGCATCATGCATGCCGAAGGAAGTTGCTCCCCTTACCGCCTTGAGTGCCGAGCATTTGGCTGAATGGTTAAAGAGGCATCAGCCCGAGGTGAGTAGTTCGGACTTGTCGGTATTGCTCCTCTTTTGAAAACACCCTTATACATATATTTTTACGTTTTGTAGGGCTCTCAATTGATCGGTGCGATGATAGCGAAGATGAATGATTTTATTGCGAGGCATCGCCGAGCCGAATCCAACTTCGGTGCTATAAAATCGAGGATGGGCAAATTTGAGGAAAAGGCTCGTAAAGTCTGTGAGCAGGCCGAGGAAAAAGCTCGTAAGGCCCAAGAGCAGGCTGAGGAGGCTGCAACGAAGGTGGTCGAGCTGGAGGCCGCTTTGACTCGGGAAAAGGAGTCCAACTTCGCTCTGCAAGCTGAACTCGACCGATACAAGGAGAAGGAGGCCGAGTGGGAGAAGAGGGAGGAAGCTCGGAAGGAAAAGGATGCTGAAGTTTTGGCAGAGAAGTGCATGGCGTTTAGCACTAAGATTTCTGCTACTGTAAAGGGGAGATATCCCGAACTTGATCTGTCCTTCCTGGATGACGTGTATCCAGATGAGGACTAACTCCTTGTAATTTATTTTCCCTTTAATGAAAATCCGAGCTTTTTCCCTTCTCCTTATGTTTTAAGTTTGCTATTTTTGTTCGGTTTAATTAACCTAAGATTGGTTTTCCCGGTATAACATAAAATCGCCAAATCGCACCTAATTAAATAAAGATACTGCCCGAGGGAAGAGCTATTTAAATAGTGAGTGCGGCATGACACGTACCTTGTGTCCGGGACTTCGGCTCAAGGAATTCGGAACACCGGGCTGACTGTGGCCTTAGGTCGGTGTAGTCAGCGTACTTAGAGGGATTGAGCCTCCTTAGAGGTCCGGGCTTTTAAGACGATGATTCCGAGCCTCCTCCTTAAGTGTAATTGATTTTGCAAGTTAAGTTTTGTGGCGAATGGTGCCGAACATATTTTAGCGATTAGGTTATCATGGTGGAAATGCCGAGCCATTTAGCAATAGGCATACTTAGCCTCGTTCATAAGTTTAGTGGCGTATAGTGCCGAACTTGATTTGATGATAAGGCGATTTTGGCGAAGGTACCGAGCCATTTAACAATAGGCATACTTAGCCTTGCTCATGAGTTTAGCGACGTATAGTGCCGAACTTGATTTGATGATAAGGCGATTTTGGTGAAGGTGCCGAGCCATTTAACAATAGGCATACTTAGCCTTGCTCAAAAGTTTAGCGGCGTATAGTGCCGAACTTGATTGATAGACAAGGCTTTATTGGCGACAATGTCGAGCTTGCGAATATATCCTGTTATAAATTTGACAAAGTATTTTGCACAGAATATGTTGTTCATTAATCTTGTGTCCGGCAGGCAGAAACATCTGCCGGACTTGCATTGAGGATAGAACATCATGGCAATCAATTGCGATAGAGAATAAGAAACAATGACATGATAAAAAATTAAAGAAGGTGAAATATGAACCAGTACAAGGTATGGCATGATGAGTGCCGTGCTACTGATAGTATGGTTTGAGGTTGAGTCCGTTCCAGAAGTGCGGGAGTCGTTTTCCCGTGACGTCTTCTAGCCTGTATGCTCCGTTCTGACTTACTTCCCGGACTATGTATGGTCCTTCCCAGTTGGGATCCAGCTTACCTACCCCTGTCGATGTCTAAGCGGACACCACCTTTTTCAGTACCATTTGTCCGACTCTGAATGACCTCGGTCTGATCTTACGGTCGTGGTAAGTCGCCATGCGCTGCTTGTATGCCGCGGAGCGTATCTGGGCGTACTATCTCCTTTCCTCAAGCCAATCTAAGTTATACATCAGACCCACGTTGTTCTCTGCATTGGGAAAAGATGCTCGAACTCCCCTTACCCTTATTTCACAGGGAATGACTGATTCAGTATCGTATGTGAGCACGAACGGTGTTAACCCTGTTGCTGACCGGGGCGATGTCCAGTAGGCCCATAACACATTGTTAATTTCGGTCCACAGGCCTTTGGCGTCTTCAAGCCTTCTCTTGAGTCTGGATAAAATAGTCCTATTCGTCACTTCGGTCATCTCGTTGGATTATGGATGGTAGACCGAGGTGAAGTTCAACTGGATCTTCAGCGCCGAGCAGAAGTTCTTGAAAGCCTGACAATCAAACTGTTTGCCATTATCAGATATAATTGAGTGGGGGATACCGATCCTCGTTATGATGTTTTTATTCAGGAACTTGAGAATGTTTGTCGGTGTAATGGTTAAAGTGACTCTGTTTTCACCCATTTGGTAAAGTGATCCACCGCTACCACCAGGAACCGCCTTTGTCCTTTTGCTCAGGGAAAAGGGCCCAGTATGTCAATGCCCCACTGGGCGAAAAGCCACAGGCTGTGGATGGGTTTCTGCTTTGCCGAGCTCTGGTGTGGAATGTTTGCAAACCTTTGGCACTTGTCACATCTTTGCACCAGAGCCTTCGCGTCAGCCTCTATGGTCGGCCAATAATACCCCTGTAAGAGAGCTTTTAGGTCTATGGCTTGTGCGCCTTCGTGGGCCCCGCATATGCTTTCATGAATTTCTTTGAAGACGTAATCCCCTTCTTCATTGCTCACACATAAAGACCACGGATTAGAGAAAGATCTCCTGTACAGCTTGTCGTCCATCATGGCATATAAGCTCAATTTTCGAACTATTTTCTGGGCTTGGGCTCGGTCCTCTGGCAAAGTTCCCGACCTCAAGTATTGGTAAATGGGTAAGCGCCAACCTTCCATTGGCTCCTGAACTTGAACCTAATAGGTATCGTAGGTGGGGCGCAAGATAACGATGGAAATGATGTCTGTATTGTCAACCGAGCTATTGATACTAGCTTTCTTTGCCAGAGTATCAGCCTCTATGTTCTCTGATCGGGGTATCTGAGTGATGGACCAAGCTCCCCCCTTTCCTTAAGCCTGGCTAACAGGGCAGAGGTCAATTCTTTATAACGGATCATTGATCGATCTTTAGCTTCAAAATTTCCCTTCAACTGACTGACCACCAGTTGGGAATCGGAGAATATTTCTAAGTTGTCCGGCTTTACTTCTTTTGCCAACTGCAGCCTGTAACAAAGGGCTTCATATTCTGACACATTGTTGGAGGCTGGAAAGGCCAGGTGCGCCATGGCTCGGATCTGGATTAACAATGGACCCATCAAAATTACTCCAATCCCTGCTCCCTCTGAACTCGAGGCCCCGTCAACATACAGCTT
>CM075809.1:38333935-38433935 GCA_037975025.1 Excoecaria agallocha
GAAAAGAAATACTTATTTAGTGTATTAACCTTTTTGCATAATTTTGTAATAAGGTTGTGATTCATTTGTTCACCTATACCATCAACCTTATTAGATCTGCATACATATTATTCTCTTTGGGTCTCTCAATATCACAAAAACAAGTTGGATTTGGGCTAGCTTAAGCACAAAGGGGTTTGTTCAAGGTGAGAATAGACATTTTTCAAATCTTAATTAGTGCTTTGTATTTGAAGAAACTGTGAATGGATATGAGGGCCCATCATTGTTTAATTGATAATGAAAAGGATTTTTGGATTTGGTTCCTCACATACCCACTTTTCCAGTGGTTTAGCCAATTTGAGCAACTAAATCCCAATATTATTGAGTTCCATTTCCAACCAACTCCCAATCCCACTTGCCAAAGTCCTAAAACCACCTCTTCTCCATCATTCTGCCACACCAAGCCCAATATTGTTCAATCCTATTTTTATAATTTTTTTATTTTATCTATAAAGTATTCAATCCAATTATATATATATATATATTGACTGCGTATGGGAGATGGAGAGAAAAAAAAAATAGAATAAAATTAATATATTTGGAGATTGAAATATAATCATGTAAAATTTGTCATACTACAATTTACACAACTTACTTTGAACATTAAAAAAACTGCATGCAATTTTTTAAGATAAAATATATAAAAATTCAGAAAATATAAAAATAGATAAAAAATCAAGAAAATTAGCTAATGGTCGCTTCGCTAATATGATCTATGAATTTCTAGATAATATTAATAATATAATAATAATTAATAAGAAAGACAAATAATTGGTTTCAAAAAAATATATGATCAAGAGTAAAAAAAGCATAATAATTAAGGAGTGAGTTTAATTCAATTGATCAATTTTTACTGGTTTACAAGAAATTAAAGTACTGAATGAAATATTTAAAATCCGAATTACAAAATTTTCTTTTAATGATTTTTTCTTGATAAGGAGATCTGCGTTCACATCACTGTAGCTATGATTTTTTCGGTGAATTGGTAATTTTTAGTAACGAAAAATGAATGTCCGTTGCTAATTTTAGCGACGGAAAGCTCAATCCATTGCTAAAAGAGCAACGGATAAGTAAATTCCGTTACTAATTTTAGCAACCAAAAGTTAATTTTGTTTTTTTATAATCATATTATATATAGATCCAATACTATATTCTGGGTTCAAATATAATCGAACTCTTTATAATCAAATAAAAAGATGCCATACTTACTAGATGGTGCTCAAGATAATATATTAAAAATTACATCATTAATTGATGGATTGAAAATAATGTGTATTGATCACTAAATACTTTTCTTTGTTGATAGATACACATCTCTGAATTTACCCTTGAGTTCAATGAACATGATGAATTCTGGTAATATAAAAGAATATAAGGTGCAAACTAAAGTGAACATAACAATCACATTTGGAAAGGGATAAAAAACAAGTTAAAGAGAATCATCTTCCTCATTGAAGACCATAAACAAGCAATGCACCAACTGCACCAATGCCAGCCAGCAGGCCGACAATAACTTCGATCGGAGGCAACCCACCACCGATTGCTTTTCCGGTACTGACATCATATTTAGCAAACCTCTTCTTTGGTGGATCGCATTACTCTGGTAAAATCTGTTCTGATGGCCATCCCTAAATATTTAATGCAAACAACTGTCCTTCCGGTGACCATATGCGAAGCAATTGAACGCATTTGCCAGTATTTTACCTGGGGGTCTTCGGCAAGTGAAAGGAAGCTTCATCTAATCAATCGGGATAATATCTGCAGACCTGTAGAACATGGAGGAGTCGGTATCAAGAAACTCAAAGCTTGTAACGATGCTTTTATGTTAAAAATCATCTGGCGCATGGTTGAGAATGACCAAGCTTTGTGGGTTAGAGTCCTGAAATCAAAGTACAAAATATCTAATAAGTTTTGGCCAGTTGAATTGCCAGTGAAGTCGGGCTCCAATTTATGGCGCAATATAAGTCGCCGTTGGCATTGCTTTAGGATAAACAGTTGCTGGGCAGTCAATGATGGAGGCTCAGTTTCTTTCTTGTTCGTTAATTGGGCTAAGGTTGGGCCCTTGTATCCCTGTATTCCAACGGAGATACGAACCTCCAGCGAATGGCAAGATACTTCAAGGTTCACAGTGAAGGATATGTTTGATCCCAATTTGGGTTGGATGAAATAAATCTTTGGCAGGTATTTAAATGGTAATATATGTAATCCGATTGATCTATCCCTCCCACCAGATTGTAGTTTGGGTGCTGACTCTCTTATGTGGCTCCCCTCTGCCTCTTGTACTTTCTCTTTTGACTTGCTTACTTCCTTGTTGGCCAGGAGAAGCAAAGCAATATGACGATTGATTGGAATCTTTGTTGGAGATGGCAAGGTCCCCAAAGGGTAAGAGTTTTTCTTTGGATCATATTCCACAAACGGCTGTTAACCAATTAGGAAAGGGTCAAACGCCACCTTTCTCATACAGGGTTATGTCCGGTTTGCAACATGGAGCAGGCAACAATTGTCCATCTGGTTCGGGACTGTCCAGTGGCTCAATTTCTGTGGAAGGACCTACTACCAAGAGATTTTGCTCAAATTTTCTTTTGAATGGACCTGCAAGTTTGGTTACAGAGCAACTTAGCAGTTAACTCTTTAGTTGGAGACACTCTTTGGTCCTTGCTTTTTGGATACACATGTTGGTGGCTTTGGCGATGGAGAAATGATAAGGTCTTTAATAATAGACACATAGCAGGTTCAACAAAGAAGCAGATCATTTTATCTGCTTGTACAGCCTTCTTGTTGGCCAAAGATAAGTTGGCGAAGTTTGGTAGGCAAGCAGGTGCGAACCAGGAAATTTTGGTAGGCTGGAGGGAAGCAGGGTTGGAGTGGATCACGGTGAACATAGATGGATCTTACCATAGGAATTCGACTCTAGGAGCTGCAGGGGGCCTCATTAGAGATTTTCTGGGTAGATGGATTGGAGGCTTTTCGGCATATGTAAAAGGACATAATGCTTATGGTGCAGAGCTGCGGGCAGTCTGCCTTGGTCTCCAAGAAGTGTGGAACAGAGGATGGAGAAAGATAGTTCTGCAGGTGGATAGCCGAAGTGTAGCAGCAACTATAACCTCAGAAGCAGAGGTCAATCCCTCCCATCGTGCTCTGATCAAGCGGATACGAGATCTGCTGCACCGTGACTGGCAAGTAGAGGTTGTTCATATTTTTAGAGAGGCTAATAAGGCGGCTGATTTTCTGGCGAACATGACGTTTGATCAAACGCGGCAGTTTGTTTGGCACTCTATTGTCCCTGTTGGCCTTGGAGTTATACCGGCTTATGACAGCATGGGGATGTCTGTTCCTAGAGCTGTTAGTTTGTAGTTTGTGTTTATCTTCTTCTTCATATAAAAGAAAAAAGTACTGAATGAAATATTGAAAATTATTTTCAACTTGAATTAATTTCTTGCTTTAATTTCTAAAATCGAGATTATTATCTTTCAAATCACTTATTCATAGTCAAATAATTAATTAATTTTATATAACTTGGCACATGTTTTTGGCAAATTAAATGAGATATAAAATTATATCAAACTTGATAAATTTTATGGTTTTGTTGCTGAAAATTAGAAATCAATTAAATTTTATAAATCAATTATTAAGAAAAAAAGAAATTGGTTTAAAAAAAGAGAAATTACAAAAAGTGAATCGGACATTAATAATAATATCTTAATTACATACAAATAGCCGTGGTAAGTTATCTTAAAGAAAATATTTTAATCAATTTGAGTAAATGATTAAATTGAAAAATAAAAATCAGGATTCCATTGAAGTGACTGTAAAATTCTATTGAGTATTGATTATTTCTTATTGCACCAAAAGAATTGGAGAAATTGAATAAAAATTGAAAAAGAGATTATATAAACAAAAGGAATCGGATATATGGAATCCCATTTAAATTGAATCTGATGCAGCCATCTTTTCGATTGGAGATCAAGCAGGTGTTGGGTTTGTTGTCCGAAACTATGAAGGTGTTTTCAAGGGTGCTGGTTGTAAAAGTTTTCTTGGAGGAACTGATCCTTTGATTGCCTCAAGCTTAAGCCCGCGCCCTAGACACATCAGTAAATAGACTTTTATTTCTCACGTCCCATGCCCGTCAAGCTTAAACAATAATCCCAATATTCTTGAAAATTTACTCCGGTTCCGACTATACCTTTTTATAAAGAAGGCAACCTCTTCTACGTTAATTATTGGCGATGTGGGATCTTTCCACTTCAAGCATACCATCTGGTGATTTATAAACATTTTTCATACCCTCTGTGGGATTGTCAACTATATTATTAATCCTCTATATTTATATTTAAAATAGTGAATTCTTGTGCTTCAGACTAAAACTACAGCTAAAAATATTATATATGCATTATGCCCAGAAAATTAAACAAATTCGTGGATTTATAACCTTTAAAATTAGCATAAATTCATTGATAATGATTTTAACACCAAGGTATTTGATACACAGAAAAAAAAAAAAAAAACCAACCAACTATAGGTGAACACTTTTGGCATTTGAAAACAATAGACACCTATACCTTTTGGAACTATCTTTTTTTGAATTATACAAAACTTAATTGAGCAAAGAAAAAGAAAAGATTACTAGTAATAGAATTATTTTCTCAACTTATTGTTTTCACAATGGATTCTGTATCCATTTTGCATTGGAAAATGCAAGTCTTTGAAATTTGCTTATCTTGCGAAGGAACCATTGCCAAGGAATTGACTTTCCAATATTCACTATTCCTTCTCTTCTCCTCTCCAAAAACCCATTTCCCAGCTTCTCTTCTTTGATCAAATCCACCACCATCCAAGCTCGAAATCGAAACTCTTCTCCAATTGCACCAAATTCTCACCATCATGTAAAGCATCACTAAGCAAATCACTGTGGAAGTAAACACAATGGCCACTATAATGCCCGCAACAGCTGTATTAGAAAGGCTATTTTTATCTTGTCCCCTTGATTCCAAACACGATTCCAATGGTGGGCCACATAGTTTGTCATTTCCCATGAAAGAAGTAAGTGGGAAGTGTTGGGCACAGCGGATAAAATAAATAAATAAGCAGAGAAAGATAATGACACCAACAATTTAACGTGGTTCACCCAAAACGTTTGGGTTACGTCCACGGGACAAACTCCGAAAATATTTCTTACACTAATAAAATTAATGGGTACAAGAGAGAGAGATAATACAACAATTTGAGATAAACCCAAAATAGTAGCACACAAGTGTTTCCCAAACTTACTATTTTGTCACTCCCCTTTTAGAAAAATATCCCAAATATTTTTCTATAATACTTCTCTCTTTCTTACTCTTAATCTTTTTCTCTCAAAGATTAGATCTTATACATCTCTCTAATGTATAGCACAAAAATGAGAGATCTACATTTTTTCTCTCTATTCTCTCAATCCTTTATCTTAGGATTGCTCTCTCTATGTCTTGAATGCAAAATAACCATGCCTATTTATAGGCATTTTTGCATCCCAATCTTTGAATTTCAAAGATTACATTCACACTTCTTTTTCATTTTTTCAACAAACATGTTTATTTTTTCTTCATTCAAAACCTATCTAAAGTTGTGTGAATTCTACTATGTGGAACAAAACCTAACTAAAGTTGCGTGAATTCCACCATGTGGAGGGATAACTAACAAATCTCCCCCTCCCGATCACATGGGGGGTTCCATTAATCTTGTAGCGAGCAGATAATACTCCTCCCCCGTCAGTGAGTAACACGCATACTTCACCATAAAGAGTATACCCACTTGGAATTAACACTAACTCCAAGAATTTCACCTTGGTTTTGTATCCCAAACCAAGGACCACACAACACGTGGCTTTTTCTCCTGCGATATTCCACTGATTCGTCAAATCACCTTGCACCGCCGCTATCAACCAACGGGACACGCCGCCTGGCCATCACAATATACCAGGAAGACTTTCGATACAAAGTACGAAACACGAATCTCCAATCGCGAAAACATACCGAGGACCTCCAACAGCTTATGTCCTCCCCTCGAGCGATAATCTATTTAATCCGTCAAATCATCTTGCACCGCCGTTTTCAACCAACGGGACACGCCGCCTGGCCACCACAATACCAGGAAGACTTTCGATACAAGACACCAAACACGGATCTCCAATCGCACGAACAAACTGAGGACCCTTCCACACAATGCTTTACATCCAAATACCCGCAGATGATCATAGGAAACATCTTTTCCTGACCATACTCTATCTGGAACATCCATCTTGAGAGGAGTGCAGGGTGAAAGATTCAACACACGTGTAACTGTGAGAATAGCTTCACCCCAAAAACTTTTAGGCAACTTTGCATATGAGAGTAGACATCTGACTCTTTCCATCAAAGTTCTGTTCATCCTCTCAGCTAAACCATTCAACTGCGGTGTCTTTGGAGGTGTCATCTGATGCCGAATACCATGCTCTTTACAATAAACATGAAATGGTCCAGTGTATTCTCCACCATTGTCTGTTCGGATGCATTTCAACTTCTTCCCAGTTTGTCTCTCAACTGAGGCATGAAATTCTTTGAAGACATCTAGAACCTGATCTTTTGTCTTCAGAAGATATACCCATGTCTTCCTTGAATGATCATCAATGAAAGTCACAAAATACTGAGCACCACCAAGTGACTTTGACATTGGTCCACACAAATCTGAGTGAATCAGATCTAACACATTCTTCATTCTGGAAGGAGGGGAACTTTTAAAAACAACTCTGTTTTGCTTTCCAACTAGACAATCATCACATTTGTCTAGGTGTACTTCATCCATACCGGGCAATATTTTCTTCTTGGCTAGGCTTTTCATTGCTTTTTCACCCATGTGGCCAAGTCTCCGATGCCACCGTTCAATTGCATTTTCTTTCTCCATCGCAGCTACTGTATTGGTGGAGAGCTTTGCTTCGATCACATATAGAGTTGCATGTTTTTCACCTCTAGCCACTATTAAGGAGCCTTTTGTAAGTTTCCATCTATCATAAATGAAGGAGCTGCAATATCCTTCATTTCCAAGTTTGCGTACAGAGATTAAATTCAGGCGCATGTCTGGAATATGCCTGACATCCTTCAAAATTAATCTGGTACCATTCTCTGTTTCCAAGCAAACATCTCCTCTGCCAACAACCTTTGACAGGCCTGCATTTCCCATTCTAACAACACCAAAATCTCCAGGTGTGTATGATGAGAAGAATTCTCTACGAAATGTAGCATGAATGGTAGCACCACTATCAAGCACCCAACTGGACTCCTGGGATGCAAGATTAATAATATCTTCATCATAAACGATATTGAATTCGTCTATGATATTAGTTTGCTCATCATCACTGCTGTCGTCTTTCTTCACAGCTTTGCTTCGATTCTCTTGCTCCTTTTTGAACTTTCTGCAAAACTTTTTAATGTGGCCTTTCTTCTTACAGTGATGGCATTCTACATTGGCATATTTGTTTGACTTCCCTCTGCTCTTGCCTCTAGGGTTTTGTTCCCTAGACTGTCTCCTTCCTCTAGATTCTACAGCTAGAACATCTGATTGTGATGAAGAAGATGAGGCTTGTGATCTCCTTCTCATCTCTTCATTCAGGATACTGCTTTTTACAATCTCCATGTTGACTACACCATTAGGTGCAGTGTTGGTGATAGAGATCTTCAAAGTCTCCCAAGACTGTGGCAGAGAGGCTAACACCAATAATGCAAATACTTCATCATCCAATTTGACTCCCATTCTGTTTAGCTGGTCCTGGATCCCTTCCATCTCATTTAAGTGATCTGGCAAGGAAGTTCCTTCTTTATATCTTACTTGAACCAATTTGGTCAAGTAAAATAATTTATTATTCCCCGTCTTTGAAGAGTACAACGTCTCCAGCTTACTCCAAAGAGTTCGTGCATGTGTCTCATTGCAAATGTGATTGTACACATTATCTTCGACAAATTGTCGGATAAAACTGCACACCTGTTCATGGTCAAACTCCCACTCCTCATCAGTTTTACTTTCAGGTTTAACTGTGGTAAATACTGGCAAATGCATCTTCGTCACAACTAGAAGATCTTTCATCTTTTTACTCCATATGTGGTAGTTTGATCCATTTAGATAGATCATTCTGCTCATTTTTGCCTCCATGTTAAAAAAAATTTCCGACAGTGAACAGTGCCTGTATACGTGAACAGTAACCGTAGGAAAAATCTTTTCTGATGTGGAAGATCAGTCTATGCTGCAACCACAGAGCATACTAAGACAGAACCTTGGCTCTGATACCACTTGTTGGGCACAGCGGATAAAATAAATAAATAAGCAGAGAAAGATAATGACACCAACAATTTAACGTGGTTCACCCAAAACGTTTGGGTTACGTCCACGGGACAAACTCCGAAAATATTTCTTCCACTAATAAAATTAATGGGTACAAGAGAGAGAGATAATACAACAATTTGAGATAAACCCAAAATAGTAGCACACAAGTGTTTCCCAAACTTACTATTTTGTCACTCCCCTTTTAGAAAAATATCCCAAATATTTTTCTATAATACTTCTCTCTTTCTTACTCTTAATCTTTTTCTCTCAAAGATTAGATCTTATACATCTCTCTAATGTATAGCACAAAAATGAGAGATCTACATTTTTTCTCTCTATTCTCTCAATCCTTTATCTTAGGATTGCTCTCTCTATGTCTTGAATGCAAAATAACCATGCCTATTTATAGGCATTTTTGCATCCCAATCTTTGAATTTCAAAGATTACATTCACACTTCTTTTTCATTTTTTCAACAAACATGTTTATTTTTTCTTCATTCAAAACCTATCTAAAGTTGTGTGAATTCTACTATGTGGAACAAAACCTAACTAAAGTTGTGTGAATTCCACCATGTGGAGGGATAACTAACAGGAAGTTTGAAAAGGCGGACGGAAGCCGGCCCTGAAGATCATTATTTGACAGGTTTAGCACGTGGAGGCTAGTCAGCTTTGTGAGCGAAGAAGGTATGTTTCCTTGTAGGTGATTGAAGGAAAGATTCAATCTTTCCAGTTTCATGAGATTTCCAAGAGAGGATGGAATCTCGCCGGAGAAAGAATTGTGACTCAGATCCAGGATAACTTGTAGTTCTGTTAGCTTTCCTAGCTCCGGCGGTACAGAACCTGTTAAGAAGTTTTCAGATAGCCTAAGCTCAAACAGTTTCTTACACTCCTGAATTGTTGGAGGAATGGAGCTAGAAAGGTTGTTGTTGCGAAGATTTAGGACATTCAGAGAAGTGAGATTTCCTATATCCTCTGGAATCTTGCCTGACAGGTTGTTGCTGTGAAGAGAAAGCTTGAGTAATTTTGAGCAGTTTCCAAGCTGAGCAGGTATTTCTCCAACAAAGTTATTGGATGACAAATCTAGCTCTCCTAACTCTTCCAAGATACCTAGCCAAGAAGGCATGGTGCCTGTAAGTTGGTTACTACTGACCAGGAAATGTTCAACTTTTCTGCAATTTGAAAGTTGAGGTGGCATATCTCCGGTAAGATTGTTGAATGATAAGTCAAGAAATCTGAGCTCAGTGAGCTTGCCAAACTCATCAGGAATGTTGCCACTCAGGTGATTGTATGCAAGGCGAAGGCGAGTTAGATTTCTTGACAAGGCTAGTCTAGAAGGGATGGAACCAGAGAAACTATTGTTGGTCAAGTCTAGTGCAGTCAGAGATTTTGAACCCAAAAGAGGGAAAATGCTTCCGCTAAACCTATTATGTGAAAAATTGATAATTTGCAGGTTTTTAAGGAGGAAAAGAGATGAAGGAAGTGGACCTTTGAAGGAGTTGTTATAGAGAGTAACTTTATACAGTTGAGAAAGGAATCTGAATGTTGGGGCCAGTGTTCCTGAGAGCTTGTTGTCTGCCAAGGCTATAATCTGAAGACTTCTACAGTAGCCCATGCTTGGTGGGATCGGACCTGACAAATCATTCTGCCTCAGCTGAAGGACTATGAGATTCTTCAGCTTTCCAATAGTCGAAGGAATGGAGCCACTGAAGTGGTTTCCAAAGAAATCAATTTCTGTTAAGCTTGTGCAGTTTGTCAACTCTCTTGGTATATCTCCAGACAGCTGATTGTCATAAAGATAGAGAGAATTCAATCTCTGCAACTTGCCAATTTCTGGTGGAAGTCTCCCTGCGATCATGTTATCGAACAAGTACAGGTTAACCAAGTTACTAACGTTCCCTATTTCAGGAGGAAGCTTTCCACTAAAACTGTTATTGTTGAGCTTAAGATCCGTCAGGTTCTCTAGTTTGTCGAGGCCCGGTGGCAGCTCTCCTTCAAAGTTGTTATCAGAGAGGTCTAGTTGTTGCAGAGAGGAGCAGTTCAATAGGTCTAAAGGGAACTTTCCAGAAAGATTGTTTTGGTGCAGGAAAAGTTGCTCCAGATTCGAATTCAAGTGGCACAAGTTGCTCGGAATGCTGCCTGTGAAATCATTTGCAGACAGAACCAAAGTTTGAAGATTCTTTAATTTTGAATTGAAGAGGCTTATTGGTCCTGAGAGATTATTTAATGATAAGTCAAGTGTCTCAAGACGAACCAACTGATTGAATTCCAAAGGAACGGGACCACTTAGTATATTCCCTAGCAGATTCAAGTACTCCAAGTTAGAGAGATGACTTAACTCTACCGGTATTAAACCAGATAAGCTGTTATTGGCCAAATTCAAAACCCGAAGTGATTCGAGCTTTCCCATTGAAGCAGGGATATTTCCTTCAAGGTTGTTGTTTGATACTGCAAAATCTTGAAGCTCTTGACAGCCATAAATCTCTTCTGGTATAAGGCCAGAGAGACTGTTCTTCTCCAAGAAAAGCGACACCAGATGTTTCAAATTACCGATCTCAACTGGAATGCTTCCATTAAATTGGCAAAAAGCAAGACCAAGAACTCTTAATTCAGTCAAGTTGCCAATACATGGTGTAATTTGACCTGATAACATGTTGTCTCCTATTCTAACAACTTCCAATTTCTTCAAAGTGCATAAATCTTCAGGAATCCCACCAGAGATGAAATTCGAATACAGAAGCAGTGTCCTCAAATTCTCAAGCTTTCCAAGCTCAGAAGGAATCGATCCAGTGAGATAATTTGAAGACAGATCAAGTGTTTCGAGTGAAGTAAGATGCCAAAGCTGACGCGAAACAGAACCGGATAATTCTGAGCTGGATAGATTTAAGCCCACAACATGTGTTTGATCATGTGAACATGTAATTCCATACCAACTAAACAGATCAGCTTCTGCAGACCAGCTTTCAAGAACTCCTAAAGGATCAACAAAATCTTGTTTTATCCTTAGAAGCCAATAAGAATCTGCTGACTCATCTCCACCAGCAGCAGCAGCAGCAGCAAGAATAGTAGAAGTTACTACCAGAAACAGCATGAAATGAGAAATCTGAAAGCTCCCCATTTCAAGTTGCATTATAAAATGAGAGTATCAGATATTCATTTCGAAAGATTTGCCACCATATCTTGGTTATCTCAGTTCCATATTGAAAGAAAAGAAAGATGAGAAGTAGGAAGAGGGAAGAGGGAATTTGAATGAAAGATACTGAAGGTTTTCAAGTAGGGGCATGATGAAAGCTTTGATGTTTATAAATAGTGCAGTAGAAGAAAGCATACCTAAACATCATTTTATATGGAAAGTTTACAATATTACATTTCATAATAATTAATATTTTTGATATTTTATATTTTGACTCAGTCTACACATGTGATTATCTTGCACACGTATTTCCAATCACAAGATCAAGGGAAAGATGTTGATCCAACGGCTGACAGCAAGTCGAGGCAATAAATAAGTGCATAATGAATCATCTATGTATTCGCAAGTTAATGATGAAAAGTGAGTAACCCGAACAGGAGGGGAAGCGTATTTAGATAAGGTGAAGTGAAAGGTGATGGAGTATGGAGAACACACGAGTTTAGGGAGATAACCCACTTTCAGCCTACAAAGAAAGATCAAGAATAGTGGGGCCAATCCAGTCGAGTCGTTTCATGGTTTTCCATATCCTTAATGCAAGAATCCATCAGAGTTCTTCCAAAATATTAAGTAGAATTCGACTTTCTAAGACGTTCTGTCAATTAAACTTTAACATTTGTCAACTTTTAAGGTATGCAACCATTAATTTACCCACATTATAGGACTCCTCCAAACAACTTATACATTTTCTATGAAAAATAATTTGGTATTTATATTAATATATCAAATATATATCGTCAAAATGAAAGTATATATTATTTTTCATGTACCAAATATACTCGTATTGATAAATTTTGTTTCCATGTATATATTACTTTTTTATATGATATAAAGTATAAACAATTTGGTAATAAAAAAAAAAATCTAAAATATTTTAAGTCCCTAAAAGTCAAAATTGAATTTATCTGAACTTGAAATTGTATGAACCTAATTCAACATGTGATCCGAGTTGATACATTTCATGGAAGGAACGGTTTTATAACTCATAATTCAATTAGTAATAGAATTTAGATTATCAAGACTAATCAAGGAACAATAATTGAACAACTTGATGAGAGTAGCAAGAATATATTGTTCTGTAAGGGTTAATGATGATTTTCCAAAATGCACACGTAGAGTAGTATCATTTCTTAATATATATCCTCTGTACATATGTGGGTGGGTGGATGAGAGCATTGAATTCAAGATCCAAATTTCTATCTCAATTATATTCAAAGTTGAATTGTAAATAAAAAGTCCAAATAGCAAACCCCTTCTTAATCTACCTACGACCACCTAATTACGTATTAAATACAGGAAAAAAACACAAGAGCAAAACCACCGCAGTGGAAACCAAAGTTATGAATAATATTTAAACCCAGAATGGAGCCAACACCCATGTGGATTTAGTGTCAAACAAGTCCAATGATCCTTAATCACTCCAATTATTCCCTAATAAACTACATAAAAGATAGTTTGCCCCACCCAGTTAGAATTTAGAAGGATTCCTGAAATAAAAAAGCACAAACAAATAAAGACAAGAAGTTTACATCATATCTTATGGGAAATTTGCATAGTTTTCAGCTGTCTTTTTTTCTATCTTTCACGCCTTTGCTTGGCTTCTCAGGATTCAAATATGAATGAAACTCCATCATGCTCTGTCCCATCAAAATTCTAAAGGCATGGGAACATAGTACCCATCTATCTGGACCACTTTGCTGTGGTAGTGCTTGAAATTTTTACATTTTGCCTTTCACCTCTTTCTTTCTCTCTCCACACATGCAATAAATTGGTACCATGTTTAATATATGCGCACGACATGTTCTTGTTGTACCACAAGCAACTACATATTATTTCGGGAATAATATCCAATGAACAAAGTAAGGCTAAACTGATCTTGTGAATTCAAAATGTTCATTCATTGCATCGTACATTAATAAATATGCAGACCGTAAGATTACGAAATAATATTTTTTTTTTATTTTTTGACAGTATATATTTGATATATTCAACACAAAACGTACTGAATCATTTCCTGTGAATTCAAACACCAATCCAAGCCTTGAAAAAAATAAAAAAAGTCACACCAGAGGGGACATTTTCTAAGACAGCAAAGACAAGTTGAAGTCCGATTCAACAAACAAAACAAGTTTATGCGTTACAATAATAGATGAGTCAAAGAGAATTTTCCAAGTTCGTACCTAACCATAGCCTTTCTAAACTAATCTCTTAAGTAAAGAACAAGCAGAATGAAATGTAGAGATGGTGATGTTTAAAACTAATACAAAGAACAACACAACAAGAGGATACAGGCAAGGAAGAAGGTAGAACATTATTGAACAAGGGAATGAGAGAGTGAGAAAGATGATGATAATAATAAAGCAGCAGTTTAATATTTTATACCAAAAAAGAATCTCCAAATTCCAGGCATTCTCATGATAAACGATTGTAGAAACGTCTATCCAGAGGAAAAATATGGCAAAACAATAAGAAATATGTTTTCAAGCGACGTTTTCCTATGCGTGACGGATGCTTATGTTTGCCGCTTATGATAAAACATGCATCCATCTGTCAAAGACAAATATTCAATGATACCTCTTTAAGCAGAAAAACTGGCAATACCTCAAGCAATATACCTCAAGGCAGAATGCAGTAAAATGGGGATGTACACCAATTTCTGCGAGTAGTGTGATCAAGTAAGACCATGACTGCAAATTAGACCACTAGCTGCTAACTACATAATACAGCAAAAAATTCCGTATATATGGTTAGATAATGCATTTTACAGCTAAGTACTACTATATATCTGTCGAGGAAATAGTTAGAAGCTGCATTACTAAAAGAATCAAAGCAAGGGCATCTGAGACAAACATGATGAAGATCAAAACATGCTTAAAAGAAAAAAAAAAAAAAAAGAAGAGGAAGAAGATATGTATCCAACTCAAAACTCCGAGCAAACGAAGTTTCAGTAGTTCATGTAAATCTGAATCAGCCCATATAATTAATCAAACAATTTCAAAAACACGAACTGTCTATAGAATGAAAGAATCAATTGACATGCAATCGTGACTACTGAGGAAAACCCAATTCCTTCCTAACGTTCTGATTACAAGATCAAAAAACTATTGACAATGATGCTTCTCCAATATTCAGCAAACTCATTCAATTCAAGTAACCCTCCTCAGAACCTTTAATTACGCTTTAGATAAACACTTTCACTTGGTTTTGAAATTCCCTCTAAGCAAAAGTGTATCATGGAGTCGGACCCTAACGTATAGTTTACTTGAACAAAAAGCAACTGGAGTCCTATAGTCTGCAATGATGGATGACAATTTTACAAATCTTAACTAATATCATGCATCAATCAGAAGTCCTGGCAGCTGATGGGAAAAACTTCATAAGGAAGCTTGAGAGTGACCAGATGCATATTACACCAAGGAATTGAAGGACATTCAAAAGTGTACCCAGAGAACCGCTTATCTCCAAGTTGTGAGAAGTCATTTCAGCTCCCCTCACAGTAAATGACAGGGCTGTTACCAGTTGTGCTGCTCGATTCAGTTGGTGCAATCTATAAACCTGTTAATTAAAAGATATTATATTAAGGAGAAAACTATATTTTAAATCAGAAATAGTTAAATAATTGTTCATTTCTTTTATATTAATCCACCCAGATATATTGATAGTCCATTCATGTAAGATTAAGTGAATAAAATGTAGAACTAATGATGATATAAGCATTTTTTGCCTTCCATTCTCCTAATCCATACAGAGGAAATGTAGGAAATTTTGGTCCAAGAGAAAGTCACAACATTTGGTAGTCCCTTACTTGAAAGATTATAGGAATGACAGGCCATGAAGGTGATTTCCGAAGTCTTGCATACTGCTCGAATGCAAATTGAACAACAATACCAACTAGGTATGGAGCAAGGGTAGCAGAAGCTGCAGGGCCAGTCCATGGCCATACCAAGCCCATAGTTACCAAGGGAATTATAAGGCTCAGTACCAGGGCAGCAACAGAAGATATTCGCTGCCCCAGCTGGGGAGCCAGGGTTGGGGCACCATTTGTAGCAGACTCTAACTCCATTGGCCTCCTTAAACAGTCTATTATCAGAAGAAAAACCGCAACACCACAGTAGAAAAGAGCTTCTGTGAAGAATAATATTAGGAAATCTGCAGACAGAAAACAAAGGATTTCTTAAGGCAAAATAACAATAAACAATGAACTAGCTTCTCTCTCCTAAACAAAGTTTGGTATATTTTCATTCTCTTTTGCATTCATTATTCATCATATTTAGTTCATGATAATGCTATTAAGGCACTTGTTTCATATATATATATATATATATATATATGTTCACTGAATACTGTTCGATCACTTGTTTAAATCTTGTCAATGATAAACTTAAAACTCACAGTTTACAAAGAGAAAACAAGAACCAGGGCCTGGCAATCACCTGTCAGCAAAGAATCCTCAAACACTGTGGAGAGTATTCTCCGCAAATAAAGTGAGGGGAAAATAAATGAGGCTACAAGGACTGCAGGACCAATAAACCATAATAGGCTACTGTGTTTCTTTTGCCCATCAGCTTTGCTGACCTCATCCTCTATCTTGTAAGGGCGATTGTAAAATGAAACTAAACCAGGTTTTCCATCAGTTCCCTGAATATGACTAAAGGAATTGCTTGTAGGAGAAAAGGTTTCAGCTGTAGAATTATCATCTTCTTCTGGTTCCAATGCTTCCGATTCAAGTTCACTGAATTGTGCCTCATCTTGAGAAGTTGCATGAAGCAAAATTTCTCTTGCTGAATTTCTCTTTACTTTTAACAGGCCACCTATGAAGTAGCATGAGCTGACTGCTAATGATACCAAAAGAATACTATTAGAAGGCATATTTAGAACAATGGTAATGAGTTCAAAACTTTGCATAGTGGCATGAAATCAAAGTCCAAATGACCAGGTACAGACTAAAACTCAAAACTATCCTAATATTCAAACAGAACAAACCAACCCCGTCAACTATGGAATAAAGGTTCCAAAACTATTACCACTTGTAGCATCAGAAAAATCATTTAGATGCAAATTACAGTCACATGATTAAATCTCAACTTAGTAAAGGATTTTTAGAGAAATCGTAACCTTGCATGTGATCAAATGGCTAACCTTTAGTACTTCTAAGTTTCTGAGAAGCATAATGCAGTTGAACAAATGGTTTTTCTGACAAGTTCACCTGGACAACAATAAACAAGAATGATGAATGTTGGAAATTCCAGAATAATTGAACAATGCTGGGTAAGTCTAGTTTAAAATAGAACAAACAGTGAATGAAATTCACTAATGATTAATTGATCACCATAAAGTGGAACTCACTAATTAAACAAAGCAACCTAGAACAATTTTCATTATACAATATTTTTTCAAGTGAAAACTTAGCAACAACCTAAATAAGAAAAAAAAATTGAAAGAAAATGGAAAATTTGTATAGCACGAAACTACGCAAACAAAGCTGGTAATAAAATAGAAAAATAAAATACATAACTAATCATTAATTAAAGAAGGTTGACTTGGTCCCCTTCAAAATCAGGGAAAGACTGCAGATATAATCTTCAAAAGCATGGCCAGATATGAATGAGAAAGCCAAATTAGTAGGAAAGTTTGACTTTAAAATGAAAAAGAAGAAAATGAGATGGAAGTTGAGAAGGAATAAAAGGAAAATGAAGGGCTAAAAAGAAGTAATGAAAAGCGAGGATAAGAAAAAGATAAATAGTAAAGCAATCTGGCATGCAGAGGGCTCATCATAAATAAATAACCACATGAGTATTCAACCAAAAACGGAGAGAAATTCCAATCAATCCCATAAAGGGAAACATTTGGTTGACTGAACATTCTGTGTTATAATAACGTGTAATTAAGAAAATCAGCATATAAAATGGTTATTATTATGCTTCTAAACATCATGATGACAAGGAAAGGTATCAAATTAAAGATTCAGGGGGTCAAGGATCTTACAAAGACATCAGATGATTTATACTGCAATTTGCCTTGCCAAGATAGTTGCCTAAATTCATCTTTTATGATTATGAAGAATAAAATATGCTCCAAATGATCCCGATTGGAGAAAAAGAATCGATCATATAGCCCGAGATTGAGGCTTAGTAGTATATTAGAACACTTCTCAACAGCTTGAAACCAATGATACGAGGAAAATCCAATTACAAACGAATAATATACCTTCACATTAAGAAAAGATGCTACAATGAGTTCTCTGTGCTATCTTTGAAAATTGTCAACCCTAGTACACTCAAGCATATGAGCAAGGAACCTTTTTTTTTTTTTTTTAGCAAAGCCTTATCATACAAAAGTTGCTAAGATAAGTATCCTACAGAGAACTTAGCAGTTCCATTCAAATTTCATTAAACTGCACGTCCTAATACAAAGGCATATATCCTTTAAGCCATAACCATCCAACAGGCTAACTCAAAAAATTTTGTTCAATTTGAAGAAAATGGTTCTGTTCTATTGCTATATATGTGAGCTTAGACTATATACATACACAAATACAAATACACAATCAAATTCAGCAGCCAAAAGAAAAACTAGACTTATATACTCAGAATAATGAATATCAACAATGCTCAAAAAAAAATGAGAGTTTTGAAGAAATGGCCAAATGAAGAATACCTGGGAACCTCTTATTGGTTTAAAAGGAGATGAAAGTGAAGTGACCACACAGGAAAATGAAGGGACACCAACTTGAGCAGCCATATACAAACACCTATGACCTATTACCTTCTTACGTATTTATAATCTATGTATCCCAATGTCAATAACCAACAGAAACAGAGTCTCTAACAAACTTAGTCAGTGTATGTTGACTGGTTTTATTTTTAACACAAACCCAGTTGAATTGAACTGAATTTGTGGATTCCCATATGAGAAATTGTGCGAAGGGAAGGGGAAAATGGTGGGAAATTCGAGGAATTCAGAGACTTTGAGGAATTGGGTTCTTGGAATTTCTTGGTCTAGAGAGAGAGAGCGGCTACTTGTTTGTTTGTATTTGGGCTTAAAGCAGGTAAAAACTAGGACAATCAATCTTGCTGTATTATATTTGGGCCTCTCACTGTTAATCAGATTTAATGAAAAAATGAGAAATGAAAAAAGAGGAATTTATGCCAAATACCCCTTTTTAACCTCTAATTTTTAAAAATGCATGCCTTCAATTTAAAAGTTTTAAAATTACCTTTTTTAATTTTTCTTTTTTAAAAATACCATTTTTGTTTTAAAACCTAATTAGTTTCTGCAAACTCTGAATCTTTACCCATCTATTGCTTTATCGTGACCCATCTTCCTCTCTTCCTCAGTCGTTTTCTATTGATCCTTGGCTTCCACTTCTTTCCCGATCATTCTCTTTCCGCCAAGAATGTTGTCAAATTTCCATAACGTTAGCTTCTTCAGTTGTGTTCTTCCTTTGTTCGATCCCCTGAAGTTTTGCAAAGGTAATGCTGCGCTCCATCTCTTTATAAAATTATTGTTTATTGCTGCCAGTAATCACTTTTGTAATCTGTAGCCATATTGTAATTGTTGGTTGATTTCATATTCAATTGGTGCTTCAGATTTTATTTTAGCTCCATTTGTTAGGGATTTTGCAGCTGGGGATGAGAAATTAAGAACTAACTAAATCTATTAAAATAACTAATATTATTCTCCATTCAAATTTTGTTGTAAACCTTGTGTTCCCTGCTTATAACCATCTTGAAGTGTTTGTGGAGGCAAAGAGATGGAGTTATTATCTGATTTTTGGAGTTATATTCAATTATTTCTTAATGGAAATTAAAACATTTTGGTCTATCAGAAATTAAATTTTTTTAAAGCCATTCTCGTAATTTTATTTTTTCAATATCTGTCCAGTTGTTACTTTCCTCCTCTTAAATCAAGTTATACCATTTATCTCGTAATTAAATTTGTGAATTCAAAGATGCTGTAATATTTATTTTATGTTGTAACATTGATGTAGTTTTACAATTTTTCTGTGATGGTCTTTAGATTATCTGCTGGAGTAACTCAATAATTCCACCAATCAAGTACGGTATGTAGGCATTCATACTCCTGATAAAATATGAAATCCGTTAATCCCTACATCAGACAATAATTATATGTTGTTTTTATATTAATTCCTAGATGTGATTGTTTTTATTTGTTATTTTTTTTGTTTTAATCTTGTATACATTTTTTGTGTTATGTGATGTGTTTTATACTGTCATTTGTAAAAAAGTTCGCATGGGTTATTTGGGACAACAACTTTGTGCAGAATCGTGCAAGGAATCCATCAATGGGTGGAGGATATCCTCAGCAAGGATATCAAACACGGCCGCATGCAAGCTGGGGTCAGCCTGGAGCTCCTCAAGTGCAACAACCTGGTTTTGGTGACATGCAACCTGGAGCTTACCCTGGCCAATCTTATTCTCAGCCATCTTATGGAGGGTATCCTCCCCAACAATCATCTGGTGGATATCCCTCCAATTGGGACCAGTCAAATGCCTCTGCCAGTCAGCAAACAGGCCAGGGATATGACTATTATAACCAGCCTGCTGCTTCACAGCAACAGCCAACCCCTGGTGGTCCTGCAGCATCAGCAGATAGCTCTGGTTATAGTTACAGCCAACCACCAGCTTCTAGTTACAGTCAACAAGGTTATGCACAGGATGGCTACAGTGGATATCCTCAATCTGGTTATGGCCAGCCTCCAACGTATGACCAGCAAGGCTTGCTGCCAATTATGGCGGTGCAACTCAGGAAGGACATACTCCTTATGGATACCAAGGAGACGCTGCTCAAGCACCGAGTCAGCAAGCTTATGCTGCTGGACAACAGCCTAGCCCAAATAAAATCCAACGCAGAAATACGAGGAGATAGCATAAACATTTAACGGGGAATTGTGGAAAGAAAGCAGTCCCATAGCAGGATTTTTGATAATGAATTAACTCTTACTTGTAATTAAATACGAAAATAAAGAAAAGGAATTTGGTTCTGAACAAAAAAATAGTTTAATTATACCGTTTAAAATTTTATTATACCGTTTACCGTCTAGTATACCAAAATATTGAATAAAATTTTAGTTCTGGAATTTGGTATATCAGGTGGTATACTAGTATATCGTCTGGTATATCAAATTCCAGAATACAATTTTAGTTCTGGAATTTGGTATACCAGGTGGTATACCGGTATACCGTCTGGTATACCAAAATATTGAATAAAATTTTAGTTCTGGAATTTGATATACCAAGTGGTATACCGGTATACCGTCTGGTATATCAAATTCCAGAATACAATTTTAGTTCTGGAATTTGGTATACCAGGTGGTATACCGGTATACCGTCTGGTATACCAAAATATTGAATAAAATTTTAGTTATGGAATTTGGTATACCAGACGGTATATCGGTATACCACATGCAAACGAAAAGCATTAAAAACACCACAAATCAAGAGTTTTGTGTCTCCATATTTTTGGGATTGAAAAGTGTGGTTGCTTTCAATTATTCTGATGAACAATATATAATATCTGGGTACATTCATTGCTCTATTAAGCTTAACATCTCAGTATCTCCATATAAGAAGTAACTTCAGCTACTTCAGCATTGAAGAAGAAAATAAGGGAATTGCATAGTACAACCATTTCCAGCTGCTCAGGTCCTTTGAACTGACAGGCAGATTACCTGATGATGAAGGCATTATTCCTCGAGAATCCATAAGAATCCCTAGTACAGACAATCTTGTAAAGGGCCATTGCGTACTCAAAATTTTAAATTTAACCGTGTCCTGTTCCGTTAGTT
Source organism: Excoecaria agallocha (assembly GCA_037975025.1). Classification (NCBI taxonomy): domain Eukaryota; kingdom Viridiplantae; phylum Streptophyta; class Magnoliopsida; order Malpighiales; family Euphorbiaceae; genus Excoecaria; species Excoecaria agallocha. The sequence continues at coordinate 38,355,298 of CM075809.1, forward strand.
TCTTTCAACCATGTCCTATAAGGCTCAATTTTTTTTTTAAATAATTCTTTCTCAATCATCAGCTCACATGGTGGCTTCCTCCTTTCTACATCATTCAATGCCATCAAATAACTTCACTTATCTTGTAGCTTTGACAAAATAGTGAAGCCGCAAGGCGCATGTGGAGATTTATGTACATGAAACTCAATTTTTACAAAGCAGGCAAACAAGTTACCATAAAATTCGTGCAAAGAAAAAGAAGTCTAATGGATAATGTGCAAGTGCCGAACTGCGGCAGATATAAAATAAGAGTATGGTATACATTTAGCCACACAGCCATAAGCATCTAGAAAACTTCAAAAATTTCAGCTTTTGTCTTGTAGTTGAGTATCTATAGAGGCCAATAGAAAAACATAACATTTTAAATATATATTAGGCCCTTCAACCTTATCCTGAATTCACAAGGTTATGTCTCTTTGCAAAGTTTGAGTCCTACCGATCATTTCGCAGTAAAAGGCAAGAGTCCATAGTTTTAGGATGCTCGTTTGGATGACACCACTGCCCCCACTTCACAACATCATCGACTTTCCAGCTGTGGTTTTAACTGAATGATTCTTGTGACTCATAAATTATTGATGGTAGACCCGACAGTGAATATACATGCCTGTGGTGAAGATGATGCAAGCTCCTCTCCAAGCATCAGGAGAAACTTCTTAACATAGATAGAATGATGCCTGTAATACATGTGACATTTGTTTGATAACTTATACGAGTTAATGATTTGAGGAACATAATGAGAATAAACATTGTAATTACAAATCTAAGATACTTAGATAAACAGAGGCCATGCAGATTAAAGATTTTGATTTCGTAACATTGAAACTTATTTCGATAACTTCACCAGGTTGAAGATTTTGTATACTACAGGATCGGATTGAAAATTGCCTATATGCAAATTTATTATAGCTAAAGTGATTATCCATTTTGATTTGCTGCATCAACTCTCCATATACAAAAGGAGGAAACTATGGCAAACATTTAGCCACACAACACAACCATAAGCATTCTCACCCTCACTCTCAAGAGAAGTTCAAAAAATTTCAACTGTCTTAACTAACTGATTAAGTATAGCCTATTAAGAGACTGTTAGTCTTTACAGAAAAAAAAGGACAGAAAGAAGACAAGAAAAATTGGATTGTTAAGTCTACATTTTTACTATTAAAACAGGGCTGCTTAAATAAAAAAAGATCCTAACAGAATTGCAATAAAATCTGAGACATAATCCTACTAACTTTCAAAAAATAGGAGGGAACAAACCAACAGCTACATGCCCAAAGCAGCCCTTGGTTTGCACTTCTCTCAGAAAATACAGCTTCACAATAAAATGCTTGGTTTTTCCATGGAATACTGGGTTGGGAGAAATGGCAATAGCAGCTTGATTGTCTATAAATACCTCAATGTATTCCTTTTCTTTATGCCCTTTTTTTCCCTTGAACACTAACAAAATGGTGGCAGAGCCCTCTAACTAAGGAACTTGTGAGTGTGACTAACTTGTGATTATCGTCTGAGTGAAACCTAAACACTAACAGAGACCATAAAAAAACATACCAAGGAGATTGCCGTCATTAACCTACTAGGCCTTTGAACTTTATCCTCTCTTCACTAGGCGATCTCACTTTGCAGCTGCAATTAACTTCCTTCCAAACAGCTGCAATGCGACATCAATTTACTGAGTCCTACCCATGATTTCGCAGTAAAAGCCAAAGTCCTGAATTGGCAACAAATCTTGTGAGCTCAATTTGATGCCTTGACGACACTGCCCACTGAATGATTCATATGATCCATCAATGAAAGACCGGTGGTGAATGCATTCCTTTGGTTATGATGATGACAGGTCCTTTCCAAGCCTGACTGAAAACTTCTTTACATAGGTAACAGTGCATGCATATCCGACATTTATTTGGCCAATTGAACGAGATGAAGTCGAAGCATTTATTCGAGGATTAAAAATGGTGATGGAGAGGCGCTCGACTCATTCAATGCGGCAGCTGTAGGAGGCGGAGGTGGGTTTTCGACATGAATTGCTACCTTCGTGCCTCCGTAACAGAAACCTTTACCGCTAATGAAGTAGTAGTTACGAGTCACATTCAATGTAACTACAAAATCTTCAATAGTCGTATAACAGCGGGAAGAAGAACAAAAGAAGAATAAGAACGAAAGAAGAAGAAGAAGAAAGAAAGAAGAACGAAAGAACAAGAAGCGTGAAAGAAGAAGGAAGGAAGGGAGAGTTTGTCTTGCATTAAAAAAGTGGTATTCTTAAAAATAGAAATTTAAAAAAAGGTAATGTTAAAAAGGAAAAAAAGAGGGTGGTATTTTTAAAAAGGGGTTCTGTTTTTTGGGTAGTTTCGTAAAACTCCCATGAAAAAAAGCAGCTGAAATTTTGCTTATTTGCACTCATTTATTTCTGTTTTCGCACAGGAAATATATATATAAATAAATTGGAATTCCATTTATTTTATTCTGGAAGGAAACTTGTAGGAGCGTTGAGGAGATAGGAAAAGTAATTTACTTTTGTTTTCCTTCTCTCATTTTATTTATATCCCAGTAGTGGAAGGAATACACTTGGATGTATCAACAAAACATATACTTTTATATATCTTATTTTGGAGGAAATTAATAGGGAAAAGTAAAATTGCCCCTGTTTTCTCTTTTTAATTTTTAACATCACACTAATGGAAAGAAATTAAACTTAGATATATTTCTAAAATATAATTTCAATTATTTTGTTTTGGGATGAAATTAGTAGTGGCCTTGAATTAATGGAAATTGGCATTGTTTCTGTTTTCCTTCGTTCTTTTTCTCCTCCCCTTGTTCATACTAATCATTCCTTTAACGTCTTAGTAAATAGGAGGAAACTAAACTTTTTCTCCACAAAGTAGTATTAGCAAATTTGGCATGCACCTTTAAAGGATGATACAGAAATTTTGCACGAGGCAGCAGAGCCATTCTCTGCACCAGCAAGTCAACAACTTCCCACTTGTATATGAAACTGGATATACAGAAAGTTAGCTGCTTTCCTCCATTATCCTCAAAAACTCAAAAATGGAAATAATGGGTGACAGGCACCATCCTCGTTAACGAATCACAAATAAAGATCAAACATTTAAACATAAAAATGCCCATTGCTAACTCAATTATAGAGTAGAAACACTTCCATGCCCTCACGGAACCTCAAAGAATTTAATACAGAATGAAATACGATGACAGGAATCTAGTGCAAGAATGCCCTACAAAATTACACAAATCGGTAAAATTTGTTATCTTCGTGATCCTCAACTTGCCTGAAGACATGAAAAGTGCCCCAATTTAAAATGGGCGCGCCAGCTCTGTGGAAAAAATCTCAACCTTCTAAAACATTTCCAGAAAAAACCAAGCTTTGACTCTTTGCCGTGGCCAAAACCTATATCAGATTAGCCCTCTTTAAAAATCTGATTGCCCCACAATAATAGGGCCATATAGATTCAACAAAATCAAGGTACTTATCCATGAACCACTCTCCAAATTCCTTTGACTTTTTCTTTGATTGCTCTTTGTAGTCTAAGTTCTTGATGGTTAGCAAGGGCTGAAATACTCGAGCTCGCACATCTTCTTTAAACTTCCCCTGTGCAATATAGCTAGAGGCCACCACGTAGTAAGTAGGTAAGTTCTTTATTAGTTTAGCTGTCTGCCTAAAGCAGAAGACATAGAGTGCCCACAACACCCGGAGCATTTTAACGTAGGAAGCAACAACCAGCGGCCCCAGAATCCACAAGGGAGTCAACTCCTTTGACACTTCAACCCCATAAATCATGTTTACTGCCAGGTATAAAGGCATGCTGCAGGTTTATCAAAGCAATTAGAAGCAGTGAAGAAACTAATGAAATAGAATAAAATTCAAACATTTCACATCATCTTAATTATGTTAGACATCAAGAAGTGAAATGGTGGATTTGCACTAAATATATTGAATATATAGATGGATGGTAGTGCTGAGTTGATTAAATACAATGCCAGTTCATCAAGTTACACTACTTAATAACTAAATAGACAGTACTTGAGTCTGCTAGCTCTATTGGAGCCATATTCTTCATCAGCAGTCTATGTAATGATCAAATAAATCTATCAGTACACATTTTCCTCTTAGCTCTTTTACAGGAAACCAATTGCTGTGACAAAATCACCAAATACTACTCGATAGGTCAATGAGATATAACAAAGAGTGATGATCTGATTCTGCAAATGTTTAACTTGACCTTTCGTTTTTAAAATAGCATGAACAAACAATAATACATTTGCAACATGCACATGCAACAAGCACACACAAGCATGCAGAATCAGGAGCTTGGCAGAAATTATTGTACTTACAAAATCAGTAAGGGTATCTTTATTGTCGCATCCAGTCCCAGAATGCGAGACCAAAATGCCTTTAGAATCTCATCACTTTCCTTGGTCTGAACACTACTCTGAGTTTCTTGCAATTCTTCATTCGAAGGTGGTTCTTCTCCCAAAATTTCATCTCCAACTTGACTCGGTGATGGCGTCCTCAATAGGTTCAACCATTTCTTGAATAACTTTTTTATAGCAGGTGAACCTGCAATACTCTCATTTGCTTCAGAGGTATATGAAACTGGAACACTGTGTACTTTTGGGGAGTCGACTATGGTCTCCCCACTTTCCTTTGGTATGTAAGAAAACTTAACAGAGTTCTTCGAAACTTTGGATCCATTTGCCCTATTTCCTGATTCATTATTTTGTGCACTACTACCTTTAAAGGCTGAAATTTTCAGAAGTTTCACTTTGGGTCCATGAGTACAAGCCCCTAAACTGTGAAGATAGTTTAAATCAGTTCTAATGTTTAAAATCAACTTGACAAAATGACAAAAAGGAAATGTGATAGACAAGCACTGAAGAGAATACATATATCATAATTCAAGAAAACTCTTTGACGGTATGTAAATAACATAATAAGCCACGCAGATATATAATGAACCACTTGAGGTTAGAAAACATTTTTTTCCATGATCCAGTCATCAGAGTGACTGCAAAATCCATAACCTAAGCCTGGATAGCCAGGAAACCAGACCGAATGATTTAGTAAGAATTTCTGACCTTAAACGAAGATTACGATTTACTGGAAAACGCCTATCTGTTCTTCCAAACATATGAAACGTTGACACATATTGCTTCAATCTGAAACCTTTGGTCCATGATAAAGGCCTCACTGGAAATGTGGCATAAGAACCCTACACAATGGAGAAAAACAGATGCTCTCAACATTAAGATACTTCTAAATCAAAGAGGCCATGATATTATCTTATATGACTTCATTATTTAACGGAACAACAGTATACTGGACTGCTAAACAAAGAAATATGTAAATTTGCATAACCTCCAGGGCTATAACTAAACTTGCATAGGCCCACACATAACTCAAATCTACAAAATTCTATGTTCTTCAATGGTAAAGCTACAATTAATGCCTGGTCATGAATCAACATAAACAAGACTAGCTCATAATTCATCACTTGTATTCCTGATATTGAAATATTAAACAAAAATGAAGGAATTAATTGCATATTCCTTCACTAGATTCACCTCAAATTTATTCAAATAAATTTTTATAATTTATTTGTTAATATAAACAAAGCCCTAACAAAAAGCAAGCCACAGGTAAAGGGTAAAAAAAACATTAAAGCTTTAATTCAACAATAGGAACAAAGGCAACAAATAACGAGAAGAAAGAAAAAAAAAACTGCAAGTAACCTGTCTAGTTGAATTCATGAGCTATCGAAAGCTTAATCCTTTATCTGTAAATAATAGCTGATAATGCCACCAAACAAGAAAAAAACAAAACTTTCTGTTGCTGTTATCTTGAAATTGAACTCTGATAAACAGAAAGAAAAAGAGCGAAAGAAACTCTTTGTTTGGTGAATTCAACTATTTGGGGTTTTTAGAGGAAAACTATTTTGGGTTTTTAACAGTGGATGGCAATTTCGCTACAAAGGAATTCCAGGCTAAGGCGAAGGAAGGAAGGAAGGATATCTTCCTCCCCCTTTTCTATTTTCCTGAAAAAAGAAAATGCAAAATTAAAATTAACAAGAGATTGGTGCCGCCTTCATAAAGAAATAACAATGGGCCAATGGGCCTAGCCCATAGCGTGATCCGATTTAAAATCCTCAAGTTTAATGTTAAGCTATAGTCTGATAACTCATTTTAGGTGTAAATCAGCTCCATCAACTGAATTTCTATCTTAACGTTACAGTTACTAAAAAAAGATTATGAATATTAACATTTTTAATCAACAATAGATACACTGTAAATATTAACCACTTAATTCATTCAATGCCTTCGATCCATATAATATATAAAAATCTCTCGGCATTACTAAGTATGGCTATTTACACTCAAAAAAATATTATTAAAATTCTTTTTACTAAAATTTAATCTTTATTTTCTTTATCAGGTGTACTCAATCAATGATTAAGCAAATACTATCTCTCTCTCTCTCTCTCTCTCTAGCTTGGTTTAACCATAATCTACTCACAATTTTAATAGTGGTTGATTTTATCTGGATGATAGCGTACCATCTGTCCAATCGATTTCAATTCCATTATTAATATATTGTGAATAAATCCATTGACATTTAGGTGTTGTACAAATCAATGAAAAAAATTTAGCATGCCAATATTGACAAGGGCTGTTCACCTTGCGTGCCAAGTATATTGGTACCTACGGTTTGCACAATTAGATCAACAGATAAATGTATACAATCCTTAACAAGGATACCACACTATAATATGTAATTTATTAAATTATTTAATACAAAATCAGATATGATATGAAAGTATATTATCCATATTTGGCCAAGGAAAAAAGTTATTTCCTTTGCATATTTTTGATTGATTACTTTGATGAATGGGCCAACTTTTAATTAATTTTTTAGTTATAATTTTCTGGATATTTTATTCATTTGTAAGAAAGTGATATATTGAAAATGAGTATTAAGAGATTAATAAGATAAAAATAAGTAGACATGATGTGGCCTCCAACTCAATAAAAAAAAATGAAATCGAATATCTAAGAATAGATTAATTTTCAAAAGAAAAATATATTGATACGGAGATTAGAGTAAATAAATTTTCTTTCTTTTTTTTTCTCAATTATTCTTGTCATTGCATAAATACATGTAGTATATGCATGTTTAAATCGTCAAATTATGTATATTTTTAAAATCTAAGGCTTTAAATATACGCGCAATACATTGGTGTGCTTCAAATCACATCCTCTCTCTCCTAACCACGTGTTCAAATTTTATATATGTATTTTTTTATGTTTTTATGGTTCAAAGATATATAAATACATTTTTGTACAAGTTTAAAAAGTTTCGAGATAAAAAAAAAAATTCATCGCCATCAAACTATTAATTACATATGTGCATTTATATGCTTGGATTTAAACAATATTCATCCACTAATGGTCCAATTGGCTCTAATTATGCAAGTAAAATATTTACAACCTGTTAAGAATATCTCAATAATTACTGATGGACATTATAACTACGTAGATAAAGTAAACCATTAATTTGACCACTGCTTAAAAAAAATAAGCCCACTAATTTATCCCTTACTTTGAATAATTGGACCATAGACTTTGAATTAATTCTCAACATGGTTTCTTGATTCAAAATGGCATATATTTAATTGTCTTGTTCGAGCATTTTTCTCCCATACACATTTCTTCTCAATTATCTTTTGAAATACTTATTTTCGATTTTTGATGGATTTCTCATCTGTTTTTTTTTTTTTTAAGAGTCTCTTAAGAGTGGGGAATATTTTCGCAATTTATTCCTCTTCTGAGTATTTGTGAAGGATCAATTAAAGCAATGTAAAATAGTGAAAAAATGAAAATTAAGGTTAAAAAAACAGAAAGAGAGGATCTATTCAATATTTCTCCTATAATATTTCACTTTTAGTGGGTTTTATTTTTCTTTCTCAGTCATAACTACTTGTTAATATTTTATTGAGATTATAATGTCTATAAGCACCGGTGGTGTCTAAATTGATGTACTCCTTACAGAAGGAGAAGAAAAGGTTCGTGTTAATTCAATGAAACTGGTCATAAAGAACACCCAACAAATGGACAAAAGCCGATTGCATATTACCAAAAATACATTAATCTAAGCCACAACATATGGTAATAATGGGATTGCTTTATATTCTCAGAATCTTTGACAGAGTTGAGAGAAATCATTCCAACCCTATTATTCAGATTCTCCTACTTTTCAACTATGTATATTTAAAATGATCAAGGTTGTTACGGTCATGAATATGTTTTGTATTTGCAGTATTAATCATAAGGCCACATCTCAAATATTTTATCGATCAGATAATCAAACTATTAACTTAGGCAACATGACTTGTAATAGTATCATTATGTTAGCTTAATGCGAACCAAAACACAAGATCTTGGAATGAGGATATTTATCAACTTAAATAAAGAAAGAAAAAATAACCTGAATAATTACATTAAAAGAAAGAAAGAGTGATCGAATATCTACTTCCCATACCCGCCGTTTACAAGTTGCCAGAAGTCGACACGCAAAATAATACTCACCAATTTCATAGCAAAAACTGTAAAACAGCTGTGTTCTGTGCCTCCTCTGCCCTTTGATCCACGTGCTATTTATTTGCATATATATATATATATATGTAGATCAGCTCTACAATTCTCTCTGCATCTGACGACTACTTTTCCCTGTCGTCCTCTTTTTTCATTCTAAATTAATTCTACTTAAAAACAAAAATCTAATTGAACCAGATAAAAAGTGTTGTTGCCACTTGAAAAATTTTCCTACTTCTGGTAGGCGTGTGAGCGCCTAAATAAATAATTTAAGAAACAGCGCCAACGGGGGTACGGTTGGGCCGTACAACAGGGTGTGACTGAGAAGAAATCCAAGCCAACCATCTAGACACAACCCCTGCCTGTCGTTCTCTATTCTGACGGTTGCCATTACTATCTCTGCTAGAAAACCTGTTTAACCCCGTGATTTCAGACAAGCTTCTTGTATTTATTACGCTTCTGCCATTACTCCTTTCCCCACCGTCTCCTCCGCTCTGTTGCCTTCCAACCCACGGTCGAGATTCGCTCAGTATCATCTCTGACTGTAGGTGGAGTAGATCTGATGGCTGTACGTCACTCCACCTGTTGTGGAACCCACTCCCTGAAACAATGATCCGGTGCTCGTATCTTGTCTTCTCACTGCCAGCTCCTGATCTTCTTGATCCCCGTTGATTTTGTTGATGATGATGATGATCGCTATTATCGTCACCGTTCGTTAACAGAAGCCCGTCTTTTCTTTGATGCGACGGGTAACGGTCGAAGCATCCAACAGTAACGGACTCGTTGTTCTTTTTTCTCCATCCGAAACTATCCAATGACCTCCTCGCAAACGACGCCGGACCGTGAAACAGAGACGGTACCCTCTCCGACCCGACTGTTGGTCTCTGAACGACAATTTGTGATATATAAGCACTTGCTTTCTCGCCGGCAGAAGAATGCCTGCCGGAAAGTCTCCGATATTTATCAGACTCTGTTGTTTCTTTATCGGTCTCCGTTTCCGTCTCAACTCTTCCGGTCTCCAAATCCGACTCCGCCACATCATCCGGTGGCGGCATGCGATTGTCTTGGAGGATGCTAATGGTGGCCGAGTCGTGGTCGATCAAGAGAATATCCTCCGGGTCAACTCGGTAGCGGCAGAGAGGGCAAGTAGAATGAGCATCGAGCCATGTATCGACGCATTCAACGTGAAAAGCGTGTTTGCATTTAGGGAGTAATCTGAGAACCTCCGGCGATTCAAATTTGGTCAAACAAACAGCGCATTCAAGGCCATCCTTCTGACCACGAAGTGAGCTGAATCGAAATATAGGCAGCGACTCGATAATCGTCCGATCAATGCCTGAATTTTTTCTCCATGCGGATACTCCTCTAGCCGGAGTGTCACCGTTAAAGGCATTGTAAATGACTCCGTTCCCGCGCTTACAGTGTTTGGCGTAAAGAAGCAGAAGCAATGTCAGAGAGAACAAGGTGGTTAAAACTCCGACAATCACTGCAATGCTGGGCCTGAACGGGGACCCGGCATTAGTGTATCCCGGCAAAGGAGGAGGCGGAGGTGGCGGTGAAGAGAAATTTGAAGCCGTCATTTGAAAATCATGAGGAGGAGGAGAAGGGAGAGAAACAACATCCGGAAATGAAGGTGAAAGCAGAGAGAAAAACGAGAGAAGAAAGAAGAAAGCGTTATCGTTGCTGGTGAGAAAGAGCATGCTATTCCTACCTACTGTGACGCTCGGGCTTGAGGGAAAATGTTTTGAAAAATAAAATAGTATTATCAGATGAATTTTATAATTAAATATTGAATTAATTAAATGGAATTGAATTCCGAACATAAAATGAAAATGTTTAGGTTAGAGGAATAAATAAGGGAAGTAAAGACAGGAACCAAACACGTGACACATGTTTGAGGAAGGAAGGATCAACACAGGGGATTCTTCCCTCGCTTGCAACCAGAAAATTGTAAATGCCGCCCTCGTGTCAGCCGCTTTCTTTCATTCCTTTTTTCTTTTATTTTCTTCATTTAATATTTTAATATTTAATGTTGTCCAACACTAAACTACAAATCTTACTTGCTATCAGTGGTTTCACTGATCACATGACCCAAGTCTTTTGTAGTTGTGGACCACTCGGGACCATAATATAGAGTGTGTACTTTAGTTTCTTGATTGTTACAATCACACTAAGTTTTTTATTTTACATTTTCAGAACTTTATGCACTTTTTTCACCATCTTATCGTAACCGCTCAAATATTCTTTGTTTAACTTTTGGAAGTATGTAAATGAAATTTCTTAGCATTTTTACAAAATGAAAAAGGGAATGGGATTTAGTGAATTTTGAGGAAAAACTTCAGAGTAGGTTTCTTGAATTTTCTTGAGCTTGTTTTTTGTTGATTAACGCCGTATCCCTTGTGAGAAAAGTACAAGTGAGCGGTATAGCTACTGATCAGACAGTTAGTGAACATGATTCGAGAGAAACAAAAACTACACCAACACAGAGAGAGTAAATCAAAATTTGATCATCCATAACCAAAGAAAAAATACATATTAAGTGGGCTAATGCCTAGCATCTTTTCAACCTTCATATTTGGTAAATAACGAGAATTTTAATAGCCTTCCATATTTGCACTAGAGTTGGAAATTTTGCCTTGCAATGATCTCAAAGCTCATATTCAATTACAACTAACAAAACTCAGGATTAGTTTTCCCATATTACAGCCACAAAAAAGAAGAGGGGTCTATTGATATTCATATACGAATTTGCACAAATACAGGTTCTAACCATGAAGTTACATGCACAATTCGCTCCTAGCATCATTTCTCATAAACAAAAGGAACCAAAAAAAGGTCAGCATGCCAGCACAAGTGAGAGAACCAAAAAAGCTGCTCTCTATGTCATTCTTTCTGGTATTCATATTTTTTGGATAAAGATCACTAAATACATTGCTCAAAAACATATCCAAGGTTCCACAGCAAACACACTGACCAAATTAAACCTTTTCATGTCGGAACAGATGCATTTTGAAAATTATGAAAATAAATCGTCCAACCACATCAAGTCAGTCCCATCATGTCATTATTTCCTTTTTGGCCTTCACACCTTTTGTAAAGCTCCAACACTGCTCAATGCACATTCTATCAGTTGACAGCCGTTATACTACATATACAATTCAAAATGACAGCTTAAAAAAGAATACCTGAAGGTTTAACGGATCCACCCATGATATTTTTGGATACTAATTTTGCAACTACAAAATAAAACCATCTCTGAGTTTCACACTATTCATACCCCCCATCGACTTGAACATTGCCAGTTTGCCGTCCATAAAAGTTGCCCCCGCCGCGCCGTGAGTGATTCTGGCCCCTCTCTATATATCTTGAGCTGGAATTAGGAGGACGATCTTTTGGTGATTCATAGTTATTTGGTTTATTATTGTTGTGGGGCCCCACTGGTTGGTACTCATATTGCAAATTGTGTCTCTGCCTCTCCTCAGTTGCAGGTGGATTATGTTGCCTGTTATCTTTCCCAGATCCACTCCATTCTCCATGAGATTCATGCTCTCGACTGTAACAGCTACTTGCATTCCCATTTTTGCGAAGGCCTGCAGACATGGGTTGGTCACAGTGAGATGATAACCCAACAGGACTAACAGGAAGTCCTCTCTGTCCGCCCATCCTCCTTTCTCTCTTATGCTCTTGATTTCTCCCAACACCTGGAGCTGCTTCATGTTTGTTCTTTTCGGAGGAGGATTGATCATGATGAGATTGCGGCCTAGCTCCAGCCGCATCCTTATCAGGCTGTGGTAACAGTGGCCCCCCATCCTGATGAGTGGACTCCTTTTTACTGTTAGGCTGGGTTCCTCGTTGATTGGTAGTTGGCAATGGCTGAGCCTTAGGCTGCCAATGAGATGTTGACCGCTCCCCAGCAGCATGATGTTCTTTTGCAACTACAGATGAATCCGTGTGATGCCCCTCAGAAGTAGTAGATTGGGTATGCACCTTTTCATGGTCCCCAACAGTTCGCTTCTCATCAGGATTGTGATTGTGTCCCATGCCCTTCTTACCCTTATGTGGATGCTGCTTTCCCCTGACATTCATACCCTGATCTCTGAAAACAGGAACAACAGCTGTATCGGCATTCTCAGGCATGTTCCAACCATCAGAAGCGTTCCATTCATCTGAATGCCTTGGTTGTTCTTTCATGTTAGTTTCGTCGGTTCTTCGGCTGTGGTCCTCGATTGATCTTTGGGAACTCCTGCTTGGATTTGTAGTTGACTCAGCAGCACCTCGTTGACGCCAAGATCCATGCACTTTTCCAGGCCTGTTCTGCCTAACATCCCCATTCCTGGACTCTATAGAGAAACCTGCCTTACCAGCAGCTGTGCTGGAGATCTGAAGACTTTCAGCACCCACAGAACCAGATTCTGACCTTTCAACAATCTCATCTGGTGCTACCTGATTACTCAAGGGAGCAACTGCTTGATGACTACTACCCTGCTGAGAAAGTTCTTTTGCTACAGGCTTTGGAATGTATCTCTCCATTTCCGCCCTCTTATTTCTTGGATTATTCTGCAACAACTGATCACTCTTAGCAGATAAACTGACACCCTCAACTGAAAAATTCTTGTTGGCTTCATCAGAAACTTCGGTTTTAGTTTGTGATTTCACAGGAGCCCAGACAACTGCATCACTGCTGTGGCTTTTATCAGCTGATTTATTACCTTGTGGGTTTCTCATTGGCCTGCGAGGATGCTGAGATTTCCACTGGTTATTTGACTTGATATGACCTTCTTCATTAGCTAATGAAGAGTGGCTTGCATTATTTAAGCAGGTTGGGGACTTAACTGAACTATGATCCAACATCATTTCAGAAGTCTTTGACTTGACAATTTCTGAAGTCTCTAAAGCAGCAGCAGCTTCTAATTCTTTTGATGGCAAAGCTGCCTCATCCACTTTGTGCCTGCTCTTCCCATTCTTATTCTTCTTTCTATGATGAGCTGAAGACTCAGCCAGCACACTCAGGTTGACAGACAAATTTGTCTCCGAGTTTGATGCAACCTCATCACCTAGACTCTCAGAAGACGTAGTTGCAATATCAGTATGACCTTTAGATGACTCAGTTACAGAGGAAGTAATTGACTTCTCATTAGAATTCTTCTCCATGGCACTATTCTGCTTTTGTCTATAACCAATACGCTTCTGCTTAGAAGTACTACCACTGTCATGACCCCTAATGCTACTGCGATGAGCAGCATCAACATGATTAACATCTTGTTGGAATGGCTTTGATTGCTCATGCACCATAACAGGCCCGTTATATGCAATCTTTGGTGTCCCCAGAGATGAATTGCTTGCCATACCGGCAGATTTCTCAGTGCTACTAGCACTACTTCCACTACTTTGAACAACCATGCTACGATTGGAACCTGGAGCTGAGCTTGATGCTCTAGATTTGCTAGCGATCACAGTTGGAGGTGCAGCAGTTACAGACTCTTCATGCCAACCAGTAGCATTGTCCATCTTCTCCCTGTTGTTGGCAATTGCTGCATTAGAACCTAAAGATGAACTTGGTGCACAAGATTTACTTGCAATCACAGGTGGTGGGACAGTAGTTATGATTTCTTGCCTACTCCGAGTAACGCTAGTAGGAGCAATTTCTAACTTCTGAGTTGCACCTTCCATTGCTTGAGTACGCCTGTTCAACTCTTCCAATTTTGCAAGAGCCTTGGCTTTCTGCTCTCTTGTCCTTTCCTCCTCTTCTTTCTCCTGCTGTTTAAGTCGCTTGGCTAACTCTCTCATTTTAGCACGCTGATTAAGTACAATTATCAGTAGAAATACAGATATATAACAATAGAAAGCATAAGAAAGTGTGAAATAAAGCACCTGCACTTGGCTGTCATTTGGATCAGAAACAGGTGGCATGGACTCTCCATCAGCCTTTGCTGAAGGATGTGACACTGAATTCTGGGCAGCTTCCACAGAATTATGGTCTGGCCCATGAGAAACAGAGGGTGTTTCATTGTGTCCGGTTGATGCTAGATTTTGTGTTCCTACAAAATGAGTTTTTTTCCGCCACCCGTCGGCCTCTTGGGCATTAAATCTCCCTCTACCACGTTGATCAGCCCTGCCATGAGTGGATCCCCTGTGGATCTGCACATTAGTGTTTGCCAAATATTTCAGTAACATCAATGAAAGCGTGTGAGGTAAAAACCCACCTGGAGATAGATGTTCCAGTAACTACTGTTGAATCAAGGTTTTTATCCTCAGCAGCAAACCGATCTTTGTGGTGAACAGAGTTAATAATTCCACCGCCATAATCCTTATCACATGATAAAGAAGCACCAACTTCATTTGCAGAATGACAAACCATGACATCACCAACTTGGAATTTATTCTTCTGCTCCTCCCTACTGGGAATAGATTTAACATCTTGCTTCACATCACTTGCTCGGGCTTTTGCATTTAAACCTTCTATTTTCTGAATCAGACTGGAATCTTTAGGATCTGCTGAGGCTTCTGGAAAGGTAGAAGCTGGATGTTCAAACTTCTTAACTGAACTCCCGCCAGATGCATTCAAATTTCCAACACTTTCAGTTGACTTCATTTTCAAATGTATAGCTCGATTATCAACAGCCTCACAGGAAGCTCCTCCACCAAGTTCCATTTTTCTTGCATCCATCTCATCACCCTTCTTGTCATCTGCTTCCCAGCCATTCTCCCATGAGGACTTTCTCATATGCTCTCCCTTCGTATGATAAGATGCATTGGGTGTTGTGCTTTCATCCCATTTCTGCTCTTCATCTTTTCCCTCCCAACTGTCATGCTGCTTCAGAAGAACTTGGTATGGTCCTCGAGTGTCTTGAGGATGAACAGCTTCAATTTGTTCTGAAACCATTGCCTTACTGCTAGGACCATATCCACTGGTTCTGTCAAGAGAATTGCCAGGATCAGGGACATTTGGACCAGCATACCTGTTATAGGCACCAGCGCCCATTGCCATCCCCATAAAAGGAACATCTCGTTCATTGGAATTACAGTAACCCATGGGAGGACCATAGTAGTCATAAGGCACTGGTCCTGGAAAAAAGGGAGGTCTAAGTGGCATGCCTGGGCGAATATAAGCATCATGCACATGAGGCCTGTACATGTCTCCATTTTTTGGGTGGGGGCCTCTA
Organism: Excoecaria agallocha; assembly: GCA_037975025.1. Classification (NCBI taxonomy): domain Eukaryota; kingdom Viridiplantae; phylum Streptophyta; class Magnoliopsida; order Malpighiales; family Euphorbiaceae; genus Excoecaria; species Excoecaria agallocha. Next base: position 38,371,098 of record CM075809.1, read on the forward strand.
GGTCCAGTACCCAGGGGAGGAACAGGCTGTGGATTGGCAAGAGGAGGAGGAGGAGGCATCTGCGGACGGTAATAAGGAAACGGTTCCATGGGAAAACCGCCAGGCACAATTGGAGACCCAAAAGGTGGACCTCCTGGAGGCTCTCTATACCAAACACCACCTGGATGATTATTTACAGGACCATGCCAAGCATCATAATGCTGAGGGCGAATATTATGATTAGGATATGGTTGGTGATCAGCATGCCATTTCTCTACATTGGACCTTGCTCCATCTTCAACATACAGAGAATTCTCTTTTCTCCAGGTGCCTGCGGTTCCAATCTTAACATTCCCATCTACAGAAACTTAACCAGAAAAACCATCATAACCATAAAACCCAAGTTTGCATTGTGAATTCACACATGCCCCAGTGTTCAGCATCGTGAATAAACAACAGCTTTATGATTAGAAAATTACACGAACATATACCTGAAGAATCTGCAGACCGCTCTTTCCCTGATGCTACTCCAGTAGAAGAGCCTGGACGACCACGAGAACCATGATCTGCAATAAACAGTCCTCAGGAAATTGAAAGGAAGTGTACATGAAGCATCTCATTAGCTATGCAACTAATGGACTCCGGTATCCAAGCACAAAAGGCACACAAAGTCAAAGCATAAGAATGCATAAGGAAATATATTTAATAATAGAACCTTGAGAGTCTGCGTTCTTTCCAGAATTGTCTTTTTCTGAACCTAGTGTTGGAAAATCTCCAGAACTCATAGAAAACCCATCAGTCTTGGAAGATGCAACCCCCTGCATGTAACAGCAAATAAAACTAAGTGAGGCAATATACAAGAAACATAATATAACTGAAAATAATCGCACTGTACGATGGTCCTAGAGTGAGATTGAGTAGGGCAAAAAGAAAAAAAAGCAATGTCAAATTTCCTACATAAAATTGAAAAGGAGGAAAAACTGTCAATCTAAGCGCTGTTAGAAACAAAAAGCTAACAGTTGGAATGTTGAACTCACTTATATACTGATGCACAACCAGATGAACTAGTAAATAATGCTACAATGGGTACCTATAACTATTTATATTCTCTTCTTCTAGAATTTTACATTCTTTCCAAACTAATTTATCTTCTCTTCTTAGCAAGTCTCACCATTGTTCAATATCCATGAACTTGCTTACCTCAACAGCAAGACAGACACACACATGAAATGTATGAAATAGTTGTCTTCAATTATTTACCAGCCAGTAAAGTAGTAATAGATTTCAATTACATAACTTTTTCACCACCAATGAAGATATCATTAACCATTCATACAGCAATTTCATCAATCTGCACCTACCACCTAGATCACCTTTATTTCTGAGATATAATTTACCACAACACTCAAAGAACTAGAGTAGTAACTAAATGCGACAAGAATAAATCTCAGGCTATGCCACCCAACAGTTCGTGAAAGCAAATAAGATGTGATTATTTATGATCATTTAAAGACAAAAGTAGCAAAAACTTCAGCTTTAAAGCAATCATTTGAGACATGGTTAATTAAACAGCTGCCTTTAAGTAGTCATACCAACTTCTCTGCCGTTCCGTTTCCACTCCAAGCTACTGAGTTATCAGCCAAAGGTTCTGCAAACCGGGATAACTGTGAGCTACCTGGTCTTGTTTCTGCACTACGAGGACGCAATGCTGTTTGTGGTGTCTGATTTGATGTCAATGCTCCAGAAGATGATGATGGCCTAGAATTTGAGCCCCATGCATTAGTGATTGGGTCATGACCTCTCTCACTGCCTGCAGTTGATGGTCGGGTTCCAGTTCCACCAGATGAAGGGTGTCCACTGAGATAACTTGGTGAACCAGTGCCACCATCAGTGTTTGGAGACAAAGAGGAAGACCCCCATGCATTGGAAGAGGAAGAAGATGATCTACTTCCCCAACTATGGGTGCCCCTGTTGTGTGAGAGGCAATCGAGGAGCAATTAGAACAACAAATAAAGCATTTGTTTGCAGAAAACAAACTAATCATGCTACAAATTATATGAAGAACAAAAAGATGATAATTGAACAGGTCAACCCAAAAGAAAAAAGATTATAAAACCCTGATAAGAAGAGATTCTCACTTGGGAACAATTTCAACATTGGGGTCCAGGCCATGATTTTCTAACCTTGAACAGCAGAAAGAAAACATTAGGGGTGAAGCAGGTGCTCCTTGAATAGGAACAAAAATGTCACTTAGCACATAACTTAATACCTTTGGCTGGGTAAGTTTATTGGCTTGGGAACAGCGACTTTTCCCAATACAGTCATCCCACCTCTTCTTGCAGATGCCCATCTGCAACCAGTCATCATCCGGTGGCAATCAATAGATATTTGTTAGAGGTGCCATGTAATCTTGTAGATCTACCTCAAATTTTAATTTGAAAAATAATCACAGCTTTACAGTTACAAATATTGTTATTAGTATCCCAAAATTAATAGGCTTAGAGACACATTGAAATTCAGAATTCTTCCCTACAGATAACAAAGATACAATTGGCTTGCACCATACTCAAGAGACATTTATTTTCTTTGCTCATTCAATATGCAACTAGTACCAGAGCTGTCAAAACACATACCAAAGATAGCATACACCTTTAAGGAGCAATAAAAACTGAAGCTTATTTGCATACCTTCTCTCTCCACTCAACATACTCGACGTCATGATTCACCGGTTGTAGAAAGGTCATTCAAAAGAATTTTGACAGAACCTGAAAGGATGAAGAGAAATAGCATACTTTCAAGTAAAAGAAATCGAAAAAGATATATGAACATGCATATGCACAAATTTCATAGCATTCACCATAAAGAAAAGTGGGAACATTGATCTCCATAAAAAGTTAAAAACCTAACTGCATCTTCAGTTTCTACCAGTGATGGAATCACACAAACTTGTAAGGGCAGAGAAACACTTAAATAGCCCTTGCATTCTTGCCACAAAAAAAATGACTACCAGTCAAGGGAAAATCACTGGGAATGTACTTCATCGAAGAAACCAATGTATTTTCTAATTATTAAATAAACATTTCTATAGACTGCTTTAAATAACATCATTTAAATCACCCAAAAAACCATAAGAATGATCCAAATCCTCTTTGTTCCACCAAATTAACAAAGACTTTCCCTCATCAATTTTGCTATCTTAGGTCCAATTTTTTACTATTCACCATTTCTACCCCTTTATTTGGGGAGAGAATGGGGCAGAGGGGTTGCAGCAAGTTCTTATTGTGACAAGTTCTTATTGTGACGCAAAGACATCAAATCACACTCCCCATTCCCCCATCTTTTCTTTCACTTCTAAAGACCATCTTCTAGAGCACAGCTATCCTCCACATATTGATGAATACATAGAAACGAACTCTCAGTCCATAAAGAACGCCCAGGCTCATATTCACCAGAAAGACAGAAAAGAAATCATTATCTCAAGTTAACGGTAAGCATAAGATAATCCAAAGAGCTCATTCCCATTCTATATTTCTAGCAAAAACTCTCACTCATAATCCAAACGCTCTCTTATAATCACAATATAGGCAGTAATAAATTATCACCATTCAAACCGAGAATTATAAGCTTCTTCAAATATATTGCTCTTCCAATAAACATTCATAAATGGGTCAGCATGCTAGGTTTCCAGTCCTCTAGTTTCTCCACTAGAGCCATCTAGGAATAAATTATTTAATGCATGGAATCGATCAACAAAAGCAGGCCTTTGGTTTCTCAAAATCATGCTATTTAAAAATAATCTATGTGTACAGCAATACACACGGATGATGAGCAGAATAGCAACTATTCACAATAACGACAATACAAAAGGAAAAAGAAACAAAGAAACAACTTTCTCTAATTCCCGCAGAAAGATGAAATCGTGCTGCATAGAAAGCCCCCGAATCACAGCCGACAAAACTGGGACCGATTCAAATGAAATCGCATTAGGAAAATAAGAAAACTACATAAACGCAGTAGCCAAGTAACAGTTACGCAAAAACCCAAATGCCATCGTCGTTTCTCACTTTTTTTTTCCGTGTTTTCTCGGGCAAACAAAGAGAGCGACGAATTAACAAGCAAGTTCATGAATCTGTAGAGAATTACTTGCCTGTAGATTATAGAATTTTCTTGAGGAAGAAAGAGAGGGGCAAGTAATTTGAAACCCTAGAGAGGAAAGAAAATATGCTTTAAAGAAAACATATATTTGTTGAAAAAAATGGCAAAAAAAATGAAAAAAAATGGATAAAAAGGGTCTCACGGGTATTAACAGATCGGGAAGAAGGAGGGAGACCCGTGCCGACAAAAGCAACGATTCAGTGTGATTATGGTTTAGATCGCAGAGAAAGAAGGAAGAGGGAAGAGAAGCTGAGGACGATCAGTGTTTTTCCCCGCATTAATATGGATTTTCTATTCTAGACCGAAATTTTTTTGAAGAGAAAATTGAAAAAAAAATAATAATAATAAAAAAATGATTTTCCTGTAAATTTTGTTTAAATTAGAGTACCAACAAAATAAATATATATAATATTATGATGCATATTCCTTATTTCTCAATAGAAATTAACATGAGTGTGTAATTGTATTATCACCCATTTTTGGGTGGTTTGTGATATTTTGAATATATTTAATTTCTATTCAGATCGATTTTTAAATTATTAAATTACCTCAGTTTTTTTATTTATTCTCGCCTTAATTTGTTTTTTTCTTTCTTTTCAAAAAAAGTAAAAAAATATGAAAATGTGATATTTTTTCATGATTAAATTTTTAAAAAATTTTTATTTAAATCAAATTTATGAAACTATTTAGGGATCAAATCAATCTCAAACTGCTATTGAAAATTAAAAAAAAAATAGTTATATTATGGAAATGTGAGTTTTTTTATAATTTATTTTAACTTATATTTTTCTATAGGTAAGAACTACTCTAAATTTATTTTTGTCCGTTGGAAGGCATCTGATAAAATTGTCAAGTCTTTTATTTTTATTTAAAATGGATAAATTATTAAGGTTATGTTTGGTAAAATGTAATGTATTGTGTAATATAATGGATTAAAAAATATAATGTAATGCAATGTAATCGTCATTACATTACAATATTTGGTTATATTAGTAATATAATGTAAATACTAATACATATATATATTTAGTTGAAAATATAAATGAAAAATAGTTGAAAATGTTAAATATATAATGCTTATATATGGCTTAATCAATGATCATAAATTGATTATCAAGTTTTTTATCCAATGATTATAATTAATCCACTTGTCCACTTATGATTGGTCCAATTTATTTTGTTATCAAATTTTTACCAAAATTATTTCAAAAATATTATTTAGGCTGGTTTTAAAATTTTAGCTAAAAATGAGTTCGTTTCGGTATATTTTAAAATTTAAAATTAAATTATCAGCCTGAAAGTCAATTTTTTGGATTTATCTAAAATTAAATTTTCACTTTTAAAAATTTATTTACATTATTTCAAAAAAACTTATGAGATCATAATAATTTTTTAAGATTTATAAAATATTTTTTAGCCGATCAACGTTTTAGTCAACCTTTATAGTTCCGCTACTTATTATTATTTTTGACTTTTTGTGGCCTAAATGAATTCATTTTTACCTCAAATTATATAATTGTACTCGTCATGAATAATAATTTCCAGTTGTATGATAAAAATTTTACAGCTTTCTGCGACTCTCAGAAGGTACATTCACCCCGGTCATTTTAAAACTAGCATTAAAATAAATTAATTCATGTTAAAAATGTATTAATTCATTAAAATAAAAAAACTAGCATCAATACTCTAATGTCATGTTAAAAATAATTTACAAAATTTTTGAACTCATAAAAATAATGTAATGAAAAATACGGAACAAAATTAAATAATTTGAGAATACATTAATAAATATATTCACAAATATATTTGTAAACATGATTACATCACATTGTTAAAAATTTGTGTTAACAAATAAATAATTAATTACACTTTGAATTACATTACATTATAATCCATCCTATCAAATATAGGCTAAGTATTTTCTTCTTGTGAGCATATTAGCTAGGAATAAAATATCTACAAGTTTAAATTAATTACCCTAGTAACTAAAATCACGCTATAATTTAACATAATTTTTCAAAAACAAATACAAAATTCTCCATTCGTCTGATAGTCTTAAATCTTAATTTATTTATGAATTTTCTGAAATTTTAAAAATATATCACCAATGATGCATAAATTTTTCATAAAAAATTAATAATTTTTAGCTGTTAAGATCGTATCATGATATATAGATGGATCAAGAAAATATTTATAAATTTTATAGAAAAATATAAAAAATTAAGGTATAAAAATAAAAATATAATTTAAATATATTTTAAAATATTATTTTATTTAAATTTTAAAGAGAAATAGATATATATATATATATATATATATATATATCGGTTGACCGTTGATTAATGGTTAACCGATACTTACAAATCTAAATCTTAACCATTAATAAAAAATATAAAATTAAAAATCGTAATTGAATCAATAATATCAGTTAATCGTAAAAATCGATTCGATTTTAGATATATTTTTTATTTTTTTTTTGCTCATACCTGATAAGGAGGCATAATAGATTAGTAGTCAAATTAGTTTCAATGAGAAATTTTAAAATTATTTTTTTTCTTATTTTTTAGTAAAAATAATATAATAAAAATTATAATAATATCATCCGATCCTATGATATTTAACGTATAAAACATTTATGCTCTGAATCGTTTTACATCTAATTTAAGATTAGAAAAAGAAAAAGAAAAAAGTAAACAGCAGTTAAAGACGTAGGTAGGTGGTATTGAGATGTGCAATAAAAAACGCAAGTATAATAGTTTCAAACGATTTATGATGTTTGATTGGATAGCAAAACTATGAAATAGAAATATCATCATCTGGAAATAGGAAATAGTCTTGCCCGAACCAGGGTTAGGGGCTATTAGTACCAGTTTAACTATAAAGTTTAATTATGTGTGTTAAATATTGAAAAATTTCAACAACAGATAGGTAAACTGGACTCTCAATTGTGGATGAGATAGAAATTTTTTGAACTTTTTATTTATTGTTCTTCTCTTTTCAAACTCATACATAGAACTGAAGATATAAAAAATGGATTAAAATTAAAAAGTATAACAAAACTTTTAAGATTATAAGGTTGCATGATTTTTCCTTCACGATTTTAACATCTAACTTTTGTCTATTGTTTTCTTTAAATGTAACAAATTAATTTTCCATTTAAAAATATAAACAAATGACATGTAAAAAAAACAAATAGGATCATTTTAGCAGTGAAATTGAAGACAAAAATTGAGCCACTACATATACATTAGCTCATTTTTAGCGACTAGCTAATTAGCTACTAAATGTTATGTCGCAAATGAGTCACTCATGATGTTTAGCAACGTTTTTCTTCAAAAATAAAATAATTTTCGCCAAACATAAACACAGGCAATGGTGATGAAAATTAACGGTAGAATATTAGGGTGCGTTTACTTACAAAAAATAGTTTTCTATTTTCTTAAAAAATTAAAGTATTTATTTTCTGTAAAAATTTTAAAAAACACGTTCATTTATCAACAAATAAAAAACTAGAATATATATGTGTGTGTGTGCGTGTTTGTGTGTGTATGTATGTATATGTGTATATATGTACATATATATGTATGTGTATATATATGCATACATACATACATACATACACTTATATACATGTATATGTATGTGTATGTATGTACATAAATAATGTATGTATGTATGTATATATGTGTGCGTGTGCGCACATACATAAATATGTATATGTATATGCATATGTATGTGAATATATGCACATGCATACACATGTATGTATACCTACATATGTATGTATTACATGTGCACATGTGTGCATGTATGTACATACATATATATACATATCCATATGTATATATATGTATGTACATACATACACACGTGCACATGTAATACACACATATGTATGTATGTATGTATGCACATACATATACATGTATATATATATATGTATATGCATATGTATATATGTATATGCATAAATACATATATATATATGTGTGTGTGTGTGTATATATGTGTGTGTATGTGTAATTTGCTTAAAATTAGCACTTAAACATGTTGATTATTTTCTTTCATATTCAGCCAAAAGAAAGAAATTAAGGGGAAGGAGAAAGCAAGGAAGGCAAAGGCAAGGAGAAGTAGGAATAGGAATATTTCAAGCTAATTAAAGGTAAGTGGATATAAATTACGCCTTATTTCATTTAATTTATCAATTTTAGTATGAAATTCATATTATGTAAGTAAGTAAAAATAAAGAATAATTTGAATTAATTCAAGAATATGAAATAAAATGATGAATTGACATGAAATAGCCCTAGAATTAAGAAGAAATCGATTTATATGTAAGGGAAGAGTGGAGGCTGAATATTATATTAAGTGGAATAATGGGGTATTTTAATGATAATTGGTAAATTCCTCGTAAATTGAGTAATATTTCAAGGAATAAATATACCATTGTTGAATAGTATTTTAAATGGTGTGTAATTATAAAATTAGTATAAAAACTATATTATGTAACTATACTAAATTGTATGTAATAGTGAAATAAATTAAAGTAACATGATGTACTGCTAATTTAAATCAATAGAAACTTAAATTAATGAAGAAATTAAATAAAAAGGGAAGGAAACCAAAGTGGCCTAAATGGGTACCTTAGGATACCTTAGTGACTTTTAATTGAGTAATTGATGGTAGTTAGACAAATGAAAACATAAAGAATGCAATAGTGTTAATTAGAATGAAATAAGCATGAAATTAAAAAGAGAACAAACATTAGGGGAAAGAACTAACCATAGCCGAACCATGTACCAAAAATTAATGGAATGTAACTTAATGTTTAATTATGCCTTTAGTAAGTATTAGACAATATAAGATGTGAAGTATGTAATAGAAAAGATAAAAACGAAAAATAGCTAATGTACATAGTTTTAAACGTGCGAAAGATCGGTGCGAAAGCATGATATAGCTCAGATCTGTTCCAAACGATATCGCCCCTCGCCCGAGCTACCATCGCTCGACTTTCTGGTGTGCTAAAGGTTAGTTTGGCATCCTTTGCTAGTTCCATAGCTTCTTCGCAAGTCTCTGGTTTCAGGAACCTAACCCATCGTCCCACTTCGTCCTTTAATCCCCCATGAAATATCTCAAAAATTACGCCTCCATTGTTTTCGGGATGTACCCATTGATGGCCTCAAACTCTTCAATATACTCGTCAACCGTACCGATTTGGAAGAGGGAGCGCAGTTTCTCATAGGGGTTATGTGTCCTCTGCTGTTCTTTTGTTCCTTTTGCTATGGATTGTTTTTCGATTTTTTTTTTCTGGAGCTTGGCAATCATGTATTCGAATTTGTTTTCTGCAAATTTCTGAAGAGCAGCAATGGATCACTGTATGGCAAAGAGAGTTTCCTCATGAGAATCGACTCGGGTTTGTAGGTCGATCTTGGACTGTAAACGAGTTCGTGGTGGTGATGGGTGTTCATTCATTTTCTACGCTTTGGCAAGAAGAGTTTCCTACAGACGGCACCAATCGATAAGGAACAAAATCAAACAATAAAAAAATAATCAATAAAATAGTGAATTAAATGGAGAAATGGATGAAAAGAAGGGTTGATTTCATTGATAAACGACTGTAATTATGAAATTACGATCCCCATAAAGATAACTTCCCTTTCAAGTGAAGGAGCCCCGCTCAACAGCAACAAAAAAAACTAAATGATCAAAGATAAAAACCCTTCCCCTGCTTGCTAGCTATATAATAACAAAACAGAAGAAGAAATCGTTTTCCGCTAGTGTCCAGCTTGGCCCTAGGTGCACTACTCTTCTCACTCCACCCCCTAACCGAATTATTCCAACCCATTTGGTAGTGTCCAGTTAAATTCCTTCGATGCCCCTGCTGTGCTGCTGATTTCCCCAACCTCTTGTTGCGTCTGCTGTTTCTTCTTGTGAACTTGCAGTTTCCTTGGCCCAAGCAAATCTGGATCCATGAGCTGAGTAGCAGCCTCTCTATCACAGGTTGTCATAGAAGTACATGGTGGAGCAGGAGGTGATATGCACTTGATAAGATCGAAGATTGGCTTAGTTGAACATCAGATTTTAGCATACTCATTGCCGTCATTTGGTTTGAACGAGGCATTTGATAGGACAGTTGCCATGCTCAGTCAATTGCAGCTAACTGATGGAAGTATCAATGATAGAGTCAGAGTTAAGCATCCTTGTCTAAGTTTTGATTTTGTACAAAAATACACTTGCCATGCTTTTGTTGGGCAAAATATTACTTATCAGAAGAATTTGAGTAGAAAAAGTGAATACATTTATTTGGTTGGAGACCCAGAATGGGAGCAATGCAAAGGAATCGCAAGGGCTGCTGCCATTAACTCAAGCACAGCCAAAAGTTGGTACAAATTGCAAAATTGGCCTGTGTTCTTACAGTGGTACGTTGAGTTTGCTGTTGCACAATGCATCATTGGCACCTTATACAAATCTACTTGACCATGTTTTTCAAATTTTTTAGGACAGCGATATGAATCCTTGCTCCTTTTTCATATTTCTGAAGATTCCACTTCGTAATTTGGATTCTGTTAGTCTAGGGCAACGGAATTCTTTTGCTATGCATATAGTTCATATTATTTCACAAAATAGAATGCCGTCTCTGTTATGAGGTATTTATACACTTGATATGAGCAAGCATAGTCTTGCATCTGAGGCATGATATCAAAAGTAAGGAGAAACTACTAAAATCTGAGTAATTCTCGGTACACTTTTGCCTGCGTTCATCTGTTAGATCCGATGTTTTGTTTAGATTACAAGGAGTTTCTGATGATTTTTCTTCTGTCCTCTAGTTCAATTCTGTCAATGTACTAGCCGTATGTTCAGGCACCTAATTGATTTGTGGATTGTGCACTTTCTTTGATAGCTTGCCTTTTTCTCATTGAAGAAAAATTGTAATTTTTACATTGAAAAGTTCCTAATTGCAACTTTTTTATTTTGTGTTCTGCAGGTGGTAATATTCTTAATTTGACAGCTGACCTCCTGACTGGATGCTTTCATGCTTTGTCTGGATTTTATGCAGTTTATAACATCTTAAAAATGGTCCCAAAAGCAAATTTGAGCAAGATTTGGGGGAAAGCTGAGCAGCTGTGTTCACCTGAGCAACACTTACGGAAACCCAAATTACTTTGCACAATACTGTTTCAAGGTAACTTACGTGGTTTCACTCATTGAGGGTGCTTTGTGTGCTGGTGATTTAGAATTAATATTCAGTCCTGGCGATATTTCTTGGACTCTAGGAGCTGCATTAGTCGAAGGCGATTACCTTTGGCTAAGCATTTCTAAAACATGCATTTCATCCCTGCGAGGTTTGGAGGTCATGTATTCTTCAGAATTTGTTTTTCTTATGCTTCTGTGTCTTTTGTTAATTGTTTATTGTAGTCAAATCAAGCTGCCCATGCTTGGAAAGAAGGTTCCCACCATTGGGCCATCTTACCTTTGTCCGAAACATAGATCAAACTAATATCTGGTTGAAGCTGTATGCAGAAAAGAAACTGATTTTTTGTACACTACACCAATTCTTTTATTCTTTTAGATCAGGAATAGCAATGAGTCGACGGTACGCATGTCTAGAGAATTATGAAAAATTGTTTGTAATTTTTGTCAGCTTGATTCATGTTTTGGGAATTACTTGGTTATGCTAGTGTTGTACCTTCATGTGAGCAGGGCATTAGTTGAAAAATAATGTTGATATCATGCAACCTTGTTATGAATCCTTGTCATGTAAAGAGCTAAAGATCATGAGATGGCACATTATAACAGCTGTGTGAAAGTTTCAAACAGGTTTTCTGTGTTGCTTGCAAATGAGCAAACCAGTAGGTCTGAGTTAGCATTGAAAGTGTAGGTCTTATTAGAATTAAATTATAAATAGATCGGAAGTGGTTCTTCCGCTCACTGAGACAATCTCAATCTACAAAGCATATAACTATTAATTCCCAGTTCACTGCATTTTTTGCCCCCTATAGAACTAGTAACTAGTCTGTGAATATAAGGAGAGTACATGTATCATAACTTTTATTCAACCACACCTTTTCAATCTTATATCACGCCAATTGCATCAAGCTCACATCTATAAGCAGAACTAGTTATAAATGAACAACCGGCTGAACTAAAATACATGATAAAAAAGTTTCAGGTTCTACAAGTACGGTTACATATATACATATGGGTAGCACACTTAATTAAGTTCTTATCTTTTACTGGCTTCTTCAACTACCAAATCTGGTACCACTTCAATAGGGTGCTATTTCACTGTTTTCACAACCATCTACACCAGCTGCATTGATATCTGCCCACACTTCATTAACACGTCCGATGAAAATGAATGGAGCATTTTATTGAGCGATGGAGTAGGCATAATTACTATCTGGAGAAGTTGTTGCGTTGACCAATAAAGACCTGCTCAAGCTAAGAGCGAGATTTTCAGCTTCTTTGACAATGTTATCATCTGCTGCAAAGCCTGGGAATGTCCTCACTGCAACACAGTGACTCTTCCACTCATAAGGCTTCAGGTGCAGTTCCGGGATGGGGACTGGTGGATCAGCTTGGAATTGCTCGGGCAGGTAAAGTCGAACAGAGTAGGCTGATGATTCAAATGGCCCAGCACCTGGGATGACACTAGTAACAACAGGGGCTGTCATTGGAATCCTGCTCCAATTTAGGTTGGCACCTTGAATGTACTGGAACAACCTGAGAAGAGTCCAGCATGATAATATTGCATTGGTACTCCAAAATTAAAATGCTCAATATATCACAAATGCCTCGCTGTACAAAAAAAAAGTGAATCTAGAAAAGCTGTCTTACATCCGTTAAGTATCGTATACAGCTATAATACACCAAAGTAAATCTAACTATATGAATCCTATGGTGCTGCTTGGAAACAGAAGCCATGTTCTTGTTGCAAAAATCAAAGGGAGCAGAGTGTTTCAATTTCCAAAACAACCATATGGTTTAAAGGGGTGAAAGCAAGCTCACTGAGATTGTCAATTCCTTTACACCTCAATGTAAGCAATCAGCCAGTATAGCCACATGCTTATTCTTTTAACCAGAAATCCTCCTTATTGCTAAGGAATAAATGCCAGTGTGGCCAACAAGAGGGAGAAGAAGATAATCTTTTTCTTGGTCAGACTAGAATATCTAGTCTGATGGACAGGATGGAGCTAGCTACTTGATATTCAACAGAAATAATTGACAGCATAAAATCATCAATCCAAGAATGTCTACATAGAAACTTCAATAGATAGAAGTAGGGGTGTGCAAAAACCGAACTGACCAGATCAACCCAGACCGAATCGAACTGATCAATTCAGGTGGGGTTAATTGGATTAATAAGATCGGTTCGATTTTTGATATTATGTATACTTCGGGTTCAGGTCAGGTGAAAACCCTACTAACCCGAACCCGACCGAATAACTCGATTTTTTAAATATATAAATAAAAAATTTAATTTCTCTACAATATTAATTAATATATAATATATATTTAATGTAATTTTGAAATTGTTAGTTTGTTGTATTTTTAAAATATTTTTTATGGCATTTAATATTATTTATTTATATTAATTTAGGATTTTAATTTAAATATGGAAATTAAAAAAATAAAATTTGGATTAATTAGATTATTCGGGTTGGGGCCCGAAAAAATGGAAATTAATCAAGTAGGAACCCGATATTTATATAGGATAGGGTCGGGTGAAAGAAATATAAGAATTTCGGGTTAGCACACCCTTGGATAGAATCACTCAATCTAAAGTCATATTGTACGGGGAAATCAAGTGGTCAGCCCTCAAGGAAAGGCAAAGTAGACAGATACCATTACCAATATGCACAACTATGATGTGAAAAGATTGAAAAAAAAAAGAAGCAATCTTAAGGCTATAAATGATTAATTGATTATCATTCAATTGTGCAAATAAAGTTTTGGTTTGAAGTTCAATTGAGAACATGAACTCCTGCCATGAGCATAAATATTAAAAATTCATCATCTGGCTACAAGTATCGATAAAGCTCATGGAAAACATTAATTCCTTTAAAATCTAATAAAGAAAATCCGAACAAATTCCCTACATGATAAAGAAACCCATCTCACGTACTATTGCCCTCTGCTGATAACCATGTATTAACTCAAGCACTGTAACTTTTTTTTTTTTGTTAAATAAAAGATAAAATTATCCCCTATTTTTTAATACAGGTAACGCATAATTTCAAATTCTGACTCTTATGTTTTTCCTAAACATATAGCAGCAATAAACCATTTCGTTATCAAACAACCATCAAGACGAAACCTATAAGCTTCATCAGCAGTCAGACACGGGGTTAATCTTTTGTGATAAAGAAGCAATAGTCAATTCCAAGGAAAACCCATTTCAATCTCAACCGAACATCAAAATAAAAAAGAGAATATCTTGATTTTAAAGAAATTAACCTGTGAAAGCCATCCAAGGTAGACTTTTCGAAGGAGATTGCAGAGACAGGGGCAGTCATCCATGTGGAATCTGCGTATAATCTGACTTCAAAATCCGATTCTGCGTGCACTATCTGATACTGGGGTTTCTCAAGCGTGGTGCCTTGCACGATCACCCCCAACAAAGTAAACAATAGAATCAGAAGCCTTGCTTTCTCCATCGTCTCTTCTCTGCTCCTCCATCCCAATACAAGAACAGCCCCTCGTGGCTTATAGTCCATAAATAATTTGATCTTGACGAGGCTTCTCGTTGATTTGCGCCGGTCATGGATAAAAAGTCATATGGCAAATATGGCAAACATACGTGGTTTCATTTTATTGGCTGGAATTTTTTGTCGAAACAATATGATTGTCGGATTTGAATAGGGTTTTTGTGTTACGGAATCTCGATTGTGATTTGTGAGAAGATTATCGTTATTATCATTATTAATAGTGAAAAATGTGAAGATCCTTAATGTTAATGATATGCTGCCAAAGGCTTCATATTCATTGGAGTATAACATTGGAAATTATATTGGTTGCTAGTAGATTTATGTGGAAAGAGTTTCCTTCTTCATTTTTGCTTGATGTGCATACATACAATAATGTGGTCCAATTTATGTGGCACCAATGCCTAATAATTCAAGAAAAACAAAAGTAATGCCTACTAAGAATATTGCATTCCAAAAATATATAAAAATAATAATCCAAAATTATTTACATGAATGATATGATATCGGTTCAATCATTATCGAAATTCAATTCCATTTCAATTTATAATTTCGGATTTGTTATAAAAATCCAACGTGCGTTAATTGCCTGGCAATTAATCATTTAGTGTGGATGAATCGATGATCCAATGTGTAGATCTTATAGAGTAATTGATCTTGAAAAAGAATTCTATTAAAAGAGAAATCTTTTAGAGTAACTGTGATAACACAATGGGCCGGGCTAGGACAGAAAAATGTTTACAAAACCATACAAGCCCGGTCAAAACCCAGCCTAAGCCCTTTAAAAGTTCGGCCCATGCCATGTCTAATTGTGTTTCAATAATCTTTTCTGTATTGTTTATATTTATAAATACAATTTAATATTTTGCTTTCAGGAAAGTACATTCCTCAACCTCTGAAACTTGGCGGCACAGTCACTTCTGTAAAATACTCCTTCCTCACTGTCTCCACCGAGCAAAATCTCACCTTCACATTTTAGTAACTAGTTTAGATTAATAAGCATATGCAGAAAACAGAAGAGCAGTAATTCAGAATAACCATACAATCAAAAAGCTGTAAAGTCTTTTTAATTTTCCCTTTTAATCTAATATTCAGATCTCATCATGAGTTCGTACTTACTAACACATTAATCTCACAAACAACCATCTTGATTCATAAAGAATATTTTCATGCCTAAGCTAAAATAATTTCATCACGAGCTTTGTATTTTTTTTTCTTCATGTTTGGTTGCTCAGTTTTTCCTCATAAATAAATCGTTTCTCACTTTTCAAGAGTAAAACAAAATTGCCACCATGGCCTGATGTAGATGGATGGAGGAGGGGTTAATTATGTATGTGGTTATCAAATTTTTTGGCTTATAAACAAATGAACATAATAAAATAATTTGTAATGTAAAAATTATTAAAATTCTATTTTATTTCAACCAAAGTAAAAATTACCTGAAAATCAATTTTTATATCATCGGAGTAATAATTAAGCACAACACGTATGATTAACACATCGTTTTAAAACCAATAACCTTTATAAATTTAATCATCAAATCAAAACAGTTTCACGTTATCATGTAAATATAAAAAAATGATGTGTACAAAAAATAAAAAAAATTCAAATAACTAATCATGATCTATTTATAGAGTTAATTGATGTTAAAATGACATTACAATCATATATGATTTGCTTAATTATCACTTTGGTGACATAAAAAATTAAATTTCAGATTATTTTTACTTCAATTGAAATAAAATAGAATTTTGATGATTTTTATTTTATAAATTATTTTATTATGACCATTTGATTATAAATCACAAAATTCGATAACCACGGATGCAATTAACCCCGGGGGAGGGACAATAAGCTCAAAATTATTTGCTCTCCTTGTCTTCCGGTGGGAAAAAAAAGCACATAGTATATTCTGTGAGAGTTTAGATCTTGGGATTTCCGACCAGTAACTATGCAAGTTTATCTGCGCAGTAACTGGTTTATATGCCTTGCAAGCAATAACCACTTTGCATGGGCCTATCAATCAACAAACTAAAAGAATTTACACCAAATTGAGAAGTTCTAGAAGCAGCATGAAGAAGTGCAAATGGAAAGTAAAAATGTATTACTTGGCCCCAATAATTCAAAATACGAGCAAATTCACTGAGACATTACAATATAAATAAGTGGCAAAAGATCATACCAGGGAAGCATATTTTCCAACCAAAGGCTTGGCTAACTGCCAAAATGGCTTAAATAGGAAAGGAGCATCCACAAAGAGGACTTCGCCCAACCGGCTTGGATAATAGTAGTAAAATACGTCAAACTGCCAAAAATTAGATAACTTGATCAGATCCCTAATGTCCTCCATATGTTCGCCAGGTACTTATGTGACGGAATAATTTTTCAATAATGTAACGATACAAGAGAATTTAAGGAAATGATTTTAGGTAACACTATGAGAAGGGAAAATGATGAAAACATGGATTTGTTTATGACAGATAACTTTGCTGGCAGCACCAGCAGTAAGACACGCTATGTCTGATCAGCAAAGATGCATCAGTCTGATGCAATTCGATACAACTAGTGCTAAGATTTCATACTTTCTTTAGGGTGCAAGCAAAAAACCATCAAAACTGTATACTTCTGTTGCCATTTCATGAAAGAAAATGCTGCAATGGTCTCAACAGCAACGAATAAACAGATTTTGCATGCCATTACATATCCAAAATCAGAATCTAGATGTAAAAAATTACATTACATATCCAAAATCAGAATCTAGATGTAAAAAATTACCACAAATGTCAAGAACTTGAGATCTGCATTTTCAGTACCAAAGCCCCTGAGATCAAATAATCCAAGTATTTGACTTTGTCCAGCTGGGAGTTTCGCAAGAGCTTTCTCGACCAAAAAGACACACAGCTTCTCATTCTCAACAGGATCATACATCTGATGTCGCTCATTTGATGCTTATCATTAGAATTCATACAAGAAGCAAATGAATTGAGAACAATATATTAATCATAGTTCAGTTTAAATTTTAAAAACAACTTGAAAGAAAGCAAGGTCTCGTGATTTTAAAGTATCCAACAACCATCAATGTTTTGTCATAGAAAAATATTATTAGAAGATGGACAGCATGCTGTGCATAATAATAACGAGCAGCAGAACAAGCTGCTAACGTGAGCCAAGAAAATGCAAAGGCATGTTCCCATAATATGAACAGTGATAGATTTAGATAAGAGCTTCTAAACAAAGTCAAGAGATATGCAGGGTGAAGGAAGGAGCACTTTACATAAGGAAAATGCTTGGAAGCCACCACAACAAGCACTGGTCGGTTGTTGAAATCGAGAAAGTCGTGTACATATGATTTTCCGGTCTCTGCTACAATTCTCACAGACTCTTCAGTCAATTCAGACACTTTAAATTCATGTCGCCATTTCTAATTAGTGTAAAAGGGAAACTGAACCAAACGTGTCAAGTAATAAAGGCTGCTATTGCAGCCAGTACAACCATTTCAATTTTACAATTTAAATATTTATTGTGATTTTACTTTCCTTCGAATCAGATAATTCAAAAACAACAAATTCAAACTAGCAAACCTATATTAAGATTATCAGCATTCTGAAAATTGAGCTAGTTGAGGATACAATGGCTTTGGTCAATTTTGAAACAGCTCCTTCAACAGAAAATTTACGGTCTTTTAGAAACCAGAAGATCATGTCTTCATCGTCTCTTCCATTTTTGCCCACTGCAAGATGAGGATACTCCTTTTCAAGCCTATCCTTTACTTTTAAAACTAGCTGCCAGCAAGAGACAGAGAGAGGGATATAAAGACTCACCACATTCGCATAGAAAAAACATATAAGACGTATACCCAATCCTTTTAGCTTCCTTTTAGCAACCGATTAGTTTCTAATTTGAAAATGTTTTTTAGTTTTTTCACCAAGTTTTGCTTTGTAAAGAACACCAAATATAAAATGCTAGATTTCCGACCAACTTATTCGTAAGCGAAAAAATAATTTCTTGGAGATAATAAAGTTCAATTAACCCTAGTTCTGCGCCACAATTTCAAAATATTCTATCATTTTCTCAAGCTTTTCCCAGCAACTAATCAGGGCCAAAAGAGTGAAGACACAGTACAGCCTAAATGATAAGAAAAATCAGTTACCTTGCGAGACTGAATAGGGTGTAAACTACAACTCTGAACTGCGAAATTGCATTTTCCGGAGGCAGCGTTGATCAAATTGACGGGAGCAATTACCGGGCGTCCAAGATTGTGAGAAGTGCGAAGGGCCATTTAATCAAGAAATTCACTGATTTCGTCCTGCTGTTTCCGGTTCAAGCTAAAGATTAAAGAATGAGTTGGAATTGGAAGTTTCTTTGCGTGCACGTTTGTTTCCCGGGAAAATGGCTGGAAAATGAAAACCGTTACAGGTGGAGGTTGCTTTCCGCAGAAAACCGGAAAAGTGACCGTTTCCAGATTTCCCAATGAGATTGGGCCAACGTTTTTGGGCTTTTCTTCTGTATTTAGGGCCCACCAGATTTTTAATATGGGCCCAATTGGTCTTTAACAAGACCTCTTTAAGGTTTCGCAGAAGACTGCCTCTTTGGGATTTGACCTAATACAAAAAATAGCCCAATAATAAATTACCATGATTTGTTACAGCGTTAAACTTTCAATAAAAAGTAGATGAAACTTTCGACAATTTTGTTAAGCTATATATTTAATGTTTTGAACTTCAAGTGATTTCTGTCTTTTGGACAATTATAGTTGAGTAATATAAATGTTTTTTGTGACAAAAAAAAAATAGAATAGTGTTGTTAACTGTTTGGATGAGAAGTAATTTGAGATATGAGTTGTTAATTACATTAGAAAAGTGAATTAAGAGCGAAAGGGGTTGGAGTTGAAGGTTTATCCATATTAAAATGGTAAAGTTGGCAGTATCATTGTGACACACTAAAAGGATAGTAGGTAGAGACAGGAATGAGTTGGTATGATGGAGGCGTATCAAAAGAATTCAGATAGGAATAATAATAATTATTATAATATACTATGTGAAAGGAATTTATCACAACTTTTTCATTCCTAAAAACTTTTTCATTTATTAAGAGGCAGGCCCTTTGCCA
Organism: Excoecaria agallocha; assembly: GCA_037975025.1. NCBI lineage: Eukaryota > Viridiplantae > Streptophyta > Magnoliopsida > Malpighiales > Euphorbiaceae > Excoecaria > Excoecaria agallocha. The sequence goes on from CM075809.1 coordinate 38,391,047, forward strand.
GGATCGACAATGGGTCATAATAATTTGAAGGCCCTACCCCATGCCCACTCCCTTTAAACTTTAAATGACACAGCCCACATCTATTATGTTATGTCCCTTCTACCGTCTTCTACTGTTCATACATTTGTCATCGTCATTGCTGAGAATAAGCACTCACAATACCACTGATCACATAGTTTTTGTTTGGATATAAAAACCTAAGACACATGTTATTTTGTCTTTCCATATTTCACATGATTTATATCTTCTTCTTTCCAACTGACTTCACAGAAGCAGTCATTTGTTGCATACATTCAATGTAGGCAACATAAGGGAATCGCAGGCGACAAGTTTCTGTGGACATATATAAGCAGTTTTTGAAGGAATATTCATTATGTTTTTGACTTGTTTTACTTGTTGTAAGACAAAATTTGTTTCCTGCCTGCCATTACCATACAAACCCAAGTTATACAAAACTGTTAGTTTCTTGCTTGTCTTATTTAACTGTATTTTGCATGACTCAAGGTTTTATTTTTTTTCTTTTGAAAGACGGAAAGGAGAAATATGGTATCCATTTTTATAATTTATTATTCTTTTTTGTTTTTTGAGAATTTATGATTTATTATTCTTTTTTTTTCTGTTAAATTTATTCTCCCAATTGGCAGTGAAGTAGAAAACTACCCACTACACTTTCACTTTCCAGGATTCTTTTCTTCCATCTTCTTTTCAAGCGATTGGTTCAGGAATGATTTTTAAATAATATATCATGTTTCAGGTGCCTTTATTATTTTCGCTTTACCTTAATTTAATTTACCATAATCAATACTCTTATTAATTTGAGATTTGATAAAATTATCAATTAAAAGAAATACGCAATAACACATCAATTTCAGATTTTGATATAGATATTAAAGGCATATTAAACGGAACACATAATTTAATTTCTTATTTTCGTTAATTGAAAGTTTAATGAGTAAGAAAATGAAAGTTCAGCAATAGTTTAATGTTGCCATATAAAAGTTTAATAGACAAAATTTGAAAATTTTAGAGTTTCAAAGATTGTGTTTTGACAAAAAGACAAGCTGAAAATGATGAAATTTGATGAAGAAAATCATCACTTTTTCATCATAGCATTAGACAATTTGCATTCCTTATCCATTATCTTTTATGATTAAGGTACTAATACAGATAGGTGTTGCAATTACAGCTTAACTAACCATATGATGAAATTTGTGATCAGTCATAATTTAATACAAAAGAGTTGTTTTAGAGAAGCTCAAGGGAAAATTGTTGCTCTAGGGTAAAGGCCAGCATCCTTGAGAGTAATTCCCATCTGATCAACACCATGGATTCTTCTAGGGTAGCTTGATACTAATCTGTAGTTAACAATCCCAGGTACTCCTAATGAATCTATGTATTTATAGATTGACTGCACCTTATCTGTGCTCAAGAAACTCTTCTCTTTTCTTTCTCCATTTGGAAACCGTATCAATATCTGAAAATTAATTTCAACCATGATTACTATATAACCATAATCAAAAGCATTGTAGTAAGTAAGAAAATGATTAGAATACCTGTGTTGCTTGAGCATCCTTTGATCGGATCGCGGTTTCTTTGTCTCGAGTTTCTTTAGTTGTATAAGCTTCTTTGGCTTTACCATACCGTTTTTGTGCTGAATATGGCTTCTGCGTATGTTTTGACAACTGTTTTTCCTTTTCCTGCACAGGACAACAAATGTTTTTAGCCGAAAACATTTCTTGCATAGACAGGATTTTCACGGACTAATCCAATCAGAAACTGTTATGTTATAGATAGATATGTATACCTTATCCATCTTTAGAGCTGCAATATAGGCTGCATCTTGTTCTTCTCTCAGTCGACGATCAGCTCTTATTTTCTCTTCTTCCCTAGCCCTTGCTCTCCTCTTCTCCTCCTCCTCCTTCGATCTCGCGTTCCCGAATGCTAATCCTTGCTCTTCCACTGTTCTTTGTAAAATCTCCACCAATTCTGCTGCCGAAATCGGGCCTTCCATCTTTACAAATCGAAAGGATCCAATAAAAATGAACTGCTAAGAAAGGCATAAATTGGACTTAAAAATTCAGCTAACCTGTTGTAAAACAGCATAGCTACTACCAGCAGCAGGAGCAATTACTGCACAGCAAGGAAAGGCTGTAGGCTGCAAAGTTGCGGCCATTTGCAGACCTTCTCCTCTATCAGGAAGAGCTCCCCAGGACACAAAGTTTGCATCAAGAAATTGCACTGCAAATTCTGAACATAGAGTTTCTCTACAGAAAGAGGGAGTGAAAGGATGGTGAGATGAATGGAGATACATGAACATAAACTTATGCTCGTCTTCTGCTATCTTTAAGGCCTCCATGAAATTGCAGGCATAAAAGAATGGATGCATTGTACCATATTGCTGCTCGAAACTTGACAGAAAGGCCTATTCTTCTGATACAATAAAGGGTTCTCGTAGAGGAGGAGATTGAATTTGAAAATTAAGTGACAGATTTTGATTTTGATCCCTTCTTCCGATTCTGCCTATACCATTACCGATCACTCTTGAAAATCCTCCTGCTAGAGTTCGAGGAAGATTCACCATCCTTCGAACAATTCCTCTGTGAGAAGGCTCCCTTACTGTTGATGCCATTTTAATTTGCTGTCTTTCTATGGCAATTTAGCTAACCAGAAAGAGATTATATTATAATTTTCATATATAATTTCATTCATTTATTGAGCTGTAACTAATTAAAGTAGCATAAAGAAAGGGAAGATGTGCCCCTTTTCTTTGTTTTTTGTTAATTTCTACAAAGTTCTAAGAGGATACTTCGCTTCTGGCAGAATTCAATAGATTGTTCATCTTCTTTTGGGAGATAGATAGAGAATATAGCATCAAATCCATGTTCTTGGAATCTATCTTTTTATCGTATCCGAACTTCAAAAAACTCTGCTTCCATTTATTCCAAGTTCAGATGTAATTCATTTTTCCGCACATTTCTGCATTAACCGCTAAATTTTCTTAAATTTAAGGATTTAATGCATAAACTTTTTATAGTTGAAGTTCTTTTCATTTTGGATATTGATTGAATCCTGCACTAATTATTTTATAGTTCTTAGATATATTGTTTAATTTCACAATGTATTTAATTGTTCAGTTTTTAATAAATTTTGGTCATTTAAAAAAGAAAAAATATATATGAATTTTAGTTTAAAAAAAAACTCTCACAATCAATTCAGTATCTGTGATTTGAAAGTTTTTGGACTTAAAAAACTTATAAGATGGAACCGAAAAATATTGGTTAATCAAATCGAAATCGATAAATTAATTAATCGAATATAACGAATTTATTAATAATTGGTAATTTTAAAAAATTGATGTTAATAAAATGGCTAATTTTTTTTACTCATAATCAATCTATTCTTATCCCTGTGCCTGATCATTAATGCAGTAACCGTTACGTTAAGTTTTATCATTAATAAAACAAAATATTATAGTTATAAAGCTCTTAAATGATGATAATTTTAAGAAAAAAAGCTCAGACTTTGTTGGAGCTTTTGATATATATTTTGGGCTATTGATAATCTCGTTGAATATGACGGATTAATTGTGGGTGAATGGGGATATATAAGTAAGGTATCAATTATGCATTTTTTGTTCTTTGTCCCCAGTTGTGTTGAAGATATTATTATTATTTTTGAAACTGTGCTGAAGATGTTAATTATATGCCATTACCGCGCGTTCATAAATAATATCCCATCCATAATTGTGAAAGATATGATTTTTAATAAGACCCAGCTGGTTGAATTTGAAGCCTTAATGAGTTAATTCCCATTATAAACATTATTACTATTATTATTATTGCCTCCTTTAAAATGTCAAATATGACGACAGCCACCGCCACTTTTCTCTAGAGAAAAGAAACCTGAATGTCTAAATTTAAGTTCCATCCGTATTAAACATTCTTTCCCACTGGTGATATATATATATATATATATATATATACAGCCATGTGCTGGTCTCTAAGAGTAACAATCTTTAAAGGTTTTGTCAGTGTAACTTTTGGAAAGCTAAATTATATGTGTTCCGGGCAGCTTTTCTTTAATAAAAACAAAAAAGATAGTGGAAAGTAATAATAATAATAAGAAAAATAAAGTCATGAATAGTTTATAGCATATGATAAAAATGAGTCAATTTCATCCGTGATAAATGAAATTGCGCCTAATCGTTGACTTAAATATCACTGAACTTATTACATTTTTACATAAAATCATTTTGATCGATTTTTGATGACAATTTTTATCGACATGCTAACGTTGCACGTCACGACATATGTCTGGACATACGTACCACAAAACGTCGGTAATCACATTACCGAAAGAGACCATATCAGACGACACGTCAGCACGATATGTCATATACCTGGACACAGTGACCTCTTCCGGTGATATGATTACTGACGTATCGTGCCACGTGTATCCAAACATATAGCGTGATATGCTACATCAGCATTTTAGCAAAGATTATCGCCGTAAACTGGTCAAGATGATTTTTTTACAAAAAAATAATAAGTTTAGTGACATTTAAATTACGAAAAATAAGTCAATTACTTTTGAGCGATTAGATGTAAGTTCAATGACCATTGATAAAATTTACCCGATAAAAATAGTGATAAATCCCTATCTCCTACCATCAGAGTAGGCACTAATTAAGAAGGTTTTGGCTGGCGATGTTAAGTCTTGATCATCAACTTGGCCTTTACATGTTTACTGTAGGCCCGGCTGTTCTTTTTTATCTCTTATTTTTGAATTGATACAATGTAATGTTAATAATCACGTTGCTTTCTTCCCCATGTGCCTTGTGCTTTTCCCATGGATTGCACTCGTTAATGGTGTCCATTGCTGGTATTTCATGTTTCAAATAGTGCTTGCCTTTATTTAGATTCATTTTTCAAATTGAAACATTTAATTTCTAAACCAAACATTTTCATTAATAACCTGCTGTTGGACAATCCCATGTGATCAAACCAATCACAAATTGTGACTGTTATGTGTGTTAAAAAAACAGTTTTATTTTAACACATGATAAATAGATCGTAATTATTTGGTGCACACAGACCTAGTGTAGAAAAGAAATATTTTTAACTTTTAACTTAATAGTATAAGTGTGACAGTTACGACTGTAAATTCTCAAGTTGGAATCCAGTCAAATTCTTTATATAAAAAAATTAATTGTATTGCTAAATTTTATAATATGTACTCACTTTTAATGAAAAATGTTTTTCTATGTGGGATTATGAAATTGAAACAAGTTTTATAATATCTATTCACTTTGAAAGCATACATATGTAAAATATAAATAAAATTTTAATATATATAAAATATACGAAATTAATTAAATTATTGAAATATATCTTTGTACTTAAATATAATGGTAATATATGTTTCGGTCAATCTGATTTTTAGTAAAGAAATTCATTTATATATATGTATATGGAAAAAACTGTCAAACCACTTTTCACATGAGAGGGGCACCATCCTTCAAGAAGGGCAAAATCTTTCACAGAAAAAGACAACAACCTCCATATTGAGAGAATAAATTTACATAACAAAATTTAAATTATATTTAATATTAATTAAACGAATTAAATCTATAAAAATATAAAAAAGATATAAATAAAGAAAAAAATAAATTAAAAATTTCATATATGAATTTATTAAAAAATATATAAAAAAATCCAAATATAAATTAAAAATAACCAATAAAAATTAGCAATTCAGATATATTTAGATTTGAAAATTATTTTATAGAACCTTGAAAAAAATGAAAAAACATACTATAAAATGGAGAACACAAATAAGAAAAGAGAAAGAAAAAGGGCTGCCGCCGTTTGTAGATGAAGAAGGTAGACACAATTTTAAATGGCCAAAATGAAAGATTTTAGATTTGAAAAAAAAAATAAGTAAAAGAGGCTAGAGTTTAGTAATCCAACTTTTAAATTGAAAACAAAATTTAACAATCAAGAAATTGAAACAAAAATTTATTTGACATATTAAAAAAATAATATTTCATATCAGCTTCACTCTTGAAAAATAAGAATTGACTTTTTTTTTTATGGATCTATTACTGGCTCGGGAAATATGAATTATTATAATTTTTTTTTCTAATTACGTTCATGAATTCGAGTCATAGAAAAGGTTTTTTTTTCATTCTAAAAAAATTGTGATTTTGCTTTAATTAACTGAAAGCACCTTCAAGTTGATTCCTTTTAATAGGGGTGGGCAAATTTTGGTTAAAACCAAAAAATCGAACCGATCAATTTTTTAATTTGGTTCGATTTTTCGGTTTTTCTCTTCGAATTTCGGTTTTGAATGTTAAAAAACTTCAATTTTTCGGTTTGGTTTGATTTTTTAAGGAAAAAACCAAATCAAAATTCTATGTAATTATATAAATTTTTTGATTTTTTAATTAAATAATTATTTTATATATGTAAATTATCTTATTTTGAGTTGTAAATTATATGAGTATATTTATCAATTATTAATACCTATTTTTAGGTGATAATTTAGAATTTTGATGATTAAATTAAAAATCGATTAAATGAAAAAATTTATTTAACAATTTTGTTGTATTATTTATTATATACTTTGGGATTATATCTTTAGTTTAAACTTTTTTTGTACAATTTAAATATTTTTATTTTAGTATATTATATTTTATAATTTTTAGACACAATTTTTTATTTTTTTAAAAAATAGTTTTAATTTTTGATTTTTTGATTAACTGAACCAAATCAATCAAAAATTTTGGTTTGATTTAAATTCTGTTATTCTATAAATTCGATTCAGTTCGATTGATAAAAATATTGAAAATTCGATTTTTGGTTATTGAACCTAACCGACCGTTCCACAGAGCTACTTTTACAAATCATTCCCTCTACTTTTAGTATTTATTTTTCTTGATCATGCACATATGCGAACATGAACGAAGATTCTTACCCTTAAATTTTTAAAAATAATTAGCATTGGTAGCCTTAATCACTAGCCAATTACGTAGCTATTATTGTCCTGTTGTTCTAATGGTATGGGTAAAACCTATATATTAGCAATTCTACTAAAATCCCATACCCCTCACTGCTACCTCCTACACTTCATTACAGCGAGCATTATTTGAGGCATAATCACCCCTAATTATTTAATTCTTACTTCACCTTTGAATCTTTATTAGTATTATTATTTTAATTCTTCTCTTTTCAAGAAGCATGGCAAATAGGCAATGGCAGCCTTATTACAAAAATCCAAAATCACTAATTAATATCATAAAACCTAACACAAGTTTTAAGAAGATAAATTATATAGTATTACCACTAATTGAAATTATCGACTTGAGTTTCATCAAAGAAACTTTTGAAAATACTATGCGTATAAATTTTTAACATTTACCAAAGGTTTTTTAACCTTAAATCTTAGTTGTCAGGAGTCAATTTTTTTAAATTAAATTTTACATTTTATTTTTGTTTCGTGCATACTGTTGAAATAATTACTTTTACTTATAGATTAAATAGTATTTGATATTTGAATCTGACCAAATACCAAGTATGATATATAAAAAAAAAATTCTTTGATTGTGGGGTTGGAATCTATTCTCTAATGGGTAGAGTGACTTTAGAAAGGAGCAATGCATGCTAGCTCCCACTTCTTAATAATAATAATCTCATGGGCAGTTGCCAGATTTTTTTTTTTTATGAGGGTGACTCTTAGTGGACCATTATATTATTCTTCAGAAATTAATCTTCTTTTATTTGCTTGCAGATTGGTTGGTGAGATTAAAATTGTTAGTGGGTATTTCTGAAAAGAAGAGAGTAGTAATACCTTAAAGAAACTGTTTGTAAGTGGCAAGCATTATATACCCCATATCCTAAAAAGAAAACGCTGGCCCATACCTACATACATTCTACATCAAGCACAAACATTTCAAAGAAAAACTTTAAATTGCTATAAAAATTACTTTCCCCATTTTCAAGACTTTGCATTATCTTATTACTAACTTAATATAGTCAGAAACATCATCATGTGCCTTTAAGAAGATAATTTAAGTAACTAATTGAATTCACACCACATGTTAGTACGATAAATTTAGATAAAACCTTCAAATTTTAGTATTTGACTATCAACATGTTATAGAACTCGAAATCGTTTTAAGGATATTCACATTAAACCTAATTGACCATGACATCACATATGGCAAATGGTGACTTCACTGGCATAAAGACCAGACCGGAGCTGAAGATTTAAGTTGGATAGGTCCCAATGCATTAATTTTGATGGAGTATTTCTTGGTGGTAATTAATTTTAATTTAAGTTTTGGGGACTGGGAATCATTGCCTTAGAAATGAGTGATATTATGCCACCAACTATATACGATGGCACCACATAAATTTTAAAATTATTGCTGTCTTCGTTATGCATTTACTCGATAGTTACTTTTATGAGCTTTGCCAGAGCTTAGAGAATAGAGATGAGTTGTTTTAGGGCACTAAGGACAGAATATTTATATGGGTACTGGGTTAGATGCAGAGCCTGACTCTAATACGGATATGGTATTGTGTTCCCGTAAGGAACTTTAAGACTGTTTTTCCAATTTAATTAACCTAATTAATGTTTTCATACACTAAGAAGTCTTTATATAAGTATATATTAACCTCTTAATATTTTCTAACTTTATTTTCCTTATAGTTAAAAAATTTGTGTACATGATAATCTATACAATTAATTACATTAATGAAAGCTAAGACTAATGAAGAAAAATTCATTATTCAACATTCTATTAAAATTTCAAGTAGCATTTCTGGATAGCCCTAATTAACCTTCTTTCACGTCTTTCACCTTTCTTACTTGACAATAATTAAAATGAATTTTATGGACCATTAAAGGCTAAATTGGAATATATAGCCGTGACTACCTAATAATTAAAATAAATTCTATGGAGTAAAAAACAAGGTTTCAAACATAAATTAAAGGAGGCACATGCCACCTGTTTTGGTGGTTTTATTGAAATTAGTTGGTCTAACAAGGACCCTATATATAATTTTATTATTATCAATAAATAAAAAAATATGCATGTCTATTTAGTCCTTTGAAAAGCATATAATTCACCATGAACACCATCATTTTATATTTGCCGCACCAACTATAAAAGAGCCTTAGTCTTTCCACAACGGTAACGTCTTTCTTTGGGTTCAATACAAATAATTTTACATTTATTAAGAAAATCAATATTAAGCCATCCTATCATAAATAATTAATTGTATCAAACCAAATTTATTTTTCATAATCGTTTCATAAATTCACTTAATCAATGAATGCCAGCTAAAGAAAATAAGATATGCTTTTCTTACGTAAAATTTTATTTATTACTAGTTTAGTTTATGGACAAAATATTCTTCCCAAATTAAACCAAGAAAATTAATATGATGGAATTTGGTTGTTTAATTGCAGATTTTAAATTTAAATTTCGAGGATAGATCGTTTTCAATATTCAGAAGGAAGCATTTTGTTTCCGACACCAATAATGAAATAATCGAAACGGTAAAATTCGAATGGGGTGTGGTTAATAAAAAAAAAAGAACCAAAAAAATTTTATCCTCGCAATAAAACTGGAGAATTAAACGAGTGATAAAATAAGTGAATGGCAGAATTTAAATATCAAATCCAAGTGTCTCTGCAATCTGAAAGTTGGAAAAAGAGAGAGAGAAACTTCTTCTTTTGACCACAGATTGTAAAGGTTAAAACTTGAAAAAGTACAGCTCTACCCATCTGGGTTCTATTTTAATATATATGCTCGTGCCTGAAGTTTCTTGTGTGTTAGTCCGCAAAACTAAGACATTAGAATCTCTCCTTGTAGTCTCTTAGAGAGAGTGAGATAGACAGAGATTATTTATAATTTGGAAATGGCGATGTTAAGCTAGTGAACAAACAAGCTGCTGTTTCTTGGATGGTGCGTCTGATTTGTATGGATATGAAGTTAGATTCATTTCCATGGACAAAACTGAAGAATTAAACATTTTGTATCCTTCACACAACAAGACAACTTCAATATATACAAACACAACAATCTGTTGCAGCAAAACAAACAACACACGAACAACAACAATATTCCACCAAAATGGCTGCTTCTCTATTTTTTGCTTTTTTATTACTAGTTTTTTCTTCTTCTTTTCCTCTTCTCTTCTCTCTACAGCCTCTCTCAGATTCAGGTCACCGGTTAACGGCCAACCAAACTTTCAGGCCAGCAAAAGAGATTCTGAAACTAAAAAGAATCAATGCCTATCTTAAGAAGATCAACAAGCCTGCTGTCAAGACAATTAAGGTGCTTCCGTATACTTATTTCCAATTAAAGTTTCTTTCTTTCTTTCTTTCGTGTTGTCTCATTTCGTGATCTGGGTTGTTGTTGCTTTTGCTTACAGAGCCCTGATGGCGATACAATAGATTGTGTTTTAGCTCATCATCAACCAGCATTTGACCATCCACAGCTTAAAGGACAAAAGCCATTGGTAAATTTCTTTCTTCTGTTTGTTTCTACAGAATATGTTTTCCAAGAATCTTTCTTTCCTTTTAACTGGCTGTGATTTTAAGGATCCACCAAAAAGGCCCAATGGCAATGAGACCGCAGAGATAGAAGCAGAGAGCTATCAACTATGGACAAATTCAGGTGAATCTTGCCCAGAAGGAACTGTTCCAATCAGGAGAACAACAGCTAAGGATGTTTTAAGAGCAAGTTCTGTAAAAAGATACGGCAGAAAATTAAGAAGACATGTAAGAAGAGATTCATCAGGCAGCGGTCATGAGGTTAGTAAATGGAAACCAAACACAAAATTAACGAAAACAACTTTTTTTGTTTCCCTTTTTCCTTATTAAACTGGAGATTTTTGGGTATCAGTTGCCATAGAATTGTATTGCAGTCTTTCACTTATATAGGAGTTCCTAAACCCTACACTAGAAAGGCTAGTTTTTATTAGAAAGGCAAATTTAACTGATCATTATGAGTTTGAGAAAATAAAAAGAAAAACAGTGCAGTCTATGGGGCAGACATAATTGTTAAAAAAGAGAGAGAGAGAGAGATTTAATTGCAGAGTACTCTGCCATATGTCATAAGCATTTATTTATAGTCCCCCCACCCCCACCAAAAAAAAGAAATGATAATGAATAATTAGTACACATGTTATGTCAATTCCTGAAATTGATATAAGTTGTTATATATATATGTGTGTGTGTGTGTGTGTTGCAGCATGCAGTCATGTTTGTGAATGGAGATCAATACTATGGAGCAAAAGCCAATATAAATGTATGGGCACCTCGCGTCACCGATCCACATGAGTTTAGCTTGTCACAAATATGGGTGATTTCTGGTTCTTTTGGCAATGATCTAAACACCATTGAAGCTGGTTGGCAGGTAAGATTTGTTTCTCTTAGTACTATACTATCAATATGTGTGACACAACACAAATGTGACTTGAAATTTAACATTCTTATTTGGCTTAACAGGTTAGCCCTGAACTATATGGAGATAATTATCCGAGATTTTTCACTTATTGGACTGTAAGTGTTGTTAGCGTTGGTGCTTAAGGATTTATATAGATAATTAAGTTGCAGTGGTAATGGTTATTGATTTGCAGACTGATGCATACCAAGCTACTGGATGCTACAACTTACTGTGTTCTGGGTTTGTCCAAACCAACAACAAGATTGCCATTGGAGCAGCGATATCTCCAAGGTCAAACTACAAGGCTAGACAATTCGATATTGGGCTAATGATCTGGAAGGTAAACATCAACATCCAATGTTGCAACTATCATGTCATAGTCTATTATGTGATTAAAATAGTTAATAAATTCACAATCTTGGCTTTTTTATGGTTCTTTTCCCTAATCATCAAAAGATTCTCTTCATTTTTCCAGTCAAAGTGTTCCTGTCTTGATGTTGTCAACGTCTGTTTAAGGAGTAGGTTGTTTAATTGCTCGACTCCCAACTAGCCTTGGGTTTTAAAGACTAAACACACACTTTCTTCTTTCTCTTTATTTTGTCTTGTTTTCTCATTTACAAGAAATAAACATACGCAATTATAAGATAGAAACTCAAATGCTATCAGAACAATAATTATTGCCCTAAATAGATCTAACACGCTTGCCATATATGTATACGTAGGACCCAAAGCATGGAAATTGGTGGCTGGAATTTGGATCAGGACTATTAGTAGGATACTGGCCAGCATTCTTGTTCAGTCACTTAAGAAGTCATGCAAGTATGGTGCAATTTGGAGGAGAAATTGTGAACTCAAGATCCTCAGGATACCATACATCTACCCAAATGGGTAGTGGTCACTTTGCAGAAGAAGGATTTGGAAAAGCCTCTTATTTTAGAAATTTACAAGTTGTTGATTGGGATAATAATTTGCTGCCATTAACAAATCTTCACCTATTGGCTGATCATCCTAATTGTTATGATATTAAGCAAGGGAAAAACAATGTCTGGGGAACTTATTTTTATTATGGAGGTCCTGGAAGAAATGTAAGGTGTCCATGAAGATATAAATATTGGCATAGGATAGAGAAGATATGATTTTTATTTTTTCAATTGGTCGAGGTTTATTTTTAGATTTTTTTTTGTTTTGAATATAATTTGCTAATTTCTTTGATTTCTCTTTTTTTCCCCTTATAATAGGTGAATATAATTTTCCCAGTTATGGGGTAATGTAAATTTGGGGAAATACAGGTTGTTTATTATTTAATGACAATGGATTGTGTGCCTTTTGTCCTTTTTCTTTCTTGTCTTCATTGCTTCAAAAAATTAGTTCCAAATGACAAAAATAGCCTTAGCAGCTACTTTGTAAGAGGAGCAGCCCATTAACTCTACATTGAGTCATTAATCTATGCAATTAGAAAAACTACAAAATAACTTGAATATATTATATGGCATTGCATGTGGGAAGCATCAACCAAAGATAATATTAAATATGTATTAGAAAGAGGTTCTATAAGATTGAAAGAAAAACAAAGTACAATGTGTATCTCAGTGGTTTAATTATGAAGAGATTATATTTAAAAATTAGTCAAACCCAAGAAAGTTTGTCTGTTCCTACATGGATTTCAGCCAAGTCTTGATTTTAAAAAATAAATAATAATATAGAAATATTAAATATAATTGATATTTTTCCGTTTCCTTAAAAAGTCAATGTAACTAAACAACACCTAATTTTGGTTGGCAGAAACTTAGTTAGTGATGAAGAAAATGGGAATTTAAGTATGGTGTGTAATTAAGAATATGGTAATGGAAATTATTAAAAAGAGGGAAGGAGAAGCAGAGTTTGATGGAGAGAATGTTTGATAAAGATTGGGTGTGTTGAACTGGAAAGCTACGCAAAGGATACGCTTAAAGCATGGACGTAAAGCAAAGACATTAACAGCTTCCAAGTTCAAGAAAAAGCAAAAGCTGAAAATAAAGCTGTGTTCCACTGTTCCTTGTCTTTCTATTGCAAGACAAAATGTGCCTCTTTTGAATTTTATAAATTCAGACTCTGAATTTCATTACACTTCAAATTCTTTTTTTTTTCTTTTTTCTGAATATTGAAATTGAAGAGATACAGCAACGAAAACAAAGGGACCAGATTTAGCCTTTGAGGAGACAATTCATACGCACATGCATCCCCATTGCATGATTTGGCGAAATTCGAATCTCATCTAATCTAAATCTTAATAAAAGATAATAAAAGACGTTTGCTTTTGATAATGGGAATTAAACAGCTAGGTCAAAACGACATGACGTTGGTCTCGTATAGATTTTCTAACGACAGAAGTGAAATTCATCGGAGATTAAACCCTAAGTGGACATTTGGTTTGGAAGTATTTTGTAAATTATCTAAAATATTAGTACTTGGGATAATAAATGTTAATTATATAAGACAAAGGCAGCATCAATAACTACAAGTTTTCTTCATTTACCAAGATTTCAGATTTGTCTTTTCCAGCCATTGCTCACTTAAATTGTAAATGTCGTCCATCACTTGTTTGAATCCACCCCACTCCCTCCTAACCCTATAACTCAACTTCCCCCATTTAAATTATACCCATAACTTAAATCTATACAACATATTTCATCATTTTACGCACGTGTTTAGCGTTGCAAACTTTAATGTTTAGCCTAAACGTGAAGAAAGTCTTTTTTTGTACTGAGCTAATATGTAAAGTAGGCAGGAAAGCAACCAACTGGTTCAAATTGCAGCACGCACTGTTGTCCTCCAAGTTTAATTGAATTGACAATCCATGAAAACTGAAAAGATGTTCAAAGAGGCGAGTGTTGCTCTCAATCTCCAAGGACTTGCAACTTTCACCTTTTCATAATGAATATAGTCCTTCATACAAATCCCATTCCATGCTTTGCCTAATTTTTAATTCCTACCAAGCCTATTTTTAATTCCTACCAAGGGATTAAATCATTGTTGAAAAATGCAAATACAGACATAAATTAAAGATATTTTCTTTTTTTCTTGATTTTTCCTAAAATGCAGACATGCATAACAATGAGATCCCCAAGCTTTTCGCCATTTCAGGTTCCACATCTCAGTTAGTGTTCCGGCAACACGATACATACACATGCATTCGGATTGCTTTGTTTGCAAGATTCATCTCAGTGGAAGCTCATCTTTACACCAGATACCTCTGCAGATATATGATCTTGGCAAGAGTTATTTACGCTCCATCTCAAGCCGTTCAGGGCCAAAAGGTGCGCTGGTCCCCTAGAGTAGAAATCTCACAGGCCCAAAAAACCCTTGAAGAACACTAGCCATGCACTCTTGATAGCAAAATCTGTTCATCACAGCAAATGTTGCCAAGTTTGGCTACAACATGATCCATAAATTTAACAAAATCTTCAAGTGTATAGATGGAAGAATCATAGTCCAGAATGTCAACAACCAAAGCATTCTCTACATGTCTATTCCTATTTTGTTGGTCATGTATCCTCCCATATGTTTTGCCCACATCAATCCAGAGCTTAAGAAAATTGGGATCAATCAAAGTTTCCTTCAAATCCAAGAAGCTAAGGCTTCCAATCCCACCTTCAGCGGATTTCATTTTCAGTGCAATTTTCTGTATAGAAGCTAAATTAAATGCTAAATTTTGAGCCACTTTGGATGTACTGCAGATTGATGTTTCATTGTTTCTGTCATGACAGTAAACTTGGATCACATTGGCCAGGAAGATGCGTGCAAGAAAGATAAAGAAATCTATGAAGTTCATGCCTGATAAAAGGAAAACATAAATCAGTGAACAGAACAGGTATCTTACAATCTCATGCAAAACCCCCCTGTAACTTTTCTATAGATAGCAGGGCACGCGCAATGGAAATAATATAAATTATCAACAAAACCCCAAATCAATAAATATGAGCCGCTAAACCCATTCTTAAAAGTCTGATCAGACCGATAATAGATATAGACAGTCGTGCAAGTCTTTTATTATTTAACCTACCGCAGCAGGAAAGTCAAACTTATATTATGGTCAACTGAGTGACTCCATATATCAAGAAAGGGCTAGATAAATATAGTTTCTCGCTCAAATTTGATGAAAACATATTTGCAGTTCCAATAAATTAGGGCTGATATGTTTTAAGTTAAACAGTTCTGCATCAGTTCAACTGCATTTGGCCAAGTTTGATTTGTGCCGAGTATCCCCACATACAGGTTAGTTGTTGCCTTATGCAAAAAAAAAAGCCAATTTTTTCTCTGCATGCTAATTTTTAGGTTATTGCAGCATACATCAAACATATTCACTAAAAAAATAAACAATAGCGGCAACAGCAAATGTTGTTTTAATTACTTGCTAACAGCTTTACCTGTATTGGCAGCAAGGTTGCGTTGGCAAATACATTCAAAATAATCACATATTTCCCTGATGTCTTCTATGTATTCCTTCGTCTCATTGTAGTCTCTCCAAAGTAAATCCCACTAAAAAAATATTAGAAAATCATTAACACATTCATGGCTTCCCAAATTTTATTCAAAATTATCACCAGAACTATTTACTTTCACTTACCACCCAAGAAAGATTGTAAGCATTGAACCAGTTGTGATTTATTGATATTGTATCTTCCTGAAACATTACAGATGCATGTTACAGAAGAAAACTTACAAATAGATGAATATATGGAATGTAGAAGTAGTCATCCCTATTGGAACACTTTAATTCACATAATGCCAACTTCCCAACAAAAGAAATGCAAAAAGAGCAAATAAACTTCTAATGGCCTGTTTCACTAATTCATTTGCGTTCCGAGTTAATAAGATTCTTATTCTTTTATCTCTTGGACACTCTCACAGTAAGAACGTGAAAAATAATGAAAGAATCATATTCATATCATGTATATGTGCAAACAAAATTGAAATATGAGAGATGTGTACAATACCAAATTATGAACTTGATGATACCATCCGCTAGGCACAAAGATAATTTCATTTTGATTCTGAATACATTCCAACCAGATAGCCTACACAGAATCCATGAACAAACAGACACATGAATGCAAGTAGAAAAATTTGGGAAACAGAACACATAACTTGAAGATATAGACTAGCTAGTTTCTCACCTTCTTAAAACCTGGAAATGATGTTTCACTAACATTATCAAAAATGTTATAGACTGTGTTCTTCAGGTTCCTGTACCAAAATGGAGACACAAAAGTGCAAGATAAAATATATAGAATGAAAAATCTATCTAGATAAGTATACACAATAAGTTGTCATAAGCAAACCTGTCAAATATAAGATGACATTGGGAAGGAGACAGAAAAAGCCATCTTTTCTTCCCACAAACATTTGCTGACCAACTGTAAGACCTGAAAACATCAGCATGAAGAGGAGTCCAAGATCCTGTGAAGAAAACTTTAAAGTTAGGTAAGCTTCTTTCGGTCAATTGTTTAACTAAATAAAAACTGTAGTAGTACATATATGTGTAGGAAATACAATAAGTCTAACCATATCTGGCAAGAACATATCACATATTTTCTCAAACCTTTTGCTCCCATATATACAAAACGGTAGTCAGAGCAACTTATTTCATCACCCTCTTGATGAGTGTCAGGATTCTTATGCATACAATGATGGTTGAGATACAGGTTAAGCCAATCGTCACAAAACAGTAGTGGGGTTCTGTATGCTACATAGTCTGGATATTCCTGAAAATCAAGATGAAAAAAAAAATACGTGAAGACAGTCAGGTGACAAATGCTCTAGCATATGGACCTAAGAGGCCAAGACACAATCAGTGCCATGGGCAATAGAAAGACCTCTAAGTACTGTGGTCAATTTTTAAGCAAAATAAAAACCATAGCTCAAAGGAAACTATTTCATGGCATTAAAAAGTTCGAATAGGAACCTCCATAGGAGGATTATCCTAATCAACATACACACGTTCATGATCAATAAGGACGGAAGCAGATGGACTGGGATAAACAAAGCAAGAAATTACCCTCCATATATGTTGTGAGCATTTCATGTTAGATTGTGATATGATTTCTAAGTAGCTTTTTCAATGAATTAATTTTTACACCAGTTGCCATTAGCAACTACAGCTTCCTTTTCCCTCAGTCTGTCATTCTTGTTTTGAAAGATTGGCTAGTCACATGCTTGATTAGCATGAAAAATTGAGAAGAATCAAACACAAGGAGGCTTGATGCCAAGGAGATGAAACCTGAAAATGTTTGCTGCTTTTAACTATTATACTTTTTTCCTAAACAAGGTGAACACAGGTTTCTTCACCGTCCAATTTATAACATAATATCCTCTTAAAGTTGCTTAGTCGCCCATTGGAAAACCTCAAAGTGACATTATCATTAGCGTATAGCCTATTGGGCATGAAGACTATCGAAACACCACTACTAAAGAGTTTAACTGCTCAAAAAGAAAAGGAAAAAAAAAAACCTTCTAGATATTAAAACAATATTTACGACATTTTCCTCAACATACACCATCCATCCTCAAATCAAAATTGATCATTCCAAGAACTATATTATCTCTGCTAAGCCGTGATAGCCGAAAAACTCAGGCACGAGCAAAAAGAAAAAATTGCAATTGCAAAAAAAGGAAAAAAACTAACATAAAAAAGAACTACTTTACAAAATGCCAGTCCTTCAAATAGAGCACGGACTTGTTATCATCCTTTGAGGCGTTACACTTAATCCAATGGTCAATAAACTCCGAAACAGTCGTTTCTACTCGTTTCTGATCCGTGAATTCTCTAACCCGACAATCCGCAACCTACAAAACAAAACCAATAACAACTTCAATTTCGAAAAGGAACAAAAGCTTCAGAACCCAGGTCCAAATGTGATAAAATGGAGTAAAACAAGCAAAGACCTGAACTTTGGAGTTGCCAAAATGTGTAGAGAAGAATTGAAGATTAGGGCAGCCAGTATCATCGACCCAATCTTTGCAAGCTCTCCAATCTTCCATGAGACCTGTAAGCACTACTGGTTGGTTTTTAGATAAATATCTGGTCACGAACTCATTGTATCGTAATTCTTTACCATTCACCTTCTCTACTTGCCCTTCAATCTGTGTACCCATCTCTGTCCTCTCGATTTCTGGTTTTTCCGGGAGAAAGGAACAAAAGTCCAGACAGACTTTGATGGTTTGGACTTTGGATCAATCGAGGGCCTTCAAACGACTTGACGTTTTAAAAAGATGGATGTTTCACTGCCTGTCGTTTACTCAATACGTTCAGTTTTCACACTTTGATGGCGCATCGCATTTGCTGGGCTGTTGCTAAGCGTACCGTTTCAGTTAAATGAGCTCGCGGAAACAAGAAGTTGCTTTAGAGAAGAGGCGCGAGCTCGGCCCATCAAAATCTACGACCCGCGTTTTTTATGGTACGGACGACACTTAAAAGAAGGGAAAACTATCCTGGATTTTATGTTTTTTTTTTTTTTTGAGGGAGAAAGCTATCTGATCTCGTTATCCGGACTTTCAAAGGATAATATAGATTAGTTGAAAGGTAAGAAATGCAGTGAAAGTTCTGGTAAAATAATATTTCAACGGTTTAATAAAAAAAGAACAGATGAAAATATTATACTTGACCTGCCTATTATTGAACAATTTATTGAAATATTTTTGAATGCCTATCATTAAAGTTAGTATAACTAAATTAGAGTAATTAATTATCATTGATTACCAAACAGTAATTACGATAAAGCGAAAGTTATAACTGTTACGAAATTACAAATATTATAATATTTCGGTATAAATTCGGACTCTATATTCACCATATATGTGAGGTTTTGTAATGATCATTTTGAACCGATTGGATTAGTAATGGAATCAAACTATTAACTACAGTCCGATTATTATTGTCAATGTTAAAATGATAATTAAATATTGTTGAAAGATATATTTTCAATTGTGAATATAATAGCATTTAATTCTGAATTAATCCATAGGTTTAAAAGAAATAGACTTTAATAACGAGGGATCATGCCCTAAAAGAAAAAAGAAAGAGACATGATGCTTACAACAGTTGTAAATATCACAGTGTCTAAGTTTAGCAGCTAAAATCGTACATGGAATGTAAGTCCTAAAAAAAGTATGGCAACGTCTTCCATAGTGAACATTGTTCGATCTTAGATAACAATAATATTAATAATCATAATTTTAACGGGACTTTTATATAAATAATGTGTTTTGGAAAAATATTTATAAAAATGGGGTGGTTTTTGGAGTATTTATGGGAGGGGGGTTTTGCATAGATCCCGTAGGAAGTACCTACGGGATTGGTTAGGTGGGACCCGCTTTTGGGGAAAAGAATCCCCACTGAAACCGCAGGTGGCAGCTACGGGATCAGTAGCTGTCCTCTTCCCCTCGTCTGTCGCGCCACCGTTTGACCCGGATGAAGACTTCGCCTGGGGTAATGTGCATCCGACTGTTTCCGTAGCTGAGGATTACGGGATTGAATATCCCCAACCCCACTCCCATAAATACTCCAAAAACCACCCCATTTTTATAAATATTTTTTCAAAACACATTTTTTATATAAAAGTCCCTAAAATTTTACTTTTCTATTTTTTTTAATTTTAAATCAAATTAAGAAAATAAAATACTCTATTTTTATAGTTTTCAACTAAAATAAAATTAGTTTTGCACAAAAATGATATAGATTTCAACATATTACAAATTGAATTTGCTGTAATATCTTAAACTTAATACATTTTTAAATGAAATAAATGCCATAACAATTTAAACATATATTCTAAAAAATTATTTTTAATCGTATCATTTTTCAAACAGTTAACAAAGTGTTTTTAAATTTATAAATTATTTTAAATTTTATTTATCAATCATTTACTTAGTTTTTGAAATATAAATTTTATTAATTGAAAAAATTATCTTCATAAATTTTATCAAACTGATCATAAATATTAAAAAAAAAAGAATTTTAGCTTTTCATTTTATATGGGATTAATCTAGTTTGAGTTTCCAGCATTTTCAGATATTTAGAATAGAAAATTATATTTTTTTAATCGTGGGAATGTAAAATTGAATGGATGGAAAGTGATTAAATGGTTATATTTTTATATATAACCATAATTAATTATAAAGAATAGAAGAAATATTAAGTTTTCTTAAATTGGACAGTCAAAAAAAGTGATAGAAAGAAGAAGAAATGTCTTGTAAGAACAGCAGCAACCACAGCAACAAACCAATAAAACAACAAAAATCAAAGAAATGAAAGATTAGAGATCCATTATTCTAATATTATTAATTAATTAATTGATTTTACAGTTGAAAGAATGAGGAATTATATAAATAAAAATGTGATTTAAAATGCTAAAATATCAGTTCATGAGTTCTTGTGGGGTGGCTTTTGTTGGGACTTTTATATAAAAAATGTGTTTTGAAAAAATATTTATAAAAATGGGGTGGTTTTTGGAGTATTTATGGGAGTGGGGTTGGGGATATTCAATCCCGTAATCCTCAGCTACGGGAACAGTCGGATGCACATTACCTCAGGCGAAGTCTTCATCCGGGTCAAACGGTGGCGCGGCAGACGAGGGGAAGAGGACAGCTACTGATCCCGTAGCTGCCACCTGCGATTTCAGTGGGGATGCTTTTCCCCAAAAGCGGGTCCCACCTAACCAATCCCGTAGGTACTTCCTACGGGATCTATGCAAAACCCCCCTCCCATAAATACTCCAAAAACCACCCCATTTTTATAAATATTTTTCCAAAACACATTATTTATATAAAAGTCCCAATTTTAACACCAGTTATGTTCCATAGGAATTTTACACAAATGCCAACAGAAAAAAAGGAATTATTTTTTCAAAATTGCAACCAATATTTTTCATCTTTTCAAATACTAATTTTTTCAATTTTTAATTTAAAAATTACAGCTATTATACTCACAATATATAATTAGTATATAAATAGGATACAAATAATTTTAAAAGTACAACTAACTTTGTTGATTTTAATATTTTTATATTAATATTTATTAATTAATAAAATTTTTAATATATTTTAACATATCATATTTTTATAAATAATTATATTTATAAAAATAAAAATTTTAAACTAATTTAATTCAATTAATTAATTTTTAACTCAATTAATAGATTTCGTGCCACTTTTGAAAATATTGCTCTACACGCATGCTGAAATGGGAAAAGTACAAGCGGACTCGAAAATTGGAGAAGACAAAATTGAGAGGATGGATTGGATTGAGGATGGGCTTTGGCACAAAAGCGACAGCACAGTATTTGATTGACGTTGAAATGACATTTTATTTACTATTATTATGAGCACTTTCGGCTAATTCTAGTTTGTTGTCTTTCTCATCTTCACGTGGGTGGGGATTGGATTGAACAAAAATTCATTCCAAAATGGATTTCAAATCCAAAGGCATCTCCCTTTCCTCTTAAATCATTCTGAAGCACACAGGGACACGATGATGAGATATAAACCACTAAGAGAGAGGGCTTCAATAATTTAATTCACATTTCACACATACCATCATTTCTTGCATTTACTGGTAGCCACAGATACAACAAAACATACGTTATTTTCGAATTCCTTTCATTTCTTTCCGCATGCATCCACAAATTTAACTAAATAACTTCGACTAAAATATAATTTACTTTTTAAAATTTGATAAATATAATAATTAATTTTTTAATATTTATTTTAATACAATATCTTTTCTATAATTTACAAAATAACTATATCACCTCAAAATTGATAAATTTATTATTTTAACTATTTTTCATCAATTAATTGCTGACATAACATAAGAATCACATATTAATAGAGATTAAATTATTCCAATTTATAAATTTTAGACGACGAATTGCTATTTTTAAATGTTTTAAAGATTTTTTTGCATATTTATTCTTATCATGTGATATTTTTTTATATAATTTCAATAATACGTTAATGATCAACAAATAAAAATAATTAAAATAATATATCCATCAATTTTAAAATAATATTATCTTAATTTATAAATTTTAAAAAAATATTATACCAAAGTAAATATTAAAACGTTAATTTTTTTTGTTAAATTTCAAAAGTGAATTGTACTCGGATCAAATAACTTCTTAATGCTAAATTAACAATATACTAAAAACCATCATTAAATGCAACTTAAAAAAAAAAGTGCAAAAAAGGCTTTTTTTTTCGTGAGTGTAAATATAAAAATAATTTTTCTTCTTTAACGATTTAATATTGTCTCCATTCAAAAACCAATACATAATCGTATAGAGACGAATGAAATAGAAATCCTAAACACCACATAATTCTTACCTTCGTTGCCGTCAATATGCACCACCATAAAACAAAGATTGAAAATGACTTGTCCATCTTGAAGCAAATGTCGGTCCCTTTTCATATGTTTCACTATTTGTCTTCTGTCTCATGCATACATATTTCTGTTTATGGTGGATAATTAACTTAATAATATAGTACTTGAAAAATCACTTGTAATTTCCAAAAGATTTTGATTCTCAATTCTCTTTTCCGGAATTATTTTAACTCCTTTTTATATTATATATTTCTCACTACAAAAATACCGATGCTAAAATTTTGGTTATGTACCCTAATCATCGTAATCCTGTTGGCCGAGCTATTGATTTTTGGAATCAAAAGCAGGAGAGGAAGATGAGGAATTAGCAAGCGAGCAATTAGAGGAACCTTGGAGTAGCAACAACTGAGCAGGGGTAACAGAGGAGCATGAAAACGACAGAGGAGTTTCTGTCGTTTTGGAAGAAATGACGTTGGGCTTGTGGGCCTCGCTGCCCGCCCCTTGGTCATGTCGAATTTCTCGCAATAATGCAGCCACGTCTTTCATTGTGGGGCGATCCTCAGAGCGGTTGCTGGTGCAAAGCAGAGCAATGCCAAGTGCTTGTAACATTTCTTGTATTTGTGTATCAGGATGGCCTTGCAGTTTAGGGTCAAGAATCTCTACTGGATCTTTCTTGCTCTTAAGCTGATCTCTTACCCATTGAATTACATGTTGTTCCTCTGCAAATGATGGATCCACGGGCTTTTTTCCTGTTATTGTCTCTAGCAGTACCACTCCATAACTATACACGTCACTCTTCTCTGTTATTCTGAGCATGCATCCATATTCTGCAATTGCACATTTTTGTTAGAACAATGTTGTAGTTAACCCCACAGCAAATGCCTAATTAACTACTTAACTAAGGTTTAAGTTTAATTAACTATTCTAATTGGCTGAAAATCACCAAAATAGACAATGAAGTGAAAACTCACCTGGTGCAATGTAGCCATAGGACCCTGCAAATTGTGGGTTGGCCGAGAAGGAGCCCTGTTCGTCTTCAACCAGCCTCGCCAGTCCAAAATCGGCAAGGCACGCCTCGTACCGGTCACCTAGCAAAATGTTATGAGCCTTAACGTCTCGGTGTAAAATCGCCGGCACACAATCATGGTGTAAATATGCTAATCCCTCCGCCACGCCCAACGCTATCTTGAACCTTGTCTCCCATTCTGTTGATAATCCTGCACCTCCTTCGTGTAACAATGCTCCTAATGTGCCATTAATCATGTAATCATAGAACAATAATTTAGTTTTCCGGTTTGCTCCCCACCCGATTAATCGAACGATATTTCGGTGCCGAATTCTCGCTAGTGTGGCTATCTCCGATGAAAATGCAGCTGCCGAGATCTTCTCCGCTGGCTTGAATCTTTTAACCGCCACTGTTAATCCCGACGGCAATGTGACTTTATAAACGACACCGGTCCTTCCTCTTCCTATGACGTTGCCAGCTGTTAAGGATCGCGCCACGTCTTCAATTGACAAGTTGAGTTTCTGGTATAACGTCACCTCCCACGGTGGTCCCATCTCGATGTCGGGGTCGCTGTCCAGATCACCATCGTGGGGCCCGGAACGTCGCTTTTTGCTTTCGAGGACGATGTAGAGCGCCGCCACGAGAAGTGCGCATGCGGTGCACAACAGAATGACCATTGCCACACGCGCCGCTGTCGCTTGTTTCTTGCTCTTATCATTAGCTCCAGCGCACTGGCTGCTTGAGAAGCAAAGGTCAGGGTTTCCAGTGAGGACGCTGAGAGGAAGCTTCGAGAAAAATGGCGTTTCCGGTACTCGTCCAGAGAAATTGTTGTGCGAAACATTGAGGACTACGAGATTTTGCAATGTTGCGAGATACCGAAGATCGCCGGTTAGCTGGTTGTGTGAGAGATCAAGAATCCCAAGCTTCTCTAGCGCCGTGAACTCCGTCGGAATCTCTTTGCTCAGAAGATTGTAGCTCAGATTCAATGCTATTTCCAGTGATGGAATTTTCCCCAAACTCGACGGAATATTGCCCGAGAGCTGGTTGCTGCTCAGGTCCAATAACTGCAGCTTGGAGCAGGAACCGATTTGAATCAGAATCGGGCCTGATAACTGATTATTCGCCATAATGAGTTTAGTGAGTGAAGTCAGCGAGCCAAGACTTGGACTCAATGTGCCCTCGACCAAATTATCCGAAAAATCCACTAATTGCAGAGAAACAAGCTGGCCTAAACTTTGCGGCAAATTGCCAGAAATAGAGTTCGAATGCAAATCCAAAAACGTAAGATTCCGGCAACCGGAAATTTCCTCAGGTATAACTCCGGTGAGACGGTTAGATCCTAGATCCAAAAAGTTCAAGCTCTTCAAGTTTCCAATCTCACGTGGAATTGAACCAGTGAGCCTATTGGCACCGGCCCGAAACCGAATCAGAGACGAGCAGTTCCCAATCTCCGAAGGAAGTTGGCCGGAGAGATTGTTGGATAGGAGCAAAAGTTTGTTTAGTAGCTTAAGCTGGAATATTCCTCCCGGAATGGGGCCCATCATGCCGTTTTGAGATAAATCAATAGCCTCCAGATTATGACAGTTTGAAATTGAAGCTGGTATAATTCCTTCAAGCTTGTTCTGCCAAAGAAACAGCAACGTTAGATTTGATAAGTTTCCCAATTCGGAAGGAATTGAACCGGTGAGTTGGTTGTTGTCAAGCTCAATGTGAGTGATCTTCTGGCAATTGCCCAATTGTGCAGGAATTTCGCCGGAGATTTGATTGACGCTAAGCTGGAGTTCTTGAAGCTCTGTTAAATTGCCGAACGACTGAGGGATAACTCCGGTGAGTGAATTCATGGATATGTCGATCACCAACATTTGATTGCAATTTCCTAGCTCTGGAGGTATGACGCCAACCAGATTGTTCTGCCAAAGCAATAAGTTCTTGAGATACCGAAGATTACCAAAAGTTTTTGGGATGGATCCAGTGAGGGAATTTTCGTAAAGGTAGATGTTTTCGAGCACGGTGCAGTCACCTAGCCCTGGTGGAATTTGGCCGGAAAGGAGGGAAGTGTAGATGGCAATGGTTTGTAGTTTCTTTAACTGGCCAAGGCTTGGAGGAAGAAAACCTGAAATGCTAGTTTCAGCTAGGCCTAATAGAATCAAATTGCTGCAATTGCCAATTTCTTGAGGTAATGGACCTTCAAGGTTCTTGTTGCCACCTGCTCTAATCATTTCAAGATTCTTTAACTTCCCTATGCTATATGGGATTCCACCACTGAGTTGATTGTCATAGAGAATTAACGATTTCAAGCTCGTGAGATTCCCAATTTCTAGGGGAATGGAGCCTGTGAGTTGATTGGAATTGAGACAGAGTTGCTCAAGCTTGAACAAGTTACAGAGCTCGGTTGGGATTTCGCCTGTTAGGGCATTGTTGCTCAGGTCTAAGTAAGTTAATTGGGGAAGATCAGCAATCTGTTTTGGGATGGAACCAGTAAGATTGGTTCCTGATAAGATGAGCTTGTTCAAAGAATACAGGGAAGTGAAATTGGACGGAACTTCTCCAAATAAATCAACGTACATCAACTGCAATTCCACAACTTCGTTATTTAAATTGCAAGTGATGCCAAACCATTTACAGGGAGTTTGATCATTAGAATCCCAATTACTTAACACCTGAGGCAATCCATTGAAGCTTGTTTTCCATGATAGAAGAGTTTGGCCTTGTGGGTTAATGGCAAAAATGGGGAAAGAGAAAGGAATTAGAATACAGAAAGAAAGGATTAAGAATAAGAAGCAGAACAAGTTCCATGGATTTACAGGCATTACAGCTATGCGCTACAAACTCCAATGAGAGAAACACAAGGTAGGGTTTGAGCCTAGGGACGGACAATGAGAGAACCCAAATCATGTCTTGTGGGCTGCTATATGTTTCCTTTTTTTTTTTTTAATTTCTCAAGAAAATAATAAAAAAAATTGTATTACTGTTGGTATAAAGAAATAGAAAGAAACCCAGAATCTCCGGATCCAAGAAACAGCTAGGCCATGATGTTTGTGCAGAGAGAAAATGGAATTTAAGAGTCGATTAGTTCATGGTAGAGAGGGAAAGGAAGATAAGTATATTTTAATTTGAATGAGTGGGTGAGTGATCGAGTTTGTCTACACTTTTTTAATGTAAGCTTTTTTATCTTTTTCTGCTTCTGCATTGCATTTTGTACAGAAAACATATTAAATTACTTCCTGTTTTTCTTTTTAAAACTAAACATATGTGGTAATGTTTATTAATTGCCATTTGCACCCATTTGTCCATTCCACCTTCACCCCATGACTCTGACTCAGCTTCTGTCTTTTGCCGAACCATCACCAACTCCACTCTATACTTCCACTATAAACGCGAACCCTTCCAATTTAGACCTTCTCTTTATTTCCTTTTAACAACTAATTTATATTCCAAAATGAAATTTAATGATAATTAAGCATGTGATTAAGCCAATGGAAAACCAGTTTTTACATACTTAACTTTTAAATGAAAATGATATCCTTACCCAAATAGGAAATAAGAAGACATGAAATGAAAATGATCGACAAACTTCCATTAGTTGCTTCAGTTAGCTCTATCTGGTAGTTGAACCAATAATTTAATCACTTGTACAAATTCTTTTCAAAATTCCTAGTTTCTGCTTCTTCTATACATCAATTCACACAAAACTAATTAAAAATAATGTTGTTATTTAAGTTAAATATAATAGTTAAGCTATATTAGCATATATATTCCCTAAATTTATGTCCAAAACCACACTTTTAAATTAAAGCTGCATGAAAATGGTGCAAAAGGATAAAAAGCTGCTAGTGTAGAGATTGCCAAAAATTTATGGCAGATTATATTCAGGTTTAGAAGCGGATTTAGATCTTAAACATAGTTATTTATTTATTAATACACGTGTGTGTGTATAATAAATAAATTGAGATTCAGATCTAATCCATAATATTACAAAAATATAAATGAGATCTATGACAAGGTTGGTTTGTAGGGCAAAGCTTGTACAATTATTTCAGTCATGCTTATAGTTATATTAAAAATTACTATTCCGAAACAATATCTGAAACTATTTATGATGTATATATAAATAAATAAAACCACAAAAATCAGATATCCTGTTTCTTAAATAAATTCCATTAAGGATTGTAATGCAAAAATTAATGAATAATGGAATCACGTGATGAGTGAGAATAAAGGCACAGAAATTACATCACTTAGTTGATAAAGTCAACAAAAACGGTGAATAATGTACATTGGGTGGCTCGTGACTGTGTTGTAGGATTCAGATTATTTTACTAAAATTTTCTTATTAATTAATTAGGAATCTAAGCACGAGATGTAAAGGCCAAGCACATGAAACTGAGACTACCCATCACAGTACGACAGCTCTTCACTATAATTAAAGTCCGCTTCTTCTTTTTTTTTAATTAATATTTAACCAAAAAATATATTATTATTGGACATATCGTTCAAAATTTTCACTTACCCCTCTACATTATTATTTTTTAATTAAATTATACCTTATGAATTCATGTGACTTGGGTGAAAATTTATATATAACTTGACATGAAGCGCAACTTCATGTTAATATTTGGTTATCGATATGCTAGCATAAAAATATATTAAGCAAAATAAAAATTTTAAAAATATATATATATAAAAATAAGTGCGGAGAATCAAATAATTAATTTTAATAAATACGAACAATTATATATATTTTTTATAATATATTTTTGAAAATGAAAAAAACAAAATTCGAAATATTTTCAATTGAAGAATAACAAGACTTCAAACCAACTAATTCTCAATAACTATACATCTATTCGGGCTTATTATTATTTATTTTTGATAATAGGACCTAGCTAATAGCTCGAACAATCTGATTAAGAGTTAGGTAAACTGACAGAATTCGAACAAACATTTATCAATCAAGAGGTTGGATCAACTGAACTCTAAGTAGCCTATCTACAGTTCGGTCAATAGCTGAAAATGTAATAATAGGATCTAATTAACAGCCCGAACAGTTCTAACTAGGAGTTAGGTAAGCCGACAGAGTTCGGACAAACCTTTACCAATCAAAAGGTCGAATCAACCGAACTCTAAGAAGCCTATCTACAGTTTGGCCAATAGCTGAAAAGGTAACTGCTACGACAGGATAAGACAATTATTCTTTCTCCATGTTCCCCCAACAATAGGAGTAGTGAGAAGAGTGGCCGAGAGAAGTGGGATTTCATCCCACTTTCCCTAAAGAATGGACAAAACGCCTATAAAAGGAGGAAAACAGGTAAACTGGGGGTCTAAAATGCACTTTTTAGAAAATACATTCTTATTATCAAAAGTTCTAACTTGACCATTGGAGACTTCCTAGTCGAAAATCCATCGGTCCTTTTTTTTGCAGGTAATTTTTTTGGGACTTACAACTTCTCCCACCTGTTATCATTTGGTACGGTGAGCGTGGAACATGAACCTTTTTTCCAGATCTCAACTTGGACCCCCACCCTGCCTTGCCAGAAAACTAGGCAAATCCATCCGTTCTCTCTGAAACACAGTAGTTCCTCCCACAGTCCAATGACATAGCTTGACAAAGTAGCTCGGCAGCATCACCTATCTGGTCTTATTATGTTTCACTTTGATCAAACAACACGACTGCCTTTATGGTCTTATTATGCCTCACTTAAATCACATAGCTTGGCAAAGTAGCTCGGCGGCATCACCTATCTGATCTTATTATGTTTCACTAGGATTACATAGCTTAGCAACACAGCTCGACAACATCACTTGTCTGCTTTTATTATGTTTCACTTGGATCACATAGCTCAACGGCATCGTCTATCTGGTCTTATTATGTTTCACTTGGATCACACAGCTTTGCAGCCTATTTGGTCTTATTATGCTTCACCTCGATCACATAGCTCGGCTAGCTCATACGGCACTCTAGCCACAAGCTAGGATCCTAGCTCATATGGTACTCTCGCCAAGAGCTCCTTTCCTAGCTCATACAGCACTCTCGCCACAAGCTCACACTCCTATCTCATACGGTACTTTAGCCATGAGCTATTTTCCTAGCTCATATGGCACTCTCGCCACTAGCTCATATTTCTAGCTCATATGGCACTCTCGCCACGAGCTTCACTCTTAGCTCATATGGCACTCTTACCACGAGCTTTACTCCTAGCTCACACAACACTCTCACCACGAGCTCACACTTCTAGCTCATACAGCACTCTCATCACGAGCTCCATTCCTAGCTCATATGGCACTTTGGCTATGAGCTCCATTCCTAGTTCATAAGATATTCTAACCACGAGCTCCTTTTCTAGCTAATATTGCACTTTCATCATGAGCTCACACTCCTAGCTCGTACGACACTCTCATCACAAGCTTCACTCCTACCTCACGTGGCACTCTCGTCACATGCTTGCACTCCTAGCTCATACGAAACTCTTGTCACCAGCTTGCACTCCTAGCTCATACGGCACTCTCATCACGAGTTCATACACCTAGCTCATCCGGCACTCTAGCCATGATCTCCTTTTCTAGCTCATACGACACTCTCGTCATGAGCTCTTTTTCTAGCTCATACGGCACTCTCGCCAAGAGCTCCATTCCTAACTGATACGATACTCTAATCATAAGCTATGTTCGCCATGAAGAGTTCATCTTAAGCTCACCAGGCATGTTTTCCACGAGCAAATCATCCTAAGCTCACTAGGTATGTTCACCATGAGCAGTTCGTTTTAAACTCATTAGGCATATTCACCTCGAGCAGTTCATCCTAAGCTCACCAGGCATATTCTTCATGAGCACTTCATCTTAAGCTCACCAGGCATGTTCGCCACGAGCAGTTCATCCTAAGCTCACCAGGCATGTTCGCCATAAGCAGTTCATCCTAAGCTCACCAGGCATGTTCGCCTCGAGCAGTTCATCTTAAGCTCACCAGACATGCTCACCACGAGCAATTCATCCTAAGCTCACTAGGCATGATAGCCATGAGCAGTTCATCCTACGCTCACCAGGCATGTTCGCAACGAGAAGTTCATTTTAAGCTCACTAGGCATGTTCACCTTTAGCAGTTCATCTTAAGCTCACCAGGTATGTTCGCCATGAGCAGTTCATCTTAAGCTCACCAGGCATGTTCACAAAGAGCAGTTCGTCCTAAGCTTACCAGGTATGTTCGCCACAAGCAGTTCATCCTAAGCTCACCAGGCACGTTTGCCACTAGCAGTTCATCTTAAGCTCACCAGGCATGTTCGTCAAGAGCAGTTCGTCCTAAGCTCACCAGGTATGTTTGCCACGAGCAGTTCATCCTAAGCTCACCAGGCACATTCGCCACTAGCAGTTCATCTTAAGCTCACTACGCATGTTAGCCTCGAGCATTTCATCCTAAGCTCACCAGGTATGTTGGCCAAGAGCAATTCATTTTAAGCTCACCGGGCATGTTCTCTACGAACAGTTCGTCCTAAGCTCACTAGGCATGTTCGTCATGAGAAGTTCATCCTAAGCTCACCAGGTATGTTCGCCACGAGCAATTCGTCTTTAACTCACCAGGCATGTTCGCCTTAAGTAGTTTATCCTAAGCTCACCAGGCATGTTTTCCATGAGCAGTTCATCTTAAGCTCACTCGACATGTTTGCCTCGAGCAGTTCATCCTAAGCTCTCCAAGCATGTTCACCATGAACAGTTCATCTTAAGCTCAACATGCATGATCGCCATGATCATTTTAATAGCTCACTAGACACATTCACCCCGAGAGTTCATCTTAAGCTCACTAGGCATGTTCGTATGAGCAGTTCGTCTTAAGCTCACTAGGCATGTTCGCCTTGGGCAGTTCATCTTAAGCTTAATAAGCATGTTCACCATGAGCATTTCAAGAGCTTACTAGGCATATTCGCCATGAGCAGTTCATCTTAAGCTCAATAGGCATTTTCACCACGAGCAGTTTGTCTTAAGCTCACCAGGTATGTCCGCCTTGGGCAGTTCATCTTAAGCTCAATAAGCATGTTCACCATGAGCATTTCAAGAGCTCACTAGGCATGTTCGCCATGAGCAGTTCATCTTAAGCTTAATAGGCATTTTTGCCACAAGCAGTTTGTCTTAAGCTCACCAGGCATGTTCACTATGAGCACTTCATTAATAACTTTGCTCAAACAGGCATGTTCATCACTAGCAGAGGTCAATAGCTCACCATGCATGTTCACCATGAGCACTTCATCAACAATTCTGCTCAAACAAGCATGTTTGCCATGAGCAGAGGTCAAGAGCTCGCTAGGCATGTTCGTCAGGAGCAGTTCATCCTAAGCTCACCAGGCATGTTCTCCACGAGTAGTTCATCCTATGCTCTCCAGGCATGTTCACCTCGAGCAGTTCATCCTAAGCTCACCAGGCATGTTGGCCATGAGCAATTCATCTTAAGCTAACCTGGCATATTCTCCACGAGCAGTTAATCCTAAGCTCACCAAGCATGATCACTACGAGCAGTTTATCCTAAGTTCATCAGGCATATTTGCCACGAGCAGTTTGTCTTTATCTCACTAGGCATGTTCACCTCAAAAAGATCATCATAAGCTCACCAGGCATATTTGCCACGAGCAATTCATCTTAAGCTCACTAGCCATGTTCACCTCGAGCAGTTCATCCTAAGCTCACCAAGCATGTTCTCCACGAGCAGTTCATCTTAAGCTCGCCATGTATGTTCGCTACGAGCATTTCAGCAACTCACTAAACACGTTCGCCCCGAGAAGTTCGTCTTAAGCTCACTAGGCATGTTCGCACGAGCAGTTCATCTTAAGCTAACCAGGCATGTCCGGCTTGAGCAATTCATCTTAAGCTCAATAAGAATGTTCACCATAAGCATTTTATGAGCTCACTAGGCATGTTCGTCATGATCAGTTCATCTTAAGCTCTATAGGCATTTTTGCCACGAGCAGTTTGTCTTAAACTCACCAGGCATATTCACCATGAGCACTTCATCAATAACTCTGCTCAAATAGGCATGTTCGCCACAAACAGAGGTCAAGAGCTCACCAGGCATGTTCATCCTGTGCACTTGATCAATAACTCTGCTCAAACAGGCATATCTGCCACGAGCAGAGGTCAAAAGCTCATTAGGCATATTCGTCATGACTATAAATGCCCACTAAGCATGTTTACCATGAGTCCTCTTTAGCTCAATTAGACATGTTCATCAGGAACACCTCAGTTAAGCTCACAGGCAGTTTCATCATTCGAGCTATGAAAACTAATTAAGCCACTTAGATGAATAACTCATCGTGGATGTATGTGCTGCAGAGCAACCCCTATAAAAATGTTATCTTCAACGTTGCTGACATAAATGTCAAACATTGGGGGAGGGACTTATGATAATAGGACCTAGCTAATAGCCCGAACAATTTTGACTATGAGCTAGGTAAGCTGATAGAGTTCAGACAAACATTTACCAATTAAGAGGTTGGATCAACCGAATTCTAAGGAGCCCATCTACAGTTCGGCCATTGCTGAAAAGGTGATAATAGGATCTAGCTAACAGCCGAATAGTTCTGACTAGGAGTTAGGTAAGCCGACAGAGTTCGGATAAACCTTTATCAATCAAGAGGTCGGATCAACCAAACTTTAAGAAGCCTATTTACAGTTCGGCCAATAACTGAAAAGATAACTAACACGACAGGATAAAACAGTTATTCTTCTTCTATGTCCCCCCAACAATAAAAGTAGTGAGAAGAGTGGTCAAGAAAAGTGGGATTTCATCCCACTTTCCTCAAAAAATGGATAAAATATCTATAAAAAGGAGGAAAATAGGTAAATTGAGGGTCTAAAATTTACTTTTCAGAAAATATATTTTTATTATCAAAAATTTTAACTTGATCATCGGATACTTCCTAATCGAAAATTCATCAATCCTTTATTTCTTTTTGCATGTAATTTTTTTTAACTTACGACTTTTTCTCCCACCTATTATCAATTTTGTAGAAGATGGCAAAGAAAAAGAGACAATCGCAGCTTCACCCATCAATATCCCTTCCTTTCCCATCATTTCTAATCTATAAGCTATTCCTATATATATGTAGACGTACTAAATATAAACACTTATTAAAATTAGTAATAAATTAATTGTGCTATTTAAAACATTTTAATTTCATTTAAGATCCCACTAATTTTACCCACATTCATCCAATTTATACATAACAATAAACAAATTATAAAAAAAAAGGAAAATTACAATAAAAAAGTATTTTTACTGTGAATTTTTACTCTAATTATCATCGAATTCCACACACCACGTAGCATTATTTTATTGGATATCTAGTATGGTTCCATATAAACATATTGATGTGACATGATTGACATATCAAAAGCACACGTGGCAACCTTCTGTCAAATAGATGACATGGAGATTTTATGTGGCATTTCATATGTCAATTTCTACCTCCTTTATTGCTGAGTTGGCATGCCGAGTGTGCAATCTATTAGGATGACATTTTCGACTAAAAATTTAGAGTCTAGATATTTTTTTCTCACAAAATTTTCTTTTTATGATTTGTCTGTTATTCACACACACACACACACATATATATATATATATATATATATATATATATATATAAGTCTGACAAACGTGGGTAAAACTAATCTTTTTTTTTTCTTTTAGTTATTATAGTTGATTATTAAATAATGAATTTTAGTTTTAATAATGTCATAAATTTGATTATTTAGATTAAATTACTTGAAATGGAGATTTGGATTTATTTACTTATAAATGAAGAGGAATTGCTTAAAATTTTTTGAAGTATAGCAATTTTTGTTTTGTGGATATATATTAGTTATAATAATACTATACTTGCAATTACTCTTGTATATTGTGCTATAAATCTTGTTATATAGAAAAATAATAATAATAAGTCTATCATTGGATAATTATTATTTGTTCATATATTATTTTTAGGCGAGAAAAACCCTTTTATGTATACAATTTGTAAACGTGAATATTTAAAAGCTAAATCTAAAAAATATAACTGTTCTATATTTGCTTTTTCAACGTATATTTTGAAGTTACTTTAGAATATTAAGAAGGAACTCTCAGATGTTTTAAGTACCTGCTTGATTGGAAACTTTAAAAAGGAAACTAAGGGCTTGAAAAGCTTAAACCATTGTGTTACGAATTAATCAATTGGCTAATTGACAATCAACCTAATAGACAATTAAACATGAATAATTTCAGTGATATAAAATATATTTCTTGAATAGTTTCAGTTGCAAATCCTTTTATCCTTGGTCCTTTAAGATAATTTTCAAAGAAAAGAAAAAGGAAATTTGGAATATTTAAAGATTTGATAAATGGGACATAAATTAAAATATGGTCTTGTAAATACTTATTAACAAAATTCAATTAACAAGTGATGTAACCTTTGTATGTGATGAGGACCGACCACACACACCCACACCGCACTTACCTTTCTAAGCAGTTGAGCTGTTATTGTTCAATTGCTTTAGTATTTATCAATTTCAATTGAAAAATTAATAAATCACATCATTATTAAGTGAAACTGACTTTAATTCTAATCACAGCATACCTTCCAGAATATTTGTGGATTTTCTTTCCACATCCAACATCATAAATCACAATGGATGATATTTTATAATTTTGTAATTAAAAAAAAAATAAAAAGACTCCCAAATTCCTATTTAGCTTTTTGCCTTTAGAATTAAATAATTTAATTACAAGAAACAATTAAAGCATGCTATTCCCAAACAAAACAAATAACAAAATCAAACATACCATTTTGATATTCCTATTTTGATTGTGTGAAGGTGATATATATTTCAACTTTGGTTAATGTCATAATGTGACGATGTGGAAAGAAATTCTTATCCGGTGAAAGATAAAATGTTGTAATCCATCAATCTAAAGTGTCACTTTGTAGGATAATACCCCAATATCTCAAAATAGACTCCTCGATTAAGCCTATAATTATTAATGATCCCGACATTATGTGTATTTATTATATATTCTGTATTATAATTATGATATTTCCATTTTAAGGTGCAAAGAGTGACTCTATCTAGAGGTGTTCAAGGAATGGAGCAGGGCGAAGTCGGAAATTATATTTTCACTCACTGTCCTGCTGGATTGGAGATTTTCTGTCCCTACCTCCGACTCTAGAAAGGGGAGGAAATCCCCCCGTCCCTCGTCCCCGCGGGAATTCCTATCCTCCAAATAATTTTATTTTAATTTTAAAATATAATATTTTATAAATAATTAAAATTAAACTATAATATTTAATAAATAAAAAATTTAAAATCAATTATAATTTAAATTAATATAAATTTTAACTATTTATAAATTTAAAATTAAGTATAATTTAAAATTTAGTAGTTATAAAATTAAGTTATATTTTGATTTTAATTATTTATAAAATATTATATTTTAAAATTAAAAAAAATATTTTTTACGGAACAAAAATCCTCGCGGGATGGATATCCCGCTCCCGAATTTATAATTGAGATTTTTTTCTCCCTGTCTTCATTTTCGCAAAGAAAAAATTCGAAAATTTTTCGTTTCGAACAGGACAAATCCTTATCGAGATCAAGAAATTCTGGTCACGTGATCATTCTTAACTCTATCTCCTCTACATATAATATGATTAAAAAAATCGCATATAATTAGTAAAACATTGTTATCTCCTGACATATCATAGCACATCACATCATGCAAATACACTTAGCTTTTAATTTTATTATATACTCCACTGCTCATTATTATCCATTTAGCATTTATAATTAAGAATTAAAAAGTGGTTTTCTCATTTATGCTTTTGTCATTCTATATTATTAAATATTAAAAGTTTCATATTCGAATTCCACTCGTCCATTTTCATATCAAAAGAAATTGTATTTTTATCTTAATTTAAAATTATTGAACTCTTCAATTTTTCTTTAGAAAAATAGTCAATTTGTTCTCCAATATGTTTTCCACGATCAATTCATCTCTATATTAACAAGATAGGGCTAGTCCACCATCCTTGTGGCACTTTTAACTAAATTTATCGAGAAATATAATTTATTAAACTAAATGCTTAGTGGATTTCTAAACAATAAGAGATAATTAGTGGCTCCCCGAACAACATACGTAAAAATGAAATGATTAAATATATCTCCATCACATAATAAATAAGTAAATAAAAAGTAAAGTAATTAATATTGGTGTATTTTGTAAATAGATTCACATTTAATATGAAAATACAATTTTTGTTATTCAGTTTCGATCTATATTTTATTAAATTGTTACGCTGTTTACATTATATAATATGAATTAAAAAAAAAAAAAGAAAATACACAAATTAAGTGTGGTGAAAATGCAATCTATTTTTGAAAATTATTTTTATTTTTACCTTTTCATTTTAACGAATTTTAGTTGGCACAAAATTGCACAATAATCATCACTTCGCACTTCTCTTATATCCAGAGAAACATGAATGCATCAAAAGCATAGCGGCTACAGCAATCATGCCCTAAGAATCCTCCCACCCAAAATTTATTTTGGTATTTTCGCGCCTATAAAAATCAACTTGAATATGTAGAGTCAATTTGGCAAAATTTATGCAAAAATTTTTTTAATTGATAAAAGTTATATTTCAAAAAATCGTATCTAAAAAAATAGTTAATTATTTGGTAAATAAAATTTAAAATAACTTATAAATTTAAAAGTAGTTTGTTAACTATTTGGTAAATAATACGATTAAAATAAATTTTTAGATAAAAATATAAAAAAGTACATATATAATTTTAATATATTATATTCAAAATCTCATTAAAAATAATAATAATTATTCCTACTTATTTGCACTTTTTTATTCGACTAAACTATTAAAAAATATACAATTAAATAAAAATAAATATAACATAAAAATTAAAAATATATATGCTATTTTCATAATTTGTTATCACACATTTCAAAATAATATTTTTTTTGAAAAAAAAATTGAAAAATGATGCTTATCAGATAAATTTTATAGAAATGGTGTGATTTCCATTATCGCAACCTGCTCCTGTGGGATCATAAGTGGGCCCCTGGAATGTCTGACACCGCCCCTTTTAATAACAACACAAAAAGCAAGTTGAAAAATCATGCCCCAATGAAAATATTTACCATGCGTGAAACGTTCCCCTTCATCAAGTCGTGAATTTTACTCAGTTCTGATAGTTGTGAATTTTATGATAATTTTAGTATGATTTCAGGTATTTTATTAAGTTTATTTAGCTTTAATTTGGTTGAATTTTAGTTTAAATAATTAAATTTGTGTTTTAAGGGCTAATTATAAGTTTTGGTGTTTTTCAGGATCAAATTGAAGGAAAAATGACTTAATTGCAAAATATGAAAAGTTTTAGGTCAAATTTATAAATTTGAGAAAGTGAAGCTAGAAGTTTTTACGTGCAGTCCAAAGATGTTATGCACAGCCGATGCATAAAATTTTGAATGGTTGCGTATGAAGGAAAGTAGGAAAAACGAATTAAAGTTGAAGAAACAAGTTTAGTACAGTACAACCATGTGTGGCCGTGCACTTGAAGGATTTTTCTTGCGTGACCGTGCACCCCATCAATGGCCTATGCACGACTATGCATGGGAAGGCCAAAAATCATGCATGGCTGTGCAACCATAGTGAGAAGAAAATGCACGGCAGTGCAAAGTTTTATGCTTCAACCTACCTTGGCCGTACGTAAGAGGCAGACTTTGACAAAACTTTCTTTTTAGCTAGAATTATTTTTCTGCTGTGAATTGGGACGCTACAGAAGGCATGATTCTTCTTCAACGCCTATAAATAAAGGATCAAAACACCAGAACAAAATCAATCAATTAAAGAGAATCAATCAAAGAGAACACATAAGCTTTAATTACGATTTTTCTTTAGTTTTTTCTCTATTTTTTTAGTTAGTTTTGTACAGTAACTTTCTATTTTCTTAGTTCGCTGTTATCTTTATTTTAGTTGTTCTTTTATTTTTATTATGAACTAGTTTTTCTTCGCTAATGGATACTTGAAATTTTATATTTTCATTGTGATGAATTTATTTTGAAATTTAATTTCAACATCGGCTGATTATTTCTTGGTTTAAACATATTTTTATCCTTAATTGTGTTGAGATTGATTATTGGTTAATAACTAAAAAATTAGTTTAAACATAATTAATTATTTGCATGTTCTTGGATTGACTCTTTATTGTTTCTGCATGATTATTTTTCTGATTTTGAGGTAATTATATGTTGATAACATTGGTTAATACTGAGAGAGGAGGAACTAAGAATAAATGGAGTTGAATTTACTTGCAAAAGAGTTCAATAAATATTTAGGAGTTAGAACTAGATTTTTATGTGAAGTATTAAATTTGTCTATGAATTCAATACTAAGAATGATATCCTTGCATAAAGATATATGGTTTTTATTACTAGTTTTTCCATAATCATTTGTGTTTCTATTGAATTTAAGTCATTACAATGAAAGTTAAGGTGTATAGTTTCTTTAGCAAAAGAATTTCGGTTATTGTTTTATTTTTTAGTCATGTTAGTTTAATTTTAATTTTTTTTGTTTAATTATTTATTTAGTTTAATTTTTACCTTTAAATCGAAAACATTTGAGAAACAATTTCAGATTGATTTAATTCATATATAGATATTTATTCTTAGCAATCCATGTTCCCTTGGATACGATATTTGGGATCTTAATCTATATTTTTCTATGTTACTAGCCGATCTAGTACACTTGCTAGAATTCGGTCAGTTCCTGTTGAATCAACTCAATCAAAGTTTGATGAGTGTTTGTTGCGCACCATAATCCACTTCATCAAAAGATGACTCTGCCAAGTGAACCTGTTTCGCCTTACCTTTGTCATTCCCTCTTTTCTCCTTAAGTTCTTTGTACTAGTCAGGGTACCCATGCAATTTAAAACAATTTTCCCTTTCGTGTCCCTCATTCTTACAGTAATCACAAAACTTGTCTGCCTTTCGCCTATTTTCTTTCTTCTTATTGGTTGCATATCTTCCAGTATTCTGCTTATCTCCTGCAACATTTCTCGATAACATCGCACAAGCTTCAAGATTTTCTGTATTTTACATGTGTATTTATTTTTGCCTCTCGATTCTGGAAACCATATAATACACATTATTGATAGTAGGTAAAGGATATGTAGCTAACAACTAACTTCTAATATTGTCATATCCCTGATCGAGTCCCATAAGGAATTGTAAAACCCTTCATACTCGATCTCTTCTAGTTTTTTTTTCTTCAAGTTACAAGTACATCTTCCACAAGTACAAGCAGCAATAGGCTGTAA
The DNA here is from genome assembly GCA_037975025.1 of Excoecaria agallocha. Classification (NCBI taxonomy): domain Eukaryota; kingdom Viridiplantae; phylum Streptophyta; class Magnoliopsida; order Malpighiales; family Euphorbiaceae; genus Excoecaria; species Excoecaria agallocha. The sequence goes on from CM075809.1 coordinate 38,431,214, forward strand.
TCTTGCCATTTCATCCCAGAGCTTGTGAATTTTTGAGTAATAAGTAGTAATTGAAACTATTGCCTTGTTCAGTCATACCAATATCTCTCTGGATCTGGTAGATCTGTGGTGTATTATTGCTGTCTCCGAATTTTTCGTCAAGCTCATCCCAAAGAGTCTTTGAACTAGTACAATTCACAAAGGTATCCACCAATTTTTGTTCATCGAGTTCAGTATCCATTGTTTTATCATACAATCTACCTTCATCCATCTTTTATATTGTGTATTATTCATTTTAGAACAATTAGGGATCCATCAATGAACCCTAACTTATCTTTGGCCTCAAGAGAATTCATTATCAAAATGCTCCAGCTCAATAAATTATTACCTGTTAATGGCATCGTAACAAACAACACATACTAGGATGATCGGAGATGTGAAGCTTCAGTGGATCTTCGTCATCCTCAATAGTATGAGTCTATTTTTTAGCAGTTACAACTTCATCGATTGCCATTTCTTGAAAACAAAATCGTTCCAAGAAAACAACAGATCTCGCAAAAGAAGCAAGCATTAGTAGAACAAATAGTCTCTCAAATCCAAAATCGAACCCGAGAGCTCTGATACCATGAATAAATCAAAGCAAAGCTTTGAAAAAAAAACTGGGGAAGAAAGAATATCGGGAATATTATTCAATGTAAATAGTAGTGTTTGTTTGTATTTATACAAGGCTAACAAAAAAGACTATCTACCTTTACACATCAGCAAAAAAAAAAAACTTTACACATCAGCAAATTATAAATAATATATACATTCCTACATATTTAAATATAATTCAATCCAAAAATAATTTATTTATAATCTGTAAAAATTAAACAGGTTCAGATTTATGGAGGACCAATTCAAACGAATTGAAATAACCGTAGCTCATTTTAGGGTCACTTTGGCTAAATTTATGAAAATAACTTTTTCAATTGGTAAAAATTATATTACAAAAAGTTGTATCTTAGAAGGTAGGTAACTGTTTGGTAAATAAAAGTCAAAATAATTTATAATTGAAACATAATGTACCAACTGTTTGGTTAATAATGCAATTAAAAATGATTTTCAAAATAAATAGATAAAAGGACAATATAATTTTAATATATTATATTCAATATCTCACTAGAAAATAATAATTATTTCCACTTATTTGCATTTTTTTATTCCACTAAACTATTAAAAAATATATAATTAAATAAAATAAATATAACATAAAAATAAAAAGTGCACAATTGTTAACTATTATAAACACATATTCACTCTTAATTTGCACAGTACAGGTCACAAATACAAACTGTGCAAATTGTTTTAAGATTTTCGGTCAACAGCTTCCTTTTCTTGCTCATTGTTAACTAGGCTGACCAATGTGGAGAAATTTAACTATGAAATTATCCATCCTGAAGGAAGAACCAATTTCCTTTTATTAAATGAAATCACAAATTGCAATCAGCCGTCACCCAAAGAAACAAAAGAAGTGTTTTAAAAAAATAATAATAAAGATAAAGCATACCGTCAGATTACAGGTCTCAAATATAGATTAAATTATTTTAAGTGATAGGGTAAGAGAAAAATAGTCTTTTATATTAGGTATATTTATAATTATAAAATAAAATAAAGATATTTTTGTTTGAAATAAATTTTAAATCAGCTTTCCTGAAAAATTAAAATTCAGATTTTCTTAAAGTTAAATTTTAATTTTTAACTTTTTCTAAAATAAGATTTTTTCACTTCTCATAAAATTAATTTATCAAAAATTAGTATTCATCAAACGTAATTTTTTATCTTATACTCAATTTCTTATCAAATAATCAGCTTTTTACTTTTTTAGAAGGAATGCCGAACACACCCTTAGCCTGTTAAGCCCAAATGGATTTCAATAGCTCATTAGAGTAATTACTTCCGGTGGTAGCAAAAAACTACTTAATTTCCATCAAGTCCCTCGTTATCCATTTCTTCTCTCTTCTGTGTGTTTGATTGGTGAAAATTTTCTGAAAATTTTCGATTTGAATTCTCGGAAACCAAACAGTAGATTGTAGATTTTGAAATTCACTCGTGGATTGTATTGAGTTCCTTTTATAATGCCTTGATTTTCATTAAATTCGCATATGTACAATTTGGCTATAGACATTTATTTTGTTGTATTCAAATCGCTTTTCATTTCACTACAAATTGATGATGGATGGTAAAATGGGATAAAAAAATAGGTACTGAAAAAATATAAAATATTAATTTCAAGACAATCCGACAATTAAAAAAAATAAAAAATGAAAAAAATTGGGAGGCCAATTAATACTTCATTCTTTTTCTTTTCCGTCAGAGGAAATCTCGCCTCTACTGCATTTATAATTTAATTATAGTCAAATAATCAACCAAATAAATCCAAATAAATGGAATTGTAGGCTTATTTCTTTCTTTCTTCCTGCTTGTTAACATATATTCCAGTGGGGTAGGGAGCAGTCAGGTTCAATGGTACGTGAGATATACAAGCTTTTCCCCCAAAAAGTATATATATATATATGCACATACTAAGGATTAATTAAGGAACCAAAGCATTATTGGTTTCTTCCACTAAACTAAAACAATTATTGGAATTCCTTTTCAAGCCCGACAGACATCAAAATCATAGAAGATCAAACCACTAACATTATTTAAGGATATGTATGCTTTTTGACTGCATACAGATACCAGTGTTATTAGACGAAAC